>JBBGZY010001808.1:0-335000 GCA_037952925.1 Lithobates clamitans | reverse complement strand
AAGTAAGGGGAGATTACAAATAGATGGCAGAAACACTGAAATTAAAGCTGAACTTCAGTCATTTTTTCATCTTTCCATCTATTACATTTTCTGCCCTTGTTGTTGTTTTAACTTTGGATAGTAAAACTTTTTTTTTTCCTGCCAGTAAATCCCTTAAACAGCCCACTTCCTGTTTCTTGTCTGGTCATTAGCCTAGGCGTGTGACATCATGCACAGGTCTCTATCTCACTCTTGTTTGCCAGGAAGGGAGGGGGGATGAGTCATAAGAGGGCCAATGAGAGCTGCAGAGCTGGAGGTGTGTGTCTGTGTAAATCCAGGAAGTGAACAGGCAGCAGCTTCAGCTGCCCACAGTTAAAATGGCTGCAGCCAGACTCAGTGGAGGGAGATTTCTGCAGCATATTTGGCAAGTACAGAATCACAGTATATATAAAATAATATGCAAAGTGGTTGGAGGGAAACTTCAGAATGGCAAAGATGTTTTTATTTCAAATTATGTGAGCAGACTGCAGTTCCTCTTTAAGTCATTTTCCTTGTTAATATTTCAAAAGGCCAGTCAGGAGAGTTGAAGTGTTCTGCCCCCCTCTGTCCTATGGCTTTCCTCTGGTTATTCCACCTTCAGATTGGGTTAGCCACCTTCTGTAAAATATATGCATTTTTTTTTATCTGACACTGAAAAAAGTAACAAAATGAAGACAAAAAATATATATATATTAAGGTAAAAAATGGATATAAAAAGAAAATCAGTAGAATAATCAAAATAATAATAAGGGAGAATGGGAGGAAGGAGTTTATTAGGGCTAGTTGGGGTTAACAAAGGATTAACAAGGGGTTAAAAAGGAATACATTTTTTTTTCTTGGAAGTTACATTTAACTTATGTCTGAAGGTCATACCTTTGTACTTTGTATTAATGAAATAGCAAATACAATGAAATAGTACATTGTTACATTGTATTTACTCAATGACACTTGTAGACTATCTACAAGTGTCCATTTACACAAGATTTACACAAGATCAGCTGCATTTCAATGGCTGCTCCTGCTAAATAATACAAAGTAATTCCCGGCTGTCATTTTGACATTGCTGGTAATAGCAGGGGGGGGGGGGGGGGTAGCAATCTTCAATGCAGATTCCAGTATGTTCCTCCTCAGTTTTCTCTGTTAAAGTGAGCCTGCCATTATTATATATATATTGTTGAATGTATTACCTCTCATACCGATCACAGTCCTCCCCCTGACAATGTCTTCATCTGATTTTGTTTTCAGAAAGACAGAGCCATCTTTGTTCAGGCATCATTCAGGATCAGCATTCGGGATGGGCTTGGGTTTGATTTGTGTTCAGACTAAACCCATGTTTGTCAGAACCCAGAAGGAAGCTATCAGTGCTGGGTCAATCAGTTATGGCTGAGGCATTCCCTGCTCTACAGATGTATGTACACAAGGGGGGCGAGGATGCTTGTGACGTCATTGGCCTATTATGGTCACATGACCAAATTAGGTCAACGACATTGGGTTTTAAACCAAAGCCAAACCCAAACGTATCCGTACTCACCATCTTCTTCCTGGACTGACATTGAACTAATATGACCACATGACCATATTGGGTCAATACCATTGGGTTTCAAACCCAAACTCATTCCTACTTACCATCTACTTCCTGGACTGACATTGACCTAATATGGCCACATGACCATATTGGGTCAATAAAATTGGGTTCCAAACCCAAGACCAAACCCAAACTCATCCTTACTCACAATTTATTTTCTGAACTGGCATTGACCTAATATGGCCACATGACCATATTAGGTCAATAAAATTGGGTTCCAAACCCAAGACCAAACCCAAACTCATTCCTACTCACCATCTACTACCTGGACTGACATTGACCTTATATGGCCACATGACCATATTAGGTCAATAAAATTGGGTTCCAAACCCAAGACCAAACCCAAACTAATCCCTACTCACCATCTACTTCCTGGACTAACATTGACCTAATATGGCCACATGACCATATTGGGTCAATAAAATTGGGTTCCAAACCCAAGACCAAACCGAAACTCATCCTTACTCACCATTTACTTTATGAACTGGCATTGACCTAATATGGCCACATGACCATATTGGGTCAATATCATTGGGTTTCATACCCAAACTCATTCCTACTTACCATCTACTTCCTGGACTGACATTGACCTAATATGGCCACATGACTATATTAGGTCAATAAAATTGGGTTCCAAACCCAAGACCAAACCCAAACTCATGCCTACTCACCATTTACTTTCTGAACTGGCATCGACCTAATATGGCCACATGACCATATTGGGTCAATACCATTGGGTTTCAAACCCAAACTCATTCCTACTCACCATCTACTTCCTAGACTTACATTGACCTAATATGGCCACATGACCATATGAGATCAATAAAATTGGGTTCCAAACCCAAGACCAAACCCAAACTCATCCCTACTCACCATCTACTTCCTGGACTGACATTAACCTAATATGGCCTTGTGGCCATATTAAGCCAGTGTTGTCATGAGCATCCCTTCCCCTCTTGTGTACATGTGGCTGCGCATTGGGAGTGCAATAGCTCCTATTGATTGGCACAGCACTGACACCTTTTTTTGGGGGGGCTGGGCCGAACATGGGTTCAGACCAAAACTTAGTCAAACTCATGCTCATCCTTAGTTACAATCTACTTCCTGGACTGAGATGCCAACTCAGAGATGTAAATCTTGCTTCCTGTGCAATTTTTTAGCTATGTTAGCAATTGTCTGACACAGACAATTGTATCCTCTGCTGTATCCTCTCACCTTGTGACTTGCTACAAAGTTACAATGTTGCATTCTGATTACTCGGGGGGGGGGGGGAGAGGAGACTGGGGAAATGCTTGCTCCTGCCTGCAGCAGACTGGTGACATCATCTCAGCTTAGGCAAAGTCACGTGACCGGAGCTCATTCTTTTGATGATACAAGTTTCAGCTTTCATGAAAAATGATACTGTTATTGTATAATGTACCACATCAGGAATATATTCATTCAGACTTGCAAAAAAAAAAACCTGAAAGACCCACTTTAAGAGAACAGAAAATGAATTACCACCAATTGGAGTCCTTGAGGATGGGGAGGAGGGTGGCATGACTGCCCCCATTTGAGTACAGACTCACCTGCCGTCGCCAAAAGCCCATTTCTGAAACGCAATCCTCGGTTCACATCGGCCTGCTTACGTTACCCGACCGCAGAAAGGATTTGATGTAGAATTACAGCCATAAGCTGCTATATGTTTTGGCATGGGATAAAACCAGCTCACATTCTGTCGACATTATAGGGAAACGCAGGGCACTTAAGATGTCCTCTAAGTACCAGGTGTTACGAAAATACGGCTCGCTGCTCGGATTAAACCGTTTAGCCGTGTGAAGAGTGTAATTATACTTGTGCTGTATCAGAGATATCCTGACAATGATATTTCACACTCAGGTAAGAAATGTCAAAATTGTATTTACATCCCTGCATTTATACTGGAGGCTTTTAGAGGGAAACCATATACGCTACAAAGTAAAAAAAAAAAAAAAAACGATAGATAGATATGGGGTTGATTTACTAAAACTGGACTGGAGAGTGCTGAATCAAGTGCAGCTGAGCATGGTAGCCAATCAGCTTCTAACTTCCGTCGTTTTTATTATCTTTCCATCTATTAAATCTTCTGCCCTTGTTGTTTTAACCACTTCAGCCCTGGTAGGATTTACCCCCTTCCTAACCAGGACATTTTTTGCGATATGGCACTGCGTCGCTTTAACGGAGACAATTGCGCGGTTGTGAGACATTGCTACGCAAACAAAATTGACGTAATTTTTCTCCCGCAAATAGAGCTTTATTTTGGTGGTATTTGATCACCTCTGCAGTTTTTTTTTTTGGGCTATAAACAAAAAAAACAGCGACAAATTTGAAAAAAAAAAAACAATATTTTTTACTTTTTGCTATAATATATATATATATATATATATATATATATATATATATATATATATATATATAAATAAAATGTCTTCATCAGTTTAGGCCAATATGTATTCTACATATTTTTGGCAAAAAAAATCGCAATAAGTGTATATTGATCGCATAGCTCCCAACTATCCCTGATTTGGTGTTTCCCAGTGCTAAACCTTTCATACAATTTCAAATCGGTGCATTTTTACATTTCAAAACCCAATATAAAGGAATAATAGTGGTAAAAAAAAAAGCACTCGTGGGTTTAACTAATCTCTTTATTTTTTTTTGTATAATTCTCCTTTAAGGGGGCGTGGTAGGGGGTGAGTCCTATGCCTACAAACTTTTGGTAATAGGTGTCCCTCATTCCTATCTCAAAAAGCTAGGAGGTGTGTGATTGGTTTGTACAAAAGTTATAGCGTCTAGAAAATAGGGGATAGATTTATGGCATTTTTATTATTTATTTATTTTTTACTAGTAATGGCGGGCATTCAGCGATTTTTAGCAGGACTGCGACATTGCGGCGGACAGTTTTGACACTTTTTTGGGACCAGTGACACTTATAAAGCAATCAGAGCTAAGCAATAGCCACTGATTACTGTATAAATGTCACTGGTAGGGAAGGGGTTAACACTAGGGGGCGATCAAGGGGTTAAATGTGTTCCCTCATGTGTTTTCCTAAGACCCCTTTCACAATGAGCCACCCCAGGCGTCAGCTTTACCGTCGTTTTAGCAGTACTATTCGGCCGCTAGCGGGGGGCGGTTTTAAACCCCCCCCCGCTAGCGGCCGAAAAGGGGTTAAATCCACCCGCAAAACGCCGATGCAGCAGCGCGTTGCTGGCAGTATGGCGGCGCTGCCCCATTGTTTTCAATGGGCAGGAGCAGTGGAGGGGGGGTGTATTCACCGCTCCTCCACCACTGCAAAGAAGCTGCTGGCAGGACTTCTTGTGATGCCCTGCCAGCGCAGCGCCCCAGTGTGAAAGCACTTGGGCTTTCACACTGGGTTTGCAGCTGTGGCTTTTTTCAGGCGCTAAGCAGGCACTATTTTTAGCGCTGTAGTTCCTGAAAAGCGCCTCCAGTGTGAAAGGGGTCTAACTGTGGGGGGAGGGGACTGACTGGCGGAGGAGACAGATCGCTGTTCCTGATTACTAGGAACAGCAGATCTGTCTCTCCTCTCCTGTCAGAACGAGGATCCATACCTCCCAACATTTTGAGATGGGAATGACGGACACCTACTAACAAACGTATGCAGGCATAGGACACGCCCCCTGCCACACCCCCTTAAAGGAGAATTAACCAAAAAAAAAGTTAATTAAATCCACAAGTGCTTTTTTTTACCACTACTATTCCTTTATATTGGCTTGTAAAATGTACAAATGCAGCCATTTAGAAATTGGGAAATACTTTTTGAAAGATAAAAAGTCCTTTTTTATATACAACTATAGAAATAAGACCAAAATGAGGGACAAATTAGGAGGAAAGAGGGGCAGAGGGACAGAGGGACATTGCTCCAAATCAGGGACAGTCCCTCAGGGGGACACTTGGGAGCTATGAGGATCTGTGTGTTTACATACACACATCGCCGTTCTGGCTGTCGTGCCCGCGATCGTGGGTGGTCGTAGGTGCACGTCGGCACCTTTAAGGGCAATAGCAGGCGCACGCCTGCTGCATGGCGGGGGACCAGATGCGAGTGGCTGTAGGCTGCGATGTCCGCCGGCCACGCGCATCGGGTCCCCCACCAGGCAGCAGGTGCACGCCTGCTATTGCCCTTAAAGGTGCCGACGTACACCTACGACGATTTTTTGGGATCATGTTGACCTGTCGCAGTATAATGACGGTGGTTAAAGCCAAACTTCGGCCATTTTTTTAATCTTTTCCTCTATTAAATCTTCTGCCTTTGTTGCTTTAACATTGGATAGTAATAAACATTTTTCTGCCAGTAAATCCCTTATACAGCCCACTTCCTGTTTCTTGTCTGGTCATTAGCCTAGGCTTATGACATCATGCACAGCTCTCTCTCACTCTCGTGAGAGTTTGCCAGGAAGAGAGGGGGGAATGAGTCATAAGAGGGCCAATGAGAGCTGCAGAGCTGGAGGTGTGCCTCTGTGTGTCTGTGTAAATCCAGGAAGTGAACAGGCAGCAGCTTCAGCTGCCCACAGTTAAAATGGCTGCAGCCAGACTCAGTGGAGGGAGATTTCTGCAGCATATTTGGCAAGTACAGAATCACAGTATATATAAAATAATATGCAAAGTGGCTGGAGGGAAACTTCAGAATGGCAAAGATGCTTTTATTACAATTTATGTGAGCAGACTGCAGTTCCTCTTTAAGCTTTGACAAAAAAAAAATGTAAGCTGATTTGTTTCTATACACAGTTGCACCAGATTTTGCACTCTCCAGGTTTAGTAAATTAACCCCAATGTGTGTATATAATAAAGTAACAACTGGTGTACCACACTCCTCAATCTGTCTAAGCCAGGATCAGCCATTACCTGCGCGTTCCCGTACGGTGCAATTTTGCAGCTCATTCATTTGAATGGGCGTCCAATTGCACCGGAAAGCAGTAAAAGTAGTGCATGTACTACTTTTCAAAAGCGTGCCACACCGAATCGCACGCTACTGCAGCACCATGAAATTTGGCGCCTGCAAATGTACAGCGTATGCGACCTGAGTTTGGGGTGCCAGTAGCATTGTATTGGCAACTGCTGCAGATCCCAAAGGCAGAGCAGTTTGAGCGCGGTTTCGGGAAAAGGTGCACAGCACAAGTGCCCCCTGTAGCAAGCGGTTTGCTAAGGGGACACTACGGGGATAAAGCCAGGAGCACGGGTGGGCAGGGCCATCTTTAACACAGGGCCAAAGGGGCAGCTGCCCCGGGCCCAGTCATTGTTATGAGGGCCCAAAGCAGCCGCCCCTTGAGCCCACACTGCCCGCGAATAGTTGATAAGTGGAATTCGGGGGGGCCCAAGAAAATGTTTGCCCAGAGTCCAATCAATATTAAAGATGGCCCTGCAGGTGGGGGACCCCAAAAGAGAAGGATCAGGGCTGCTCTGTGCAAAACCATTGTACAGAGTAGGTAAGTATGACATGTTTATTATTTAAAAAAAAAAAATTTGCTTTAGAATCGCTTTAATATGCGTTCACTATATAAATGAAAAAAAAAATTATAATTACTGTACCTACACCATACACAATACTTTATACAAAAGTCAATGGACTGGACTGTACATACTGTACACTTACAATAGTTAAAAAAAAACTATAACTACACTCTATATAATATAAATACAGTGCACACCATAGGAAAGGCTATAGAAAGTACGTTTCGTTGAATATAAACCCCTAGTGCCCTATCTCTGCATGCGGCCCTTTGATACTTGTTATGTGGCCCTCAGCCCCAGTAGTCAGTAGTGAGAATGGGGGCATTGAT
Organism: Lithobates clamitans; assembly: GCA_037952925.1. Classification (NCBI taxonomy): domain Eukaryota; kingdom Metazoa; phylum Chordata; class Amphibia; order Anura; family Ranidae; genus Lithobates; species Lithobates clamitans. The sequence continues at coordinate 327,584 of JBBGZY010001808.1, read as the reverse complement.
TCATAAAGTGGCTGTAACATAGCTCCCAACTGTCCCTGATTTCGAGGGACTGTCCCTGATTTGGAGCAATGTTCCTCTGTCCCTCTTTCCTCCTCATTTGTCCCTCATTTTAGTCTGATCTATATAGTTTGTAAAATGCACTATTTAACTTTCAAAAAGTGTTTCCGAGTGCTAAACCTTGTATCCAATTTTTAAACTGCTGCAATTGAAAATTTCAAAAGTCAGTATAAAGAAATAGTAGTGGTAAAAAAAAAAGCTCTTGTGATTTTAACTAATATTTTTTTTTTTGTACAATTTTCCTTTAAGGGGCGTGGCAAGGGGTGTGTCCTATGTCTACATACTTTGCTAATAGGTGTCCCTCATTCCCATCTCAAAAGGTAGGGAGGTATACTACTGCTATAAACAATACTGCAGCTATTTATTCACTACTGTCTACACCAGGGGTGCTCAAACTTGCGAGGATCACCTAAAGTGGAGCTCCACCCAAAAAGAGGAGGCCCTGCTTGTTTGTCCCCCCCCCCCCTTTTCTGCTGCCACATTTTGCACCTTTCGGGGGGGGAAAGGGGAGCGGATACCAGTCAAAACCAGGTACCCTCTTCCGGGGAAGATCGCCACAATCGGTGTGTGACGATGTACGAAATTTCTGGTCCCTCCCCCCCCCAACCCTATGCCTGCTGGGAGACACACAGGTCCTAGAAGACAGCAAGTTCATTCAAAAAGTGCATCGCGACTCGCAGGAGGAAACAGGCTGTGAAGCCGCAAAAGCTTCCCTTAGTGAAGATGCCGGCGCCTGCACCCCGAGCTGTGGACGGATTGGCTTGCGGTGCCGACATCGCGGGATCCCTGGACAGGTAAGTGTCCTCCTGTTAAAAGTTAGCAGCTACAGTATTTGTAGTTACTGACTTTTCTTTTTTTCTTTTTTTTTTTTTTTTTACATGCTGGAATAAATTTTACAGGCCACAATAAACAATGGGGTTTTACTGCCCCCCAAACCACAAATGTAAACAAGCCCTTACTGTCCTAAGCCTCCTATAAGGCTGCATTCACACTGATGTGCTGCGGGCTACGTCGGCTTTCCTGCAGCTTTCCTGCGGGTCAGCTGCATTGAGCCATAGATTTTTATTACATCTCGCGGGTGTGGTGCTCTTTCAGAAAACGCACCAAACTAGCAGGGCATAATATAAGTCTATGGCTCAGTGCAGCTGACCCTCAGGAAAGCCGCAGGTACACTGCACTGCACCTGCGGATCAGTGTAAAAGCAGCCTAATAACCCTTTATTTATAAGTGCTAAGGCTACTTTCACACTGAGGCGCTTTTCAGGCGCTTTCACGCTAAAAAAAAAAAAAAAAAACCCGGAAGAGCTCACGAAAACCAATTTACATTAAAATCAATGAATGCTTTCACACTGAAGCAGTGCGCTGGCAGGGCAGTGAAAAAATACCACTCTCTATTGAAATGAATGGAAAGCTCTTTAAAAAGATAGCGCCTGTAAAGCGCCTGAAAAATGCCTCACCTGCAATTCCAGTGTGAAAGTCCTGCAAGCAGCATCTTTGAGGCGCTGCTTTAGGAGTGGTGTAAACACACATCTCCTAAAGCGCCCCTGCCCATTGCCCATTGAAATCAATCGGCAGAGCGGCCGAAGCACCTGTAAAGCGCCCTGGCAGCGACGCTTTGCAGGCGCTTTTAACCCTTTATTTGGCCGCTAGCGGGGGTTAAAAGCGCCCCACTAGCGGCCGAAAAGCACCTCTAAAACAGCGGTAAAGCGCCGCTAAAACTAGCGGCGCTTCACCGCTGATGCCCCCGCTCTGTCAGTGTGAAAGGGGCCTAAAGTGCTAAAAATAGCGCCTGTAAAGAGCCTGAAAAAGGCCTCCCCTGCAGCCCCAGTGTGAAAGTCTGAGTACTTTCACACTGGAGCGGTGCAGAATCTTTGGGGCGTTGCGGGACCGGTGAATACACCGCTCCTAAAACGCCCCCACCATTGAAATCAATGGCCAGCGCTGCCGAAGCTCTGGCCATTGAAGTGATTCAGCAGTGGCGCTTTGCGGGTGCTTTTAACCCTTTTCCCGCTGCTAGCAAGGGTTAAAAGCAGCCGGGGGCCATAGGTTTCGCACCCTTAGTCTACACCATAAGAAGACTATGAATACAAAGAACTACACACTGTACCCTTACCTTTACCATATAAAGGCTGTACACAATACTACACCTAAACCAAAAATCAGACAGTTCTGATGATGGTAATGCACAATCTAGCTTCAGTTATAATAGCACCCCCACACACAGCCACAGTACCAGACAATGCCGTAAAGCGGTAATAAACAGCATAGAAAAAGAAATATTCATGTCGCCATCAGATTTTGTATAGTGAGTTCAAGTTCCAGAGTCAAAACGGATTACTGCCAGATGGGGGGGAACTGCTGGAGGGGTCTAATGGCTTCTCTAGGGGTTCCTTTCTCTACCTCTGGGGCGGTGGCAGGACCCTGGGAGTGGGGACAGTGGGGGTACCGGGTCATCCTTAACACTTTCCCTGGGATGGGGGGACTCCTAACACAGTGTGATCCCGCTAGGGGTGTTGGGAATGTCAACCCACACAGGGAACATAAGTAAAAGCCTTACCTACTGTTTCATTGGCAATTGTAAATGGATTTGAATCTCTGTTTATTATTTTTGTACTTTTATAATAACAATCCCGTATTTGCAAGGGATCTGTCAATATACCTTTGTATTTTATTTTCTTCAATGTACTGCACTGCTCTTTAATAAAGCTTTATTTTAATATTCAAAAAAAAAAAAAAAAAAAGAAAAAGAAATATAGGACCAGGATGTTTAGGTCATAATGTGCTAGTCTGCATCGCAAAAACGAAGCCCTCAAGCGGAGTGCTGTCACCACTGAAGGCACTTCCAGCTTCACCCGATCTTCATTCCGGGTTCACAGGGTTTCGGCGATAATAATGCCTGAGCCGGCAATGCATGGCTGTTTACGGCACGGGTCTGAAGGAACGGCACGGGTATGCTAGTCCTTCAGAGCTCAAGCGCCGGTGACGTCACTGGCTGCAAATAAAGTGAATATCTCCTAAATGGTGCGTGTTTAGGAGATATTTACTGTACCAATAGGTAAAAATCATACAAGGGAGTTTACTCCCACTTTAATACAGTCTACCGTAGCCTCCCTAGCGGTTTTCCCGAGTGTGGCTTGGGGTTAAATTTCAGCACCATTAGCGGTAACCCCCGAGCCACACTTGGGATTACATCTCAGGATACTGGTGCAGTGTTACTTACCTTGTACCCAGGATCCTGCGATGTCCCCCGCTGTGTCTGCGGGCTCTGTCCTCTGCCCTGATGTCTTGTGTGCCGGGCTCCGTTCCCTGCGATGTCCCCCCGCTGTGTCTGCGGGCTCCGTCCTCTGCCCCGATGTCCTGTGTGCCGGGCTCCGTTCCCTGCGATGTCCCCCCGCTGTGTCTGCGGGCTCCGTCCTCTGCCCCGATGTCCTGTGTGCCGGGCTCCGTTCCCTGCGAGCGTCACGACGCATGGGGGTGCGGAGCCTGGCAGCAAATTCAAAAAAGTGAAAATTCATAATACATACAGTACACCGTAATCTTACAGATTACATTAGTGTATGAAATCATTTCACATCCCTTTTGTCCCCAGTGTTTTGTCCAGTCCCCTGCATGCAGTTTTATATGATATATACTGTTCTTTCTGCCTGGAAACTGGAGATTGTCCATAGCAACCAAAAAGTGTCCCTTTACGTCAAAAGTGGTTTTAGATCGGCTAGAAAACAGCGATACTAAATTAGATCACTTACAGAATTGAGCGATAGTGAATTGTGGGGAAATTGATTTTATTATTATTATTATTTTTTTTTATATATACAATTATTTATATTTATTTATTATATTTAATTTATGATTTTGTGTTTCAAACTTCATCATATCCGGGATATGTACTAGACTCTTGGTGGACAGATTTAAGTGTGTTATTGCTAAGAATTACAGGCCTACAATATGAGACGCAAAAATCTGAAATAATCGTACCGCCAGGGAGGTTTTTAAAGTGGTTGTAAACCTAGTTACACCACTTTTACCTACAAATAAGCCTATAACAAGGCTTACCTGTAGGTACCTTGAATATCTCCTAAACCTGCACAGTTTAGGAGATATTCACCACATACGCTTGCATCGACGTCATCGGCGCATGGGCACTGATTGTACCTTTTCTAAAGGGCCCGTGCAGTGACCGCGGGAGTGACGTCACGTGACTTCGGCCAGTCACAGAGCTGGAGTGCACGGCCCCGGAAGGAAGGAGGGTGAAGATGGATGCGGCCACCAGCAGGGACAGCGGGGACATCACGGGCTTCGTATGCCGGTAAGTGCAACATAATGGGCTAGTATGTGATGCATACTAGCCCATTATGCTTTTACTTTGCAGGGAACAAAAAAGGAAGTAAAACCCATCAGGGTTTACTTAATTACTTCCTCTTTACAGTGATCACAACTCCTCAGGTTGATTTATTAGAGTAGAACATGTCCTCTTTCCAAAGAGTGACTTTTAGGGCCCATTCACAACATAAACCGCGTGATTACTGCATTTTGTTTTGTTTTGTGTTTTTTTTTTTGCATTTGCCGTGAATTTTTCCTAAGCTTGCATTTTTGAGGTAACTTCTGTCTGCATTTGCTCAAGTTTCTGTGCAACTGCATTGTGAAAAAATGCAGTTTGCTTAACTTTGCACTGCACCATAATGGTGTGAACTCTGCCCATAGGATAACCTGAACTTTGGGCTGTCTATGCAGTAGGAATACATTCAGAAACGCATCCAGCTGCATCTGCTGCGAATGCCCCCCCCTAGGGAAGAAGGTGACTTCCATTATCCAATCATGCAGAAATCATTTCTTAATCTAGATGTAGTTCCTTGTACATGACTGGGTATTCTGCGCAAAGTGAATTTTGACTGACCTTCACCTTATCCACATAGCTAAGGGAAAGTTTACTTTGTAAAATGAACATGCTCTACTCCCTTAGTAAATCAATGGAGGTTATTTACGAAAAGGCAAATCCACTTTGCGCTACAAGTGCAAACTACAAGTGCAAAGTGCACTTGAAATTGCACTAAAAGTGCACTTGGAAGTGCAGTCTCTGAAAATCTGAGGGGTAGATCTGAAATGAGAGGAAGCTCTGCTGATTTTATTATCCTATCATGTGCAAGCTAAAATGCTGTTTTTTATTTTCCTTGCATGTCCCTCTCGGATCTACAGCGACTGCACTTCCAAGTGCACTTTCAGTGCAATTTCAAGTGCACTTTGCACTTGTAGTTTGCACTTGTAGTGCAAAGTGGATTTGCCTTTAGTGAAGGAGTGGAGGCTGTCCTCCTAGCAAGCGTATGCTAGCAAATAAAGCAAATAAGGTGAAGCTGTGTGTACCTTGAATGTGCTTCACCTTATTTATTAACCATTCACCTTCTTTAGTGAATAGTTGGGATTATTTACTAAAGCTGGAGAGTGCAAAATCTGGTGCAGCTCTGGATAGAAACCAACCAGCTTCCAGGTTTTATTGTCAAAGCTTAATTGAACAAGTTGAAGTTAAAAGCTAATTGGCTACCATGCACAGCTGCACCAAATTCTGATTGCACCAGTTTTAGTAAATTTAGTAAATGGCATCTCCAGGTCATTGGTATTGGCTGAACAGAAAGCTTCCAAAGATCTTCTCCTTTAAAGGCCATTTTAGACCCTTTAAAGGGTTTTCACCTTTTATATCCACCGCACTGTTTTATCTACAATATATAAAATACTAAATACAATACTATTCCTGTCGTTAAACACTTTGCATTATACTCTTATCTGTACTTATCTTATACAGACTACACAGTATATTACCTACACTGTATAAATTCTAGAGAGCCTCGTTAGAAGCAGTGAATTACATAGTTACATAGTAGGTGAGGTTAAAAAAAGACACAAGTCCATCAAGTCCAACCTATATGTGTGATTATATGTCAGTATTACATTGTATATCCCTGTATGTTGCAGTCATTCAGGTGCTGATCTATTAGTTTTTTGAAACTATCGATGCCCCCCGCTGAGGCCACCGCCTGTGGAAGGGAATTCCACATCCTTGCCGCTCTTACAGTAAAGAACCCTCTACACCGTTCAAGGTTAAACCTCTTTTCTTCTAACTTTAATGAGTGGCCACGTGCCCTTTTAAACTCCCTTCCGAAAAAAAGTTTTATCCCTACTGTGGGGTCACCCGTACGGTATTTGTAAATTTAAACCATATCCCCTCTCAAGTGTCTCTTCTCCAGCGAGAATAAGTTCAGTGCTCGCAACCTTTCCTCATAACTAATATCCTCCAGACCCTTTATTAGCTTTGTTGCCCTTCTTTATACTCGCTCCATTTCCAGTACATCCTTCCTGAGGACTGGTGCCCAGAACTGGACAGCATACTCCAGGTGAGGACGGACCAGAGTCTTGTAGAGCAGGAGAATTATTGCTTTATTACTTGTACCAGCCAATCCGAAATCATTGTTCATTGGTTTGCTCACTCCAGACTCTTGAAAGCTGAGCTATGATTGGCTAGCATGATCTGCTGGTTGCACTATGTAGCACACAGAGCAGGTACAACACTCATCTAACCAGAAGTGGTGCTTCAATATGCCCCATCCCCAGCCAGAGGAGTAAATTTTGTTCTGGCCCACATCCCACAGGGACAAAGACAGCTCTCTAAACTCCAAGCTGGAGATTTATAACCAGCTATTAGGAATGTTTTATTACCCTTACGTATTAGGAGAAATTTATTTCTGTTACTGGTGCATGAAATGCCATTGGAGTATGAATGTGAGCATGATAGGATCGTTGTGCCTTCACTGTACAGTTCAACATTACAAATGCTTAAAAAGATACAATAAAACTTAAACATTTTTATATAATAAAAACTAAAGGTTTCAGCATCATATTTACATTTATTGTTGTTATGTACAGTACCAACAGCCGCACTTTTTGGAAGATTTTGCTGTATTAAATAAGAATAAAACATTTACATTTTAACAGTACATCTAAATTTCTTGCCTAAAGAACTTACACTCTAAAAGGGTTATATCACTATATGAAATAGCTATCAGATATCCCAATTTCACATCAAACTCAATACACTTCATATGAGTCTTATATGAGCCTGATAGATAGATAGATAGATAGATAGATAGATAGATAGATAGATAGATAGATAGATAGATAGATAGATAGATAGATAGATAGATAGATAGATAGATAGAGAGAGAGAGAGAGAGAGATAGAGAGATAAATAGATAGATGGATAGATAGATAGATAGATAGATAGATAGATAGATAGATAGATAGATAGATAGATAGATATCCCAATTTCACATCAAACTCAATACACTTCTTATATGAGTCTTAACCCCTTACCCTATACAGAGGGACAGACAGGAGAGAGGGATAGATAGATAGATAGATAGATAGATAGATAGATAGATAGATAGATAGATAGATAGATAGATAGATAGATAGATAGATAGAGAGAGATAGATAGATAGATAGATAGATAGATAGATAGATAGATAGATAGATAGATAGATAGATAGATAGAAAAAAAACAGGGACTGATATGAGGGAGGGATAAGTAGATGGATAGATAGATCATTTTAGAGAAATTTAATAGAATGATCACCCTTTGGAAAAGCTTTGAAGCAATCCCCCAATTGCTCCAGGAAAATAGATAGATAAACATAGACAGAAAAAAACAGGGAGAGAGTGATGAGAGGGGGAGATAGATAGAATAGATAGATAGATAGATAGATAGATAGATAGGTAGATAGATAGATAGATAGATAGATAGATAGATAGATAGATAGATAGATAGATAGATAGATAGATAGATAGATAGAAAAAAGGAGACATACATGAGAGAGGGATAGGTATATGAATAGATAAATGTTTTTAGAGAAATTGTATAAAGTGATCACCCTCTGGAAAAGCTTTGAAGCAATCCCCCAATTGCTCCAGGAAAATAGATAGATAGATAGATAGATAGATAGATAGATAGATAGATAGATAGATAGATAGATAGATAGATAGATAGATAGATAATTTTTGAAAGTGAAGAAACAGAACGATGAGAGGGGGATAGATAGCTAGAAAGAGAGAGATAGATAGAATATATTTTATATCTGCACAGACCTACACAAGGAACTGGCGATTAATTCTTCTAAAGTTTATCTATCTCCTTATTTAACAGGCAATGGTTGGTCTGGTGACCCCGGCACTAACAATTCTGTCTCTCCTGTGTGTATGGACCCCTCTCACATGTCGCGCAATCTGCGTCACTATATTAATGTCCAAATCTAATTTACCAGAAAGACGTGTTGTTTTAAATTGGGACGTCAATCCTCTTCTCCTTCCTTTCTTCTCCTCTCCCCTTTATTCTCCTAATGTCCACATCTGCCCCTTCCTTCCATTATAACACCTTACCGACCGACTAGTCTGATTTTATATTATTTACCGGGAATCTGGTTAAAGACTTTCAGCGTTCTGGGCTATTTATCAGACTGTGAAATATCCAGATAAATCTACATTTCGCTGAAGAGTTAAAACTACCCACAGGATTCTCTCCTCTCCATCTACCCTGAGATAGCAGCTCAGCGACTTTTCGCTTTCATTCCCAAAATGCTGCGCCAAAGCGATAATTCTGTGCGCTGTGCGCTGTATATCACAACAAATTATTAGCGAATGTATGAAGTTTGCATGCAGCTTGTTCAGATCGCCCAATGCAAGAGATCGCTATACAGACCCTCTGCAGGAAAGACCACACGATCCTAACAAAACAATGTGATTTTTATTAACTTCAACATCTATAGAGATTTTAGCAACATTTATTCACTCTACTTTTATATCTGTATCTAAAATAATCGGTCCCATGAGATTTTTTTTTAGTTTGTTTGTTTTATACCTTTTTTCTATTTTAATTAGTTTTCTACTACTAATAAAATCGTTTTTACTCATTTGAATGGGTTTTGTTTTCATGCCTCTGTGGGGCTAGAAATGACGATGCCCAAAAGAGCACTTTGTCTGAAAATGAATTAACTATTAAATGTTTCATTTAGGGCAGATTTTGTTATTATTATTATTGTTATTACTATGATTGTTATTTTTATCTGTTAAAAATAACAACAAAAACAATAATAACAAGAGTATTAATAATAATAATAATAATAATAATAATAATAATAATAATAATAATAATATATGAATAATAATTTATTAATATAGAAATAATTTCGATCAAACTTGAAGCTCTTTTATTTAGCTACTGTAGAAATACAAGCTCTGGGGTTTTAAAAACAAATTAGGCATATTTTCTGAGAAGTAGTAAAGGATAAACTAACTATAATTAGTGTCAGCTGGATTTAACTAATTGATTAAAAAGTACATAAAAGTATCATTTCAACTTTTGTCTCAACAACTAGTAAAATAAAGCCCTAGACTTCTACAAAGCAAGCCATCGGGGTTATTTACGAAAGGCAAATCCACTTTGCACTACAAGTGAAAACTACAAGTGCAAAGTGCACTTGGAATTGCACTGAAAGTGCACTTGGAAGTGCAGTCGCTGTAAATCTGGGGGGTAGATCTGAAATGAGGGGAAGCTCTGCAGATTTTATTTTCCAAACATGTACAAGCTAAATTGCTGTTTTTTTATTTTCCTTGCATGTCCCCCTCGGATCTACAGCGACTGCACTTCCAAGTGCACTCTCAGTGCAACTTCAAGTGCAAAGTGGAATTGCCTTTATTAAATAACCCCCTATCCACCTTTTTAGGGAATGAAAAAAAGGATTAACTAATTAGGATATAGGACTAATAAGGATATTAAACGGCACATTACTAATGAACATAAGTATTTTGAGAATTAATACATTATGAATTAACTATATATATATATATATATATATATATATATATATATATATATATATATATATATATATATGTATATATATATATATATATATATATATATATATATATATATATATATATATATATATGTATATGTATATATATATATATATATATATATATATATATATATATATATATATATATATATAGTAATAAAGGCTTTACTCATGATTAAAAGTATTATTTCTATCTGTTTGTCAACTGCTGCTATGGACCTTTAATATTAAAAAGCAAATGAGAAACCTTTTTTCTGAAAATGAAGGTTTGCCTAATTATGATACTTTCAATGCAAAAGATACAAGTATTTAAAAAAAAGTATGATTTTAACTTGTGTCTCAACAGCTACTATAGAAACACTTTTTTACAACATAAATTATAAACCTTTTATTCTGAGAGTTAATAAAGGAATAACTAATTATGAGATGTATAATGCAAACTATACTTAACTAGCTAATAAAAGTATTTAAGAATATAATTTTTCCTTGTGTCTCAGCAACTGCAATAGAACTACAAGTCCCCAAAACACATTATAAACTTTTTTTCCTCTAATGATTATTTAATTAATAAAATGTATCATGTCAACAAGACTTCACCTACAGTATTAATACAAAAATCGTTTTAACCAGGATCTGCAACAGAACTGCAAAGTTCAGGCTGAATCTGCATTGTTATTAGAGAAAGAATAACTTTGTCACAGTAAGCTCTCATTTAAACCAGACTCAACCTACAGCTTGCCATCTGCTGGAGAACCACAAGAGCCAGCAAAATTTTAAAAAGCTGGAGAATCTCATCTCAAAGGGACCCTGTTATGTTGCAGTATGGAGATTCCCTGTAAACCTAGTTCTTTCAGCTTACTAACAAAAAAGTGTTTGTGTGTTTTTTTTTTTTAAAGGATTGCATTGTAGGCTGGTCTTTGTAGTACTACAGCAGCTGCAGAGCCTAGCTTTGATTTAAACTAAAAATAGGTTTATTTTAGCAGGAATTTGGAGCTTCAAGTTTTTGTTTGGTTTGGCAAGGACTGTAAGTAAGATAATAATATTGATCTGAATGATCTGGGAGGCAGTGGCTCATTCCTTCTTGGCATCCCCTGCTGCCCTGTAGCTGTGCCATTAGTAGAGGATAGTGGGCTAGTGAGTGATACTCACCCAGTCCTGGGAGAGGAAAGATTTGTGCAGTTACAGAGCAGGGAAAAGACTCTGCAGTCTCCTTCTCAGCAGCCTGGGAACAAGGAAAGCCCCCATCTGATTTGGCTTTTATTAAACCCTGGGAGAAATACGGATTGAATTAACCAGGGAGTAGAGAGGAGAGGGAGAGAGGGGAGTTTGCTTTGGCTGTGGTTACAAAGCAGTCTCAAGTCCAGCGGCCTCTCTAATTGCAAGCTCTTGGGGACAAAAACAGCTTCTCCTGACTGTCTGCACCGTAAACAATACACCGTTTATTTATCATAATGGAAATATGTGTATTTTGTGTAATAACACGTTTTAAATCATTGTTTAAGATGAATTAAGTTCAGGTGTATTGAATTAAAATTCAAGGAGGTAAGGGCAGTAAAAGTTTCTTCCACTAGAAGTCCGAGTCTTTATAGTATTTATGTAGTAATTTTCTGTCTATTAGAAAATAAACCATGTATAATTTCCATAGCATTTCAATAATATTTATTGTAAATTTCAGTGCACACCCCCCCCCCCCCCCTTTTATATCAGGTTTCCCAATCAGAGTGCCTTCTTAAATTAGCTTAGATCAGGTGTCCCTATTAGGGCAACCCCTTACATCAGGTGCCCCCATCATAGTGCCCTCTACATCAAGTGTCCCCATCAGGATACCCCCTCATCAGGTGTCTTCATTCATCAGGTGTCCCCATCACAGTGCCTTCTTACATCAGGTGTCCCCATCACAGTGTCCTCTACATCAAGTGTCCCCATCAGGATACCACCTCATCAGGTGTCTCCATTCATCAGGTGTCCCCATCACAGTGTCCCCTTACATAGGGTGTTTCCATCACAGCGCCATCTTACATCAGGTGTCCCCATCACAGTGTCCCCTTTCATCAGGTGTCCCATCACAGTATCCATTACATCAGGTGTCCCCAATCACAGTATCCCTTACATCAGGCGCCCCATCACAGTGTCCCCTTTCATAAAGTGTCCCCTTTCATCAAGTGTAAGGTGTCCCAACAAAGTGTCCCCTTATATCAGGTGACGCCATCACAGTGTCCCCTATCATCATGTGTCCCAATTACAGTGTCCCCTTTCATTAGGTGTCCCCAACAAAGTGTCTCCTTACATCAGGTGTCCCCATCACAGTGCTTTCTACATCTGGTGTCCCCATCAGGATACCCCCTCATTAGGTGTCCCCATCACAGTGTCCCTTACATCGGGTGTCCCCATCACAGTGCCCCCTTACATCAGATGTCTCCATTTCAGTGTCCACTTATATCAGGTGTTCCCATCACAGTGCCTTCTTACATCAGGTGTCCCCATCACAGTGCTCTCTATATCTGGTGTCCCCATCAGGATACCACCTCATCAGGTGTCCCCATCACAGTGTCCTCTTACATCAGGGGTCCCCATCTCAGTGCCCCTTTTCTTTAGATGTCCCCATCATAGTGTGCTCTTTTATTAGGTGTCCCCATCACAGTGTCCTCTTTCATCAGCTGTCCTCAGCAGAGTGTCCCCTTACATCAATTGTTTCCCTCACAGTGCCGTCTTACATCAGGTGTCCCCATCACAGTGTCCCCTTACATCAGATGTCCCCTTTCATCCCCATCACAGTGTCCCCATACATTAGGTGTCCCCATCACCAATTCCCCATACTGTACATCAGGTGTCCCCATTAAAATGCCCCCTTACTTGCACATGCTTAAGAAACATATATAACAAATAAAAAAGAATGTCGATTATGGGCGGCCCAGTGCTGTAGTGGTTAGCACTTTCGCCTATGTAGTTTCCTCTGGGTACTCTGGTTTCCTCCCACACTCCAAAGACATGCTGGTAGATTAATTGGATCCTGTCTAAATTGTCCCTAGTATAGGAATGTGAGTTAGGGACCTTAGATTGTAAGCTCCTTGAGGGTAGGGACTGATGTGAATGTATATGTAAAGCGCTGCATAAATTGACGGTGCTATATAAGTAACTGAAATAAATAAATTCCTTTTTATACTCTGTTGTGCATCACTGTTGTTTAAAATGGTCATCTAATCTAGCAACAAAGAATGAATATATTGCAGTTTACCAGCCCTTAGATGTGGTGGCTGAATTATCTTTCTTTTTTTCAGCTTTTTATATTTTAATTTATATCAGATGATCCTGCCAGTAACACACTTTCTGTCCCAAGGTGACAACGCCCACTGTATTGTATCTATGGAGGAGCAGCGTTGTCACTCTGGAACAGGAAGTGTTTAGGATTACAAAATCGCATCTTCCCCCTATTCCCTTTTCATAAAATAGGGGGAGGGTGTTCTGTAGATCCCAGAGAGAACAGGGAATAGTGCGATAACAGTAATGCAGGCAGAGGGCACCGGAAGTTATGAGCTCCCTGGATTTTTGCCAGGATTAATAGGTATTTTTGATATCAAACAGATTAAAAAAAAAGCTTTCAATGGTATATAATAAATATAAACTAAAAATAAGGAAATAAGAGAAGTTAATTATTAGGACTGAGATTAATATTTACAGATATATCCAGTAAGGTATAGAACAGGGCTCTCCAAACTATGGCCTGCGGGCCACATCTGGCCCACTACAAGATTTTGCCCGGCCCACAGCTAGGGTCAGTGGCATATTCTTAATGTGGACTGATTGAGCATTAAGGTCAGTAGAGGCCTCCCATGGTCTCTGTTTCTGATGTAAGGGGGAACTGTTATGGGTGACTCTGATATATGGGGGACAATAAAGGGGAACCTGAAGTAAGGGGGAACTCTGATGTGGTCTCTGATATAAGGGGGACTCTAAAAGGGACCCTAATGTAAGGAGGAACTCTGATAGCGACCCTGATGTAACATGGGACTCTGAGGGGGACCCTAATATATGGGGGGGGGTTCGAACTGGGACCCTGATATAAGAGGGAACTCTGATGTGGACTCTGATGTAAGGGTAGAATCAAACAGGGGCCCTGATATAAAGGAGAACTCTGATGTGGAACCCTGATTTAGATGGGACTGTAATGGGGGCTCTAATATTAGGGGTAATGCTGAAACTCTGATGGTAATCCTGATGCAAGGGAGAACTCTGATGGGGATACTGACATAAGGGGGAACTCTGATGGGGACCCTGACATAAGGGGGAACTCTGATGGGGACCCTGATGTAAGTGGGAACTCTGATGGGGACCCTGATGTAAGTGGGAACTCTGATGGGGACCCTGATATAAGTGGGAACTCTGATGGGGACCCTGATGTAAGTGGGAACTCTGATGGAGACCCTGATGTAAGTGGGAACTCTGATGGGGATCCTGATGTAAGGGGGAACTCTGATGGGGACCCTGATGTAAGAGGATACTCTGATGGGGACCCTGATGTAAGGGAGAACTCTGATGGGGACCCTGATGTAAGGGGGAACTCTGATGGGGACCCTGACATAAGGGGGAACTTTGATGGGGACCCTGATGTAAGGGGGAACTCTGATGGGGATCCTGACATAAGGGGGAACTCTGATGGTGATCTTGGTGTTAGGGGGAACTCTGATGGGGACCCTGACATAAGGGGGAACTCTGATGGGGACCCTGATGTAAGTGGGAACTCTGATGGGGACCCTGATATAAGTGGGAACTCTGATGGGGACCCTGATGTAAGTGGGAACTCTGATGGGGACCCTGATGTAAGGGGGAACTCTGATGGGGACCCTGATGTAAGTGGGAACTCTGATGGGGACCCTGATGTAAGTGGGAACTCTGATGGGGATCCTGATGTAAGGGGGAACTCTGATGGGGACCCTGATGTAAGAGGATACTCTGATGGGGACCCTGATGTAAGGGAGAACTCTGATGGGGACCCTGATGTAAGGGGGAACTCCGATGGGGACCCTGACATAAGGAGGGACTGTGATGCAGGGTGGATTTTTTTCATCCCGGAAACATTTGTAAAATATACCATGTGGCCCTCATACTGAATAGTTTGGAGATCCCTGGTATAGAACAATGTATACATGGCAGCCAATCATGTGAGCTGATCAAAGCAAATTGAGTTCTGATTGGCTGAGGTGGATTAATGCCTTCTACATATCTCTTTACTCTTCTCCTTGCATGTATTAAATCTGTATCTCTTTATGAAGTCCCCATGCTGGGCACATATGTACTTGTCTTTGATTGATCCCCATTGTGTAGCCTCTCCTCTTTCTCTTCAGCAGGCTGTAGCTACGCATAAGAATAAAGCTTGGCTCCTATGATGCAACTGTAGCGTCCTTCTCCCAGATATTGCATAAGCAGTGCTGTCAAGCTATGAGCTTCTCATTGTTTGCATTAGAAGCTGCATGAAACATTGTAGAGCAGGGACGAGCAGTCAGGGGAGGCAGGTGAGGCAAAGCCTCACCTGCCATAAAAAAAAAAATCGAACTTCGATGCTCATAGCTGATGACCTGGGGGTAGGTAGCCTAAGTCCTACCCTACCACTGGTAAACAATTTGGGGCTGCTACGACCTATAGTTCCAGAGATACGGGACTCCTTGTGCAGCCTGTCAGAAGCTACATACAGAGCGGCCAGTTTGAATACAAGCTGGCACACTCGGTTTGCAGCAGACTGAGAGGATGAGCTCAAAGTGCCTCTCCTTACCTCTTGTCAGAGGCTCGGAGCTCCATGGACAGCTTGGAGCCTTGGACCAATGGTAAAGCACCATTGAAACTAGCTGTCCAATAAAAATGCTGCAGTGGAGGCACGCCTCTCACTGCAGTGTCATAGAAGGGGGCGTGTGTCTAAAAGACACATGCTCCCTGCCAGCCCAGCCCTCTTAATTAGAAGGACAAAACATGGGTTTATGGGTATAAGATTTACCCACAATCCCATGTTTTTCTCGCACAGTTAAGAGGGAGAATGAGAATCTTCTGCTGCTGAAAAGGTACAAGCTAAATCATATATTATTATACTATATGTTAGAACATAATAATGTATTATTTATCCATTTACTGTGAAAATACTAATTGGAAGTTATAACTTCAGTAATTTGTTCGTTAAGCCACCTGCTTGAGTACAGTTTTTTTGAAAATTTTGTAAATTACCTTAAAAACAATATATAATAATTATTTGTATATTACTTACTTATGGTAATTAACCCCTCGTCACCCATTACCAATTCTTAGATGTGATGGCTGCATTTGTTTTCTTTTTTTAGGCTTTCTTTCTTCTGTTTCTACCTGGTGATCCAGCCAGCGAGTCTGTTGTTTTTAAATGAACAAGCTCTCCTGCAAATGGAGCAGTTAGAGCAAATGGGGCAAGCCATTTACGACTGACGGGGGTTCTTATAACGATCAGCTTTTATTTATTCCTGTAAAACCTTTATCCAAAAAAGAACAAAAAAAAAAAAAAAATGTTTGCTGCAACTGATTATAAAGGGTGAGCCGAAGTTCAGCTTCAATTTGTTTAGTATATCTAAATCTGGCTTGGGGATGTCAAACTGCGGCCCTCCAGCTGTTACATAACTACAAGCCCCATAAGGCATTGCAAGGCTGACATTTACAAGCATGACTCCAAAAGGCAGAGGCATGATGGGACTTGTAGTTCCGCAACAGCTGGAGGGTCACAGTTTGACACCCCCCCCCCGATCTCCCCAGACTGACAAAACTACTGTCCAAAGGTGCCTCCTGTGCGCCTTCATCCAGAGTTGTGTCTCACTAATACAGGAGGTGTGTTACTGGCCAGATCACCAGGTGAAAACAGAGGGGAAAAATCTAACAAAGAAAACTAATGCAGCCGCCACTGCACTTTAAAGCTGACATTTAATCTGTATTTATATTGCCATTTATATTGTCGCTGGTTCCTCCCTCCCCCTTCATCAACATGATAACAACATTTTAGAGAAAAATCTTTCTGTTTCCAGTACATACCTTTTAGACCCAACAATGTGATCACTGGGCCTCTGTGCTTCTCTATGCAGTGCAGGCAGATCGCGGCTGGTGGGAGGGGCCAGCAGGGTGCTGTTTATAGCTTCCTGAAAACATCATTGGTACTCCGCAGCCCAGATGCGAGCAGTGGGCTGGCTCTTGTAAGTCTGCAGGAGTAGGAGTTGGTAGGAAGGCTACATGGGCATGCAGCAGGGCTGTGGATTAGGCTGCATTTACACTTCAGCGCTTTAAATCGCGGGCGGGTTTGCCACAATTCTACCCGGGATTTGAAAGCGCCGAGGTGTGAATGACAAATCGCGGGACTCATATTTGAATGACACCTAAAATCACGGTGCGGGTCTGCCGCGAATGTCGTGCGATAAATCACGCTGCAATCGCAACAACCCGCATTGTATAAAGCATGTCGCCCAAAAGTAGATTCTGAACTTTCTTTGGGCGACAAGCTTTACCTGACGTGGGTTGCCGCGATTGCAGCGCGATTTATCGCGGCAGACCCGCACCGCAAATTTAGGTGTCATTCAAATGAATGGCATCTCAAACGTGAGTCCCGTGATTTGTCATTCACACATCGGCGCTTTAAAATCGTGGGCTAGCGGCAAATCTGCCCGCAATCAAAACGCTGAAGTGTGACTGCAACCTAAAGGGGTACCAACAATCCTTCTATAAGGGGCTCCGGGCCAGCAGGGGGCCCAGGCAGCTGGGTGAATCAGATGTGGGCAGGGAGGGTGACTGGCGAAGGGGGGGGGCAATTATTAGAACTGGTCCACTGTATGGCTCTCTCTGCAGCAGCTGAAAGCTGGCTTCTTCTCCTCTCCCTCCTACCCATCCTTCTGTATGGGGCCCAGGCAGCTGGGTGAATTTGATGTGGGCATGGAGGGTGATTGGCATGGTGGGGGGCAATTACTGGAACCAGCCCCCTGAATGGCTCTTTCTGCAGCAGCTGAAAGCTGGCTTCTCCTTTTCTCCTTCCTACTGGTCCTTCTGTACAGGGTCCAGGTCAGCAGTTGTGGGCATGGAGGGTGATTGGCATGATGGGGGGCAATTACTGGAACCAGCCCCCTGTATGGCTCTTTCTGCAGCAGCTGAAAGCTGGCTTCTACTTTTCTCCTTCCTACTGGTCCTTCTGTACAGGGTCCATGCCAGCAAGGGGCCCAGGCAGCTGGGTGAATCAGTTGTGGGCAGGGAGGGTGATTGGCGCAGTGGGGGGCAATTACTGTTACTGGTCCCCGTGTATGGCTCTCTCTGCGGCAGCTGAAAGCTGGCTTCTTCTCCTCCCCTCCTACCAGTCCTCCTGTAAGGGGTCCCAGCCAGCAGGGGGCCCCAGGCAGCAGTGAGGGGGCAATTACTGGAACAGTCCCCTGTATGGCTCTCTGTGCGGCAGCTGAAAGCTGGCTTCTTCTCCTCTCCCTCCTACCAGTCCCTCTGTATGGGGGCCAAGCCAGCAGGAGGCCCAGACAGCTGGGTAAGTCAGATGGGCAGGGAGGGTTTTAGGCGCGGTGGGGGGCAATTACTGGAACCAGTCCCCTGTATGGCTTTTTCTACAGCAGCTGAAAGCTGGCTTCTTCTCCTCTCCCTCCTACCAGTCCTTCTGTATGGGGGCCAAGCCAGGAGGAGGCCCAGGCAGGTCAGATGGGAAGGGAGGGTTTTGGGTGCGGTGGGGGGCAATTACTGGAACCAATCCCCTGTATGGCTTTTTCTACAGCAGCTGAAAGCTGGCTTCTTCTGCTCTCCCTCCTACTGGCTTTCAGCTGCTGCAGAGGGCCATACAGGGGACCGTTTCCAGTAATTCCCCAATGCGCCCATCACCATCCATGCCCACATCTGATTCACACTACTGTATGCCCCCCCTGCTGGCCTGGGCCCTGTACAGATGGATCGGTAGGACGGAGAGGAGAAGAAGCCAGGTTTTAGCTGCTGCAGAGAGAGCCATACAAGGGATCGGTTCCAGTAGATTCCCCCCACTGCACCGATCAACCTCCCTGTGCACCATACATTTCCCCCTACTGCCCAGGCCCCCCATGTGTACCCCCCCCATCCCTGCTGGCTTCCCTTCTTTCCTTCATACCGGGAGCACTGCAATACAATACCGTCAGGATGGAGAGTGGGGGAAGGTTCCCCTTAAATATGTTATATTTACCAGCCCCTTTCCTTCCCTAATGAACACGATGAGTGATCAATATCGATCCCTCACTGTGTTCATTCATAACTGGTGATCAATATTGATCCCTCACTGTGTTTATTCATAACTGGTGATCGATATCGATCCCTCACTGTGTTCATTCATAACTGGTGATCAATATTGATCCCTCACTGTGTTCATTCATAACTGGTGATCAATATTGATCCCTCACTGTGTTTATTCATAACTGGTGATCGATATCGATCCCTCACTGTGTTCATTCATAACTGGTGATCAATATCGATCCCTCACTGTGTTCATTCATAACTGAAGCATATTAAACTGTGTTTATTTGGGGGGGGGGGGCATGTCAGGTTGGCTGTGTTCGGCCCCATGGTTTCTAACAGCAACCCTGGCCTGCAGACCAGCCCATGTAATGCACAGAAAATGATGCTGAACCTCCATGATTGGAAGAACTGAAATCCAATGAATGAAACGGGCCGAACAGGGACAGTCCGGCTGGAGAGGAAAGATGATGCTCGGCATCCTCCAGCCAGGAAATGAGGGCGGAGCCCTATCTGACTTGTTGGAGCTTCTGGTGCACACCCTGAGAAGCTCACAGTGTGCAGTGAAATCAGAGTAAGCTATTTCAGTCCAGGAGAGGAGCCGGTACAACCGTGCAAGACTGAAGGGAAGGTCAGCTCCGAAATGTATTTTGCCCAACAAACCCGAAAAATCTTCACACCCCATGTGACACTCGGCATGACATAAACTGGGTTATTGTAGAATTAGCGAGGGAAGGGCGATCCTGAATCTGATTGGCCGCTGCGAGTGGCCGCTGTTTGCATCGAGTTACCAAACAAACTCGTATAACTCTTCAATCAGCACCACGGGCTCATATGATCCTCGCTGATTTACGTCCTCTATAAAAATCAAATCCCCGGATTCCTCCTTTGAAGAGACACTTTAAAAAGTGACCGGAAATTCTGTTTTATGGCGGGTCAGTCCCATCCAGTAAATCTCCGAATACTGAGCTGACAGATAACAAGTTCCACCTTTACAGGCAAAGGAAGGATGAAGTTGCACTATTCTGTATTGGGTAGATGTGTCAATGGGGGGGGGGGGGATTCTGTGGTTTAAAGCGGTATCAGTATTAAACCCAAAAGCAAAAATCTAATATATTGCAGCTTACCAATTCTTAGATGTGATGGCTGCATTCGTTTTTCTTTTTCTTTCTTTCCTTTATTCTTCCCTGGTGATCCTGCCCAGTGCCGGGACAAGGACATCTAGAGCCCAGAGCGATCGTGCCTAAACTGCACCCCCCCCCCTCCCAAGATGTATGAGTATTATGTGCCAGCAAAGATCCCCCCCAAAAAAAGCTGAGCACTAATCTGCACGCTTACACCCTAAGCATGAATTCCCCTCCTCCCAGTACAAATCTTGGCTCCCTCCAATTCCTAAATCCCCCCAGCACAAAAGCCCCCGCCCTTTCCCCCCCAAAAAATCACCCCTCCCAGCACAAATCTTCTACCCCTAAAATTTCCCCTTTGAGTACACATCCTCTCTTTCCCACTCCAAATCCCCTCCCCCAGCACAAATTTACCCCCAATCCCCCCTCCTGAAACTTCCCTTCCTAGCACAAATCCCCCCCCAATCATCCCTATCAGCACAAATCCCCTCCCCCAGCACAAAGTTCCCCCCAATCCCCCCCTCCTGAAACTTCCCTTCCTAGCACAAATCCCCCCCAATCATCCCTATCAGCACAAATCCCCCCTCCCCCCAATCCAGAGCATTCAGAGCCCAGAGCGATCATGCCAAACTGCCCCCCCCCCCAAGATGTATGAGTATTATGTGTGAACAAAGATCCCCCCCCCCCCAAAAAAAAAACAGCTGAGCGCTAATCTGCACGCTTACACCCTAAGCGTAAATTCCCCCTCCTCCCAGAACAAATCTTGGCTCCCTCCCATCCCCAAATCCCCCCCAGCACAAAAGCCCCCCACCCCCCCAAAAAAATCACCCCTCCCAGCACAAATCTTCTACCCCTAACATTTCCCCTTCGAGTACACGTCCTCTCCCCCCCACTCCAAATCCCCTCCCCCAGCAAAAAGTTCCCCCCAATCCCCCTTCCTGAAATTTCCCTTCCTAGCACAAATCCCCCCCAATCATCCCTATCAGCACAAATCCCCCCCACTCATCCCTATCAGCACAAATCCCCCCTCCCCCCAATCCAGAGCATTCAGAGCCCAGGGCGACATCCAGAGCCCAGAGTGATCATGCCAAACTGCCCCCCCCCAAGATGTATGAGTACTATGTGTGAGCAAAGATCCCCCCCCCCAAAAAAAACAGCTGAGCGCTAATCTGCATGCTTACACCCTAAGCGTAAATTCCCCCTCCTCCCAGTACAAATCTTGGCTCCCTCCCATCCCCAAATCCCCCCAGCACAAAAGCCCCCCCCCACCAAAAAAAATCACCCCTCCCAGCACAAATCTTCTACCCCTAACATTTCCCCTTCGAGTACACATCCTCTCCTCCCCACTCCAAATCCCCTCCCCCAGCTCAAAGTTCCCCCCAATCCCCCCTCCTGAAATTTCCCTTCCTAGCACAAATCCCCCCCAATCATCCCTATCAGCACAAATCCCCCCTCCCCCCAATACAGAGCATTCAGAGCCCAGGGCGACATCCAGAGCCCAGGGCGATCATGCCAAACTGCCCCCCCCCCAAGATGTATGAGTACTATGTGTGAGCAAAGATCCCCCCCCCCAAAAAAAAGCTGAGCGCTAATCTGCATGCTTACATCCTAAGTATAAATTCCCCCTCCTCCCAGAACAAATCTTGGCTCCCTCCAATTCCTAAATCCCCCCAGCACAAAAGCCTCACCTCACCCCCCCCCCCCCAAAAAAAATCACCCCTCCCAGCACAAATCTTCTACCCCTAAAATTTCCCCTTCGAGTACACGTCCTCTCCTCCCCACTCCAAATCCCCTCCCCCAGCACAAATTTACCCCCAATCCCCCTTCCTGAAACTTCCCTTCCTAGCACAAATCCCCCCACTCACCCCTATCAGCACAAATCCCCCCTCCCCCCAATCCATAGTATTCAGAGCCCAGGGCAACATCCAGAGCCCAGAGCGATCATGCCAAACTGGCCCCCCCCCCAAGATATATGAGTATTATGTGTGAGCAAAGATCCCCCCTCCAAAAAAAAGCAGCTGAGCGCTAATCTGCACGCTTACACCCTAAGCGTAAATTCCCCCTCCTCCCAGTACAAATCTTGGCTCCCTCCCATCCCCAAATCCCCCCCAGCACAAAAGCCCCCCCCCCCCCCAAAAAATCACCCCTCCCAGCACAAATCTTCTACCCCTAACATTTCCCCTTCGAGTACACGTCCTCTCCTCCCCACTCCAAATCCCCTCCCCCAGCACAAAGTTCCCCCCAATCCCCCCTCCTGAAATTTCCCTTCCTAGCACAAATCCCCCCCAATCATCCCTATCAGCACAAATCCCCCCCAATCATCCCTATCAGCACAAATCCCCCCCAATCATCCCTATCAGCACAAATCCCCCCTCCCCCCAATACAGAGCATTCAGAGCCCAGAGGGATCATGCCAAACTGCCCCCCCCCCCCCCCCCAAGATGTATGAGTATTACATGTCAGCAAAGATCCCCCCCCCCAAAAAAAAAAACAGAGCTGAGCGCTAATCTGCACGCTTACACCCTAAGCATAAATTCCCCCTCCTCCCAGACAAATCTTGGCTCCCTCCAATTCCTAAATCCCCCCAGCACAAAAGCCCCCCCCCACTTTCCCCCCCAAAAAAATCACCCCTCCCAGCACAAATCTTCTAACCGTAAAATTTCCCCTTCGAGTACACGTCCTCTCCTCCCAGCACAAATCCCCCCTCCCCCTAATTATTGGTAATTTGCTCATTTATTTGTTATCAGGGGCTTAAAATACAAAAGCGCAAAAAAAAAAAATATACAGATTTCAGCTGTTTTCAAAAACATGCGCTTCATCACAGAGCATAAATGTGAAGAGGCTCCACCTATAACATGAATCAGGTGTATACACCCACCGGACACTGTATTAGGTCCCCCTTGCTAGTACCGGGTTGGACCCCCTTTTGCCTTCATTCTTGGTGGCATAGATACAACAAGGTGTTGGAAACTTTCCTCAGAGATTTTTCTCCATAGTGACATGATGGCATCACACAGTTGCTTTAGATTTGTTGGCTGCACATCCATGACGGGAATCTCCCGTTCCACCACATCCCAAAGGTGCTCTATTGGATGAGATGTGGTGAGTGTGGAGGACATTGGAGTACAGGGACCTCATTGTCCAGTGGTGAGATGATTGGAGCTTTGTGACATGGTGCATTATCCTGCTGGAAGGAGCCATCAGAAGATGGGGACACTGTAGTCATAAAGGGATGGACATGGTCAGCAACAATACTCAGGTAGGTCGTGGTGGTTAAATGATGCTCAATTGGTACTAAGGGGCCCAAAGTGTGCCAAGAAAATATCCCCCCCACCATTACACCCCCACCACCAGCCTGAACCGGTGATACAAGGCAGGATGGATCCATGCTTTCATGTTTACATCAAATTCTGACCGACCATCTGAATGTCGCAGCTGAAATCCAGACTCCTCAGACCAGGCAACGTTTTTCTAATCTTCTATAGTCCAATTTTGGTGATCCTGTGCCAATTGTAGCCTCAGTTTCCTGTTCTTAGCTGACAGGAGTGGCACCCGGTGTGGTCTTCTGCTGCTGTAGCCCATCTGCTTCAAGGTTCGATGTGTTGTGCGTTCAGAGATGGTATTCTGCATACCTTGGGTGTAACGAGTGGTTGTTTGAGTTACTGTTGCCTTTCTATCATCTGGAACCAGTCTGCCCATTCTCCTCTCCTTTACACCTAAAGTGCTTTGTATCTGATTTAATCAATTCATACGATATGTCCACAACTATCTTATATCAAATCCATATAACTATATACCCAAAATAATGTGGAATTCATAAATAAAGTGCATAAAACAATATGTCCCCCTTAAGTGTTAAGTGCTTTTATGAATTTGAAGTGTCCAGTTTCAGTGCGCCGGTTCACTTTCAGAATACAGTGTCGCTTTCATCCCTCCACTCCTTTAATCTCCGTCACCATGTGAGTAGCCTTCACCCACACTCCACCGCTTAGCCCTGGGTCATCCTTACAATACCAGCCGGGGGTTTCCACCACTCCTGCACTCTTTCACTGCTTTGTTGTTTTTTCTGTCCTCGCTCCACCACTCAGCCTGGTGCAAGCTCAATCCGTGTGCAGAATGACGTCAGGTAGCTCCGCCCCGACACGTTTTGTCATTGCGACCGCTTCAGGGAGTGTTCTGGACCCTCCTCATCCCACAGGTTACATTTACACCACTTAACCCTTTCTTCTTCAAATTGCTCCATATATCTCCACATGTTTTTGCTCCTGTTGATCCATTAATCCTCTGTTTTTCAATTAACCTGTAATATGCTCTATTTAAAGTGATTGCAAAGGATCACTTGTAAAACAATCCATTCGGTTTAAAATAGAAAGGCAACAATTTTTTGTATAGATAAAAAAAAAAAACTTTTTTTCCTTCTTATAAGTGATCCCATTCCCTTTGTTTTCAGCTGCATAAGAGCTGGGGAAGGAGAAACACCAGTACACGGAGCTTTCCAGTAAATGGCTGTGCAGGGGTGGGGCTTGTCAGGACAAGTTGGATCATCAGAGGAGAGCAGACCATTTCCCAGAATAGTAAGAGAACTGAACACGCTGTGCTCTCATGCTTAGTGTGGTCAGTTTTAAATAGGAACGCAGACAGAGTGCCAGGAAGGCCCGGGATTTCACACTAAGGAAGTGATACAAAGAGAACAGGAGACTTTTTCATACAAGTATATTGTACAGCAGCCACATATCAGGAATATGAAATGTTGGGTTCACGTATTCTTTAATAGGTAACTCGAATTCAGGGGTCTCCAAACTTTCTATAGAAAAGGGACGATTTACTGTCCTTCAGGCTTTGGGGGTGGGGGCGGACTGTGCCCGGTGGGATTAAACAATGTCCGACCTTTGGCATTAGGGGGAGAAATAGTTGGTGTCAGTAGTGCAATAGTGCCCCATTTTGGTTGTCAACAGATGGAATTATTCCCCATTGTTGGTATAAGCAGTAGGAATTTTGCCCTATTGTTGGTATAAGCGGCAGGAAATTTGCCCCATTGTTGGTATAAGTGGCAGGAAATTTGCCCCATTGTTGGTATAAGCGGCAGGAAATTTGCCCCATTGTTGGTATAAGTGGCAGGAAATTTGCCCCATTGTTGGTATAAGCGGCAGGAAAATTGCCCCATTGTTGGTATAAGCGGCAGGAAATTTGCCCCATTGTTGGTATAAGCGGCAGGAATTATGCTCCATTGTTGGTGTCAGAAAAATAGTGCCTCAAGGGCTAGATAAAGGCAAGCAAAGGGCCACATCCGGCCCCAGGGCCGCAGTTTGGAGACCACTGCTCTAGATGATACTCAGTCAATCCATTAACCCTCTGCTTTCCTACATATCTCTGTATAGTTAGACCTCTTGCAGGTATATACCAAATACAATTAAAAAGAACAAATACAATTAAACATAAAACTAAAAATATCTATCTCTAACATTGCCTTCTGACTTTACAACCACTTTAAATTTCCGCTGCGCATGATTGGATAAACAAAGTTAACATCCACCGAATGAATTGTGTGAAGATACCCAACTCCTTTGGTATATCAGCCCAAATCTGTAATCACCTAAACATTTTATCGCCGCCCTCATGCCAACGCCAGCCCGTTCGGCGGGCCAAAACCGAAAGTGAGCGATATCTAATCCATAAAGCGTTGCGTAATTTGTCGTCACTTTATAAATAAAGGAAATAAAATATCAACACCCCCCCCCCCCCACTTCTTATGTCACCATTCCGCAGAATATGGAAAGACAGATGTAATCCTAAATGTGGTCAGTTCCACGCCGGTCTCAATCCTCCATTCTTCCACACAAACACACATTCACCCATCACCCCCACCCCTCATCCCATAATTACATTAATGTCATGTGTCTTTTCCCCTTATTTTTTATCTAAAAGGCTTTTTTATGGAGCGAATTTAATGGGTCCATCTGCCCCCACCCTCCCACCATGTCACCACCCTCTTATTAGCCCAGACTGAGCTGCCTTGTCTCTTGTGTGTTTGGTGGACTGGACACCGAGAAGCAGATTGCATGTGGACAAGACCAAAGGTATCTCCTGCAAACTCTCTAGAGGATCCCAAAACTGAGGAAGAAGAAGAAGAAGGAAGAGGGGGTGGGGGGGGTTGGGGAGGAAGAAAGCAAGAGAAGAAGAAGAGGGGAGGGAGACAGAGCAAGAGAAAGAGCAGGAACAGAAGACTGAAGCCCATAGCAGCACAAGTAGACCAACCAGGAGAAGAAGAGGACACCAGAAGCAGATTCTTGAGAGAGAAAGTCACTCATTTCTGAGGATCTGCAAACTTTCTGAAAGTTGGGAAAACTTTGGAGAGAGAGAGAAAGAGAGAGAGAGAGAGGAAACCAGAGAAGAGGTTAGGGGGGAGGGAGCTAGTGCAGAGACTCCTAGTGAGCTGGTGCCCCTCCAAAAATTAAGGACACACCAGGCCTTTTATTTTAGGAATGAATGCCACTGATCCATGTGTGTCTTATTGTGAACCCCCTACCATGGATTGTTACTACAGCCCGGCTCCGCAAGTCAGAGAGCTCCAGAGTTCGCCTTTTAGGGCATTCCAGCCCAGTGATAAGTTTAGTCCCGCTTTCCTTTCCAGCAAAGGACAGAGCTTTGGGGACAAGTCCAGGAGCTCCTCGTACCAGCAGGAGTGCCAGACCTTGGATGGCAGTGCCAGGGAGCAGCAGAGCCAAGGAACCTACCCCAAGTACCACCAGCAGTCCCAACAGCAGCAGCAGCAGCAGTCCCATATCTACATGCAGAACAATTCCTGCAAATCTCCATCAGACAGCCTGAAACTGCAAGACAGCCCAGGAGAGCCTCTCATTTCTTGCTACGGTAAGAGGAACCCCCCACCCCTGTAACCTTGCTGCTTTAAATGTGCAAAAGTTCTCAAATTTTCTGCAAATGCTCTACCCAAGCTGGCCATACATGGATAGAAAAATCATTCGAAAAAACTTTCGATTTTGATAAAGATTTGTGGAACGAATGTGAGTTAACGCCATCATTGTATCAAATTGTTTTCCACATATTATCGTTCGTTAACAAAAATTGTAATTTTTTTTGTCGATCAATGCACATGCGCTGTACGTTTTTTTTGGGTTTTTTTTTTTTTTGCACTATTTACAGTCGATTTCCCTACTAATGCTTAGAAAATTGCAGCAAAATTCTGACATGACGGATCTTTCTTTTGTCATAAAACTTTGCATTTCGAGAATCGAAATGCAACCACTAACGTTTCTAAAGGTAAACGATCGGGCTTAGCGAACGCTTTTTTCGAAAGATTTCCTCTGTACCCTGGCCAAAGGCAGGTTATATATATATATATATATATATATATATATATATATATATATACTCTGCATCCAGTGTAGCCTATATCTACAGTGCATCTCTGTATGGCCAGCTTAAAATCGATTTCCCCACTAATGTTTAGAAAATCGCAGCAAATTTTCCGACACGACGGATCTTACTTTTGGCGTGAAAATTTGCGTTTCGACAATCAAAATGCGCCCACTAACTTTTCTAAAGTCGATCGATCGGGCTTATCGAGCGATTTTCTATCCACGTACCAGCCAGCTTTAGGTTCAAGTTGCAGGAACGCTGGCTTTAAGCGTACTTTTATCACTTGCAAACTCTGAGCAAAAAAATTCAGTGCAAGTGTTAGCTCTCCAGGAGCGTTGATTTGCTCCAGAACGTTTGCAAACTATCTCGAACGTTCAGCGCAAATGTTAACGTTCCAAGCTTACTGCAGAACGTTTGCAAACTAGGAACAAAACTCCAAGTTTCTCAAAATGTCATTAACTTCCAGGTGCAATTGCTGCTGCTGACTTTCAGTAAACGTTTGCAAAAAGCAATGTTCTCAAAAGATCAGTGCAGGTTTTATTTAGCGTTCCAGGAGGGTTAGCTGTAGCTGATTTGCAGCAGAACGTTTGGAAGCTTTTAACAAATCTCTAAGTTTCTCAAAATGTCATTTCTTTTTGGGAGCGATTGCTGTTGCTGACTTGCTCCGGGAATTTTTGCAAACTTTAAAAAAAAAAAACTGCCATGTTTTTTCAGAATTTCATAACCTTTCAAGAGCAATTGCTGCTGCTGACTTTCCAAAACGTTTGCAAAAGGGAAAGTTCTCAAAAGATCAGTGCAAGTTTAGTGTTCCAGGAGGGTTAGCTTTAGCTGATTTGCACCAAAACGTTTAAACAACACTCTTTTTCTCAAAATGTTATAAACTTCCAGGAGCTATTGCCGACTTTTACTCCAGAGCGTTTGCAAAGTTTACAAAGCAAGTTTCTATTCCATAACCTTGCAAGAGCTGTTGCTGACGTTCAATAAAACGTTTGCAAAAAAACAAAGTTCTCAACAGATCAGCACAACTTTTTGTGTTCCACGACAGTAAAGCTGACTTGCACCAGAACGTTTGCAAACGTTATCTTTCCAGGAGCCGTTAGCTTTAGCTGACTTTTCAACAAACGCTTGCAAACTGCTAGTAAAGTTCCCAAATGTTCAAGCGTTAACGTTCCAAGAGCGTTGGCATTAGCTGACTTGCTCCAGAACATTTGCGAACTTCCAAGTTTATCAAATTTTCACAATCCTCCAGGAACCCTTTAGCTGACTTTCAACAAATGTTTGCAAAAAGCAAAGTTCTCAAAAAGATAAGCGCAAGCGTTTTTAACGTTCCACCAGCGTTTGCTTTTGGTTGACCTGCTTCAGACTTTTTGCAAAATTTCCAATGTTCCCAGAAGTTTGCCCCAACTTTAATAATGGCTCTCTCTTTCTTTACTTTTTTTTTCACTGATCTTTAAAGCAAAACCAATTCTGTCAAATCCCTGTATAGGCTCTAATGTTTAATTAGCGTTTTCCAGGCGTTATGAAAGTTTTTGCCAACCGCCTGGTAACTTTTCCCTTATTTACTGTCTGAAACTTAGGAAGCTAAGTTTCAAAGGGTGATAGTAAAAAGGTTACAGTATATTGCATTGACCTCAGAGTTTAGGTGCCACTTAATGGGATCGATTTGTTGTTCACTTAACAAAGTGAGTGGTTAACGTGTATATTCACTTTGGTCATTTAAGTAAATAATGTCATCTTATTTACTAATGTCAGTAAATATAAGGGACCAGTCTCGATTTCCTTAATCAATTTCTTTCTTTCTTTCTTTCTTTCTTTCTTTCTTTCTTTCTTTCTTTCTTTCTTTCTTTCTTTCTTTCTTTCTTTCTTTCTTTCTTTCTTTCTTTCTTTCTTTCTTTCTTTCTTTCTTTCTCCCCTTCTCTACTTCTTTCTTTTTCAAATGTGGAGAGTTATCAACATATCTATCTATCTATCGTTAATGGTATATATAATTATATAACAATTTTTAGGCTCCAGGCTTAAAAAAAGTCTGTTCTCTTGGGAGTAAAAAATGATACAGATAAAAAATGTATATATATATTATATACCTCCGATCTCAAATTTACATCTCCTGATTTATTGGTTATTTTCCTTTGTTCTTCCACGTTATGCCATACGAATTAATCTCCCTTAAATACACAATTATATATTCACGATAATAATATTATAATTTAACCCAATATATAATAATTTACCTTAATATACTTCAAAATCATCTATATATATACTTTTTTTTATTTGAACACATTTTTTGAAGTGGTGGGTGGAGGGGGGGGGGGTGAAAGTTAAATAAAATAAAAGTAATGTGTTCCTGATCAGCTGTATGTTGGGGTGTACCTGCTGTGCTCAGTTCCAGCCCTCTAAAATAACAGTCTATATATGTGACGTCTGTGTGCTCTATAAGTCATCCTCCTTATTTAGAATATGATGTGTTCGCTCTAATCATATCAATTTTAATCCAACTGTGGGCTCCTAATTGACTCATTTAACTGGAGGCACTAATTTTGTCATAAGGTCAGTTTGTACCTCGTTTTATCCCGAATTAAACAGAATTGACAAGGTCATTAAAATGAATGGGGATTAAATGCCCCTGTGGGGTGTTTGTCTTGGACCAGAGAGGTGTGATGTATAAAGAATTCGGGTCACCCCCAGTTTATAGACTGCATCAGCTAGTCCAGAACCGACATGGCCCACAACAGGTCCATTGCGACAAAAATCTTTTTCATATACAAAGAGATGGGGAATATACATATAAGAGATGTGAATGTGTAATGTAGTAATAAAAGGGTAGACAATTAGTAAAGGTGTTAGCCATTGTAGAATGATAATACCATGTTTGTTTGACTGTGTGTCTATTTATATATATAAATATAAATATATATATATATATATATATATATATATATATATATATATATATATATATATATATATATATATATATATATATATATATATTTATATTTAGTTATTTATAATATATATTTAGATACTTTTATATATATGTATTTGTTTACTTTTATAAATATGTATTTATATATTTTACATATAATGTGTATGTTGTGTGTGTGTATGGTATATTTTGTGTGTGTATTTGCGTGTAAAACTTATATATATATATATATATATATATATATATATATATATATATATATATATATATATATATATATATATATATATATATATATATATGTGTGTGTGTGTGTGTGTGTGTAATTCTATATTTTGTGAATACTATATCTTAAAGTATTGTCCAAAGAGACAAAACATACATATACTGTAAATAGCAATATATTTTATTGTACGACCTATATATTATTATATACAAAGAAAGCGAAAAAAATATATAATATATAACGATATAGTTATGTAATTATATAGCTATAGGGATATCTGAGCTGTAATATATATATATATATATATATATATATATATATATATATATATATATATATATATATATATATATATATATATATATATATATGTTTTATATATATATATATATATATATATATATATATATATATATATATATATATATTATAAAAGGTAACAGTGGATTTATAGTCGATACTGCAGGCTTCTGCTGGAGCAATATTATACCTGATCACCTGATCTCTCATCCTGAATATGATTGCGATCAGATCAGAAATTTGTATCTTTTTGCTACAATAATAATATCCCAGGCCACAATCAATCCCATTATATCTCTGGATAGTCTTCTGTCGGGACACATAACTTTATATCGCTGGTGTCGCGCTAAGGTTCACACCGATCTCCCTGCAGCTTGTAGAAACGTTGCAGTGGCTCTGTGTGTAGCCTTGCTCTTTGCGACATTGTTTATGCATGGGCGACAGAGCACTAATAATTAATGTATTAATTCTGTAATCTGCAGAAGGGTGGTGATCGATGTGATCGTTGGTGTATTGCAGCACAACAGAGCAGAAAATGAATCGCTCTTGTTTGCAACTGATGTTAAATTGCGATATTATTTTGGGAATTTTCGCAGCGGAACAAAGGGACAGTCTTTTAATTTACTGTAGTAGGATTTTAGGGTGGCATAAAATAAATTGTCTGTTGAGCTGTATGATAAAATTTGAGCCATGACAGAGCATGGCCCATCGCATTTACAAGAGCCGAAATTCTTCTTCTTATTATTATTAATAATAATAATGATAATAACAACAACAGCAACAATAATAGATTATAATTAGGGTTCCTCCTTCTCATTGCACTGCGACTTGTAGAAAAAAAATTAAGGTTTTGTGAGAAGGAATAACAAAAATGAACGTATTTGATGGAGAGAAAATAACCAACTTTGGTATTTCCAGATATAAGTTTAAACTAGGAGATTCAGAATGTGAGACACCCTGGGCTTGAGGTCAGATGAAGACCCTTTAAATCCCAGTCGCAGATCTTTTAAATGGGTCATGGGGGGGTTACCCTCAGGGGCAAAACATCAGGAGTGTTTGTTTTTGTAGGGCAGGTGCCCCTATCATCCTCTAAGATGCTCTATACATATGTCTTTTATGTGATTTTGGCTATTGCAGTCTGTTTGGGAAGTCTAATATTTGTCATTCCAAACTCTACTTCTTTATTTTCCTGTTTATTCACTGGAGAAAAACTAATGGCAAAATCACAAGATCCTCTCAAAGTCCTAGTGTCCTCCTCACCCCTCCCCTCATCTGATTAATAGGATTGAGTCAGCCATAAAATCATCTCACATCATAAAAAAAAAAAAAAAAAAAGATAGAGAAGGATGTAACTTTAAATATGTCCTCCAGCTACTAAGATTATTTATTGGAGCCAAAAACTGCATCTGAAAAAAATAAAATAAAAAATTAAAAAAATAAATAAATATATGTATATATATATATATATATATATATATATATATATATATATATATATATATATATATATATATATATATATATATCCTTCTGGCTTGACAAGATATAGCTGAAATGTGGTCTGTTTGTACAGTAAAGTTCAGTCACTGCTAAGAAATGATTTAAGACTCAGAAATACAATCTGAGCTCAAATACACTGTGGGAGTTTTTTCCTTTTTTTTTTTTTTTTTTTAGTATTAAAATGTATTATATTTTTATGTCATTCACATGTTTAAAGTGATGATAATCTTTTTATTTGTTAAATTTGCCAACACATATACATCATTTATTACTAAGGTATCATAAGAAATAGGGTAACAATTTTATTCACTGTAAACATATTATTTTATTATTATTATTATTATTATTATTATTATTATTATTATTATTATTATTATTATTATTATTAATAATAATACTGATACCAGTAGCAGTTAAGGTTTGGTTAATAACAATTTATTTCTTGGTATAATATTTACAATATAAGTGTTATTTTATGCACAAAAATATATATGTTTTTTGCACTGAGACGTTCAGTGTAGTTTGCTTTTTTTGTTCATAATATCAGATATACATATATCAAACAATAATTTAGATATAAAAGAGTATATAGAGTAGGAATTGGACAATTTAGATGCATTTCCAGCAGGCATCCCCATTACTTGGTTTCTGCCTGGATCTGTTTACCAAGCATTATACTTCTCTGATTTTTTAGAAAACTCACCAAACCAGACTTTAGTCTTTTAACTCCTACCGTATGAGAGGTCTTTGTTCACTTTAAGTACTTATGTGTGTTTTTTGCCCATTTTATTGCTCAGGAACGGTTTATTTTACACATGTGTTACCACTGGAATTATTTCCTTCCTCCTTTTGCCTTTACTAACCTGAATTACTGGTTAACCTTAGCAAGAAAGTTGTCTTAAGCACAATGACATTTTCCCAGCATGCTGGTTCGTATTCAGTAAGGGAGGAAGCCACCTTCTATAGAAAGTTATACTTTCTTTTTTTTTGCTATTGTTACTATTATTTGTATTATTACTATAAGACCCAGATCAGTAGCACTTCAGCCAATTTAAAATTTGCAAAAACCACAGGAGGTTGTTTGTTTTAAAAGTTGTACATTCTATAACAATTTTAAGAACCTGTGCCACCTTGATGTATAATTAATTTCTGTATTTCCTTAACGAAGATTGAGTGCTTGAAACAAATAAAGGTTCAGTAGACCAACGTAGAAATGATACTCCTAATATATCAACCCAGACGTGGACATTAGGAGGCTAATACACACAGTTTAAAAATAAAAATAGAAGAAGAATAAAATAGAATACATAAGCAAGTATATATAGATATGTTGTATAAAATAATCTATTAATATACAATTAAATACACTGGGAATAGTCGACAACAACAAAAAAAGAAAAAAATGAAAAAAGGAGAAAAGGAGGAAAAAGAGAAGAAATAAAGAAAAACAGTACTTATGGCATCATAATATATAAGGCCTCATGCACATAAGCATCTGTCGGCATTAAAATCCCTATAGTGAAAAAGCTCAACTTTTTCCTGTGCCTGGGGAGCCACAGGTGGGGCATAGAGCCGGCCATAGGAATGAAAGTCTGGGGGAGATTTACTAAAACTGGTGCACACAGAATCTAGTACAGCTGTGCATAGTAACCAATCAGCTTCCAGGTCGGAGTCCCCATTCACAGCGGGACATGTCAAATCGCATTCCAAATCGCAGCCTATTCCCGGCAACGGCACTGTCCGAACTGGCGCAGCGCTGAAATCTGCGGTGCCGCACCGGTTCCCAAAAGTAGTTCCTGACAACTTTTGGGAATCGGTAGTTCCTGACAACTTTTGGGAATCGGTAGTTCCTGACAACTTTTGGGAATCGGTAGTTCCTGACAACTTTTGGGTCTACTCTTGACAACTTCGGGGGGGGGGGGGAGATTTCAATAGACATCTGTGCATGAACCCACACAGATGTCTCTCAAATCGCCCCCCGAACTCGCACTGAAATGCCGGTTTGAAATCGTGCGAGTTCAGCTGAACCCAGACGATTTCAAAGCCTCATTCATGTGAACCTAGGCTTATTTTCAAATCTTAATTGAACAAGCTGAAGTTAGAAGCTGATTGGTTACTATGCACAGCTGCACCAGATTCTATCTCCCCCCCCCATGTACTTGTGTAAACGCTGATGCGTCGACATTGCATTGACATTTACCAGCGCTCACCAACGTATTTTCCCTAAGGCTGCATTCACGTGAAAAATATTTTACCGATACAAAAGTTCCTGCGTAAATGATACTTGCATTTAGATCAGTTTTTTTTTTTTTTTTAAATGCGCTTTCGTTTTTTTTTTTTTTTCAATACCAGAACGCATACGCAGATTTTTGAATTTTGTGCTGCAGATCCGAACGCAGTGCGTGTTTGCACACCTGTGTGAATGTCTCCATTGAAAACAGTGCAGCTGCATTCAGATCCATATATTAAAAAATGCTTGTAAATGCATTTTTTTTTTAATGGCCGTGTAAATGAAGCCTAATGCGGAAGTATCATGTTTGGGAAATAATGTTGTACGCGCATGCGCAGGTAAACGCTGATACAACTTTTGCATTTACAAAGTACAGAGGCGTATGGCCGTTCACTTTTTTGACCGGCTGTACGCCCCCCCCCCCCCCCCCACAGTGGCTCCCCACAGACATCCATATGTAGGTACCCTAAAATAAGTAGGGGGTTGACTTACTAAAGGAACAGAGACTGTTCAGTTTGCAAAACAAACGTTTACTAAGCTTAGTAAATAAGGTTGCGTTCACGTGAGGTACGACCATTCACTTCTTTGACCAGCTGTACGCCCCCCCCACACACACACACACACCTGTGGCTCCCCACAGACATTCATATGTAGGTACCCTAAAATAAGTAGGGGTTAAGTTACTACAGAAACTGTTCAGTTTGCAAAACAAACATTTACTGAACTTAAGTAAATAAGGTTGCGTTCATGTAACATACCCAATCATGTACAGGCATACCCCACTTTTAAGTACACATTGGGGTTTATTTACCAAAGCTGGAAAGTGCAAAATCAGGCTCACTTCTTCATAGAAACCAATGAGCTTCTCACCCCAGCTTGTTCAATTAAGCTTTGGTAATAAAACCTGGAAGCTCATTGGTTTCTATGCAGAAGTGAGCCTGATTTTGCACTTTCCAGCTTTATTAAATAAACCCCATTGTGTACTTAAAAGTGGGGTATGTCTGTATAAAGCATGATGTTTTGCTTGCATGTGATTGGATGATTAAAATGAATGCTTTATCCCATTCACTGAACATCCACTTTGCAGAATAAAAAAAAATTACCACCCCTGTAATAACCCAATTTAACTATCTGCAATTGGAATTTTAATATGTCATCCCTGAAAAGTTAATCTATGCGCAATCTGCACAAAATATTATTCTTCCTCTGTCTATATTCTCATAAAAATGACAAAACTCCCAGAAAAAAAAAAAGAAATACAACTTAGGCAATTAACCTTTGGCCAGATAACAGTTAATTTTTTTTTGTCATTAGACCTCATTTACTTTGCTAAGTGAAAAGTCTCTTCTTTAGTAAATCAACCCCGGATAGGCTCAAGTTCTACAGCCATTATGTTCTTCCTCTACCCCAATCTTGTCAAAATGATGTACAAAGACGGACATAGGGCATGAAGGGTAAAAGGGGACAAAGTAGAGATCTCTAGTCCGGTATGTTGTGACATGTCATCTATAGGCGGAAGACCGGCATAAAGCCGCCCCCCCCCCCCCCCCAAAAAAAGAAAGGCTTCCAGGGACTTATCCGTCTTCTGCTCCTTCCCTCCACCCTTCATCGGTAAACTGAATAACGTAAAAAGAAAATGCAGACCCTTTGGGGTTGTTTATCAGATGTCCGTTTCAATCCAGGCGGCCTGTGTGCAGCAAATATATATATATTTACGTATAGAGAACAATAGCTCTCTATGCCGTCCTTTTTTGCCGTCCGGCTCTTTTTCCTTGCTTGCTAACGAAAATGTGATGTGACCGCCTTGCCCTGTTATTTTGATAAAACACGTAAACCAAAAAGGGGACGATTCTCAGCCATCTGGTATATTCCAGACCCGTGTGCACACAGCAGACATGAGCATATCGATTTGCAAGTTTGGCGTACCGGGGTAATTGTACCTTTTGTCAAAATAAAAAAAATAAAAAAAAGTAACCAAGGAGAAGAGCTTTAATGGCTAACTGCGGTGGAAGCCTAAGCAAGCTTTCAGCGCGGAAACCTCAAGTTTTTTTTTACGCTCATCACAGATTTTTTGACTAGCCCAGATATGTGCAGGCAAGCTTGTCTACTTTGTCGGGAAATGGGGGGGCCATGCAGTTAAAGAAGCTGGCCCATCAGAATTAATGAAAAAGAGGATTATTTAAAGAGAGGACATTTTTTTTTTTTTAGACTTTTTGAAGATGAAAAATTTAGTTTTTCGACTTCACCCAGTTTGCAAATCAGTTCTATAATCTCTGATTATCTGTTAATGCAGCTGAAGTATTGAAGAAGTAGATTTTTTTTTTTAGTTTGAAAGTAGTTGTGTACTTGGCGTAGTGAATTAGGCAACGTTGCTATCATTACTATCACACAGTCAAGTACAAGGAGAAAAAATCCAAGTTTTTTTTTAACTGCCCGGGCGCATAAATAGGTATTTAAACTGAACATATTCACTAAGTCAGCTGTTCTCAAGCAAGTTTTTGTGGAACCTTCCTCCAGAGGTTACTAGGGATTCCTTGAAGAGAGAACAGTGGTAGATTGAAGTCCTGATTACGCTGACCATCGATTTAAGGGGTGACTTCTACAATGACCACCAAAATAAGTAGTCCATTCTACTCTGTCCTGGGAATCACATCTACACTGTGCACCAATGCAATGGGTACTTCTACACTGTCTATACTGTCCACACTGTCCACCAATGTTGGGGGTCATGTCTATATTGACCACCAAAGTAAAGAGTAACATCTACATGACTCCCAAAGTAAGAGGTAGCTTCTAAGCTGTCCTCTAAAATAAGTGGTCACTTCTAGACTATCCCCCAATGTTAGGAGATATGTCTAAACTGTCCACCAATGCAATGGGTGACTTCTATAACTCTAAACTGATCACCAATGGAGAGGTCACTTCTACACTGACCACCAATGTAGGGGATTATGTCTACACTGTCTACACTGTTCACCAATATTGGGGGCCATGTCTATATTGACCACAAAAGTAAAGAGTAACATCTACTTGACTCCCAAAGTAATACGTAACTTCAAAACTGTCCTCCAAAATAGGAGGTCTCTTCTACACTGTACCCCGATGTTAGGGGTCATGTCTACATTGTCATGGGTCACTTCTACACTGGCCTCCAATGTAATGGGTCACTTCTACACTGGCTTCCAATGTAATGGGTCACCTCTACACTGGCCACCAATGTAAGGGTCACTTCTACACTGGCCTCCAATGTAAGGGGGCACTTCTACACCGGCCACCAATGTAAGGGGTCACTTCTACACTGGCCTCCAATGTAATGGGTCACTTCTACACTGGCCTCCAATGTAATGGGTCACTTCTACACTGACCACCAATGTAAGGGTCACTTCTACACTGGCCTCCAATGTAAGGGGTCACTTCTACACTGGCCACCAATGTAAGGGGTCACTTCTACACTAGCCTCCAATGTAAGGGGTCACTTCTACACTGGCCACCAATGTAAGGAGCCACTTCTACACTGGCCACCAATGTAAGGGGTCATTTCTACACTGGCCTCCAATGTAAGGGGTCACTTTTACACTGGCCACCAATGTAAGGGGTCACTTCTACACTGGCCTCCAATGTAAGGGGTCATTTCTACACTGGCCTCCAATGTAAGGGGTCACTTCTACACTGGCCACCAATGTAAGGGGTCACTTCTACACTGGCCTCCAATGTAAGGGGTCACTTCTACACTGGTCTCCAATGCAATGGGTCACTTCTACACTGGCCTCCAATCCAATGGGTCACTTCTACACTGGCCACTAATGTAAGAGGTAATTTCTGCACTGACTACCCATATAAGAGGCCACTTCTAAACCGAAAACAAAAGTAAGGGGTAACTTCTACACTGACCACAAAAGTAAGGGGTACATTTCTACAATGACCCCCCCCCAAGTAGGGAGTGACTACGCTGCCCCCCAATGTTATTGGTAACCTCTACTCCGTCCCCGTTTGTTAAGGGTCACCTTTACACTGTCCCTCAATGTTAAAAGTTTGCATCCACACTGACCACCAAAGTAAGGGGTCACTTCTACAATGACCACCAAGGGAAGAGGTTATTCCTACCCTGGCCACCCAAGTAAGAGGTCATTCCACACTAACCACCAATGTAAGGGATCTCTTCTACACTGACCACCAAAACAAAAGGTTACTAAAAGGTTGACTGCATTTTTTGTTTTTTTTTTACTTTTATTATTACCTAATCACTCTTCTGTACCAGGAGATATTGGTATAATAATTTTAGTGGATGTTCCCGAGACAAAAACATTTTTCAAGGGAAGGGATCCCTCCATGGTAAAATTGATCGTAAAGGAAGAGTTTATGGTTCAATTAGATTTTTATTAATTTTAAACAAGTTTATAACAAGGAAGGAATAACAACAATGCAAGAAACCTGACATCAGTGTTCCTGGTTTACCAAGATACAGAAATATATAAAAGTCAAAAAAGTGCAATCAATTAATCAAACATTGATCCTTTACATTCTTGCTTTGTCTGTGGATCATATATATGAGACAGTTGACTTTAAGGTGTTGAGTAAAGGAAGAGTTTAAATACCTTTATTAAATTTACTTAAATGAGAAAGGTTGTATAAAGCTATACCTTTGCATTACCACA
Organism: Lithobates clamitans; assembly: GCA_037952925.1. Lineage (NCBI taxonomy): Eukaryota > Metazoa > Chordata > Amphibia > Anura > Ranidae > Lithobates > Lithobates clamitans. The sequence continues at coordinate 288,048 of JBBGZY010001808.1, read as the reverse complement.
ACATGTGTTCTGGTAATGCATGGTACAATGTGCATATTACAATAGTGCACATTAGCGCATGACGCTCATTGCATTTCAGTGCCATTCGTTGCAGTGGTCTTAATGCACACCTGTGTGCATTGCATTGTGATGTGCTGCACAGGGAAAAAATGGTGAAGGTCTGTTATATAACTCATTTTTTGCAGTGAGCCCTAAGCTGTCCTCTTCTTTATTCCCAAAACACTGCTATTTTTGACAAATATTTAAAGGGGAAAAATGGAGGGCAACATGTCAGGAAGCCGTTACACATTTTATTATTTTTTTAATATTATTCTATTTTAGATATCCACTTATTTTGTCTTTTTTGCTTAAAGAGTAGATAACCCAACTGCTGTTCTACTTTCTCATTAAAAAAGTGATGGCTTCCATGTTTGTTTACTGCCAGAAATGCGCAACAATTCGCTGGTTAATCTGTCAGATAATAACTCATAAATGCGACATACTTTGTTCATGACGCTCACGTTCACAAGCTACACCAACTGTTTTTGTTTCTGTGACATCATCGACAGGTGGGGCTCACACAGCGGCTTAGCGCTCGGTTTATTAAAGGAAATTGTTGAATGCCATTAAAAACATCACAGTTTATTTCTTTTTTTTTTATTTTATTTGTTTTACAAATTAAAAGTCTGTGATGTAGTTAATGCAAAAAGAAATATACTGCTGCTTTTTAAATATTGACCATATTACCGAAAAAAAAAAATAAGATTGTGCTTTCTCTTATTTATTTATTTGTTTATTTAATTGTTTGTTTACTTTTTTTAAACTTTATAACACTAGACTCTACCACTGTTGTCTATGGGTTCTACCATGAACAGCTGGCTTTCTTAAAGTGGAGTTCCACCCAAAAAAAAAAAAAAAATTAATGTGCATGAAAAAAAAAAAAAATTTGAAATTTTTTTTTTTTTTTACTCACTTCTTTAATGCCTGTTGCTAGGGGGTCCCTCGTAATCTGCCTCCTTCGGCGCCTGGGCTCTTGACGTCACTTCCCTCGGCGCAGGAAGGGAGATCACCTCTCCCCATTCCTTCTAGGCAATCATCTGGGACACATGACAGGTCCCAGATGATTGCGCGGCCAGTCACGGCACGCGGCTGGGCTCGCACATGTGCAGTGGGTGCCCGGCTGTGGAGCCACAGCCAGGCGCCCACAGTTAAAATGCCGGCGACGCCAAGCAGAGGGGGAGACGAGCGGGGCTTCCATCCCCCGCAACGCTGGACCCTGGGACAGGTAAGTGTCCAATTATTAAAAGTCAGCAGCTGCAGTATTTGTAGCTGCTGACTTTTAATTTTTTTTTTCTTTAAGCGGAACTCCGCTTTAAGTATAGTCATCACTGTGATTGAAAGGAAGATCCTTCATCTACAGTATATTGTATAACCTTCATTAATATTATTGTTATTATTCAGGATTTATATAGGCCAACAGTTTTCACAGCACTTTACGATCTAAAGGGAGACAGTACAGTTACAATACAATAAAATAAAATACAAGAGGGTTAAGAGGGCCCTGCTTATAGGAGCTTACCTTCTTATAGGGTGGGGGCTCTTTAACCCTCACTCTTAAACTGATCACCAAGCATTAGATTGTAAGCTCTTCTGAGCAGGGCCCTCTTAGTCCTCTTGTATTGTATAGTATTATAACTGTATCGTCTCCTTTTATATTGTAAAGCGCTGCGTAAACTGTTGGCGCTATATAAATCCTGTATGATAATAATAATTAGGATAGACATACATATAAGAGAGAGATCTTTCATGCACCTGACAACTATTTATTTAGGTGATGCTACATACCAGACAATGAGCTTGATTTACTAAAGGAGTAGAGAATGTTCACCTTGCAAGTTCACTTAGCTTGGTGAATGAGATGAAGCTGTGTCGACGTCAATCATCCAAACATGTGCAAACAAAAATCCTGTTGTGTGTTTTTTTTTTTTTTATTTCCCTTAAATTAATTCATTTCATATATAATTCATTTAAATGTATTTAACGAATTTTGCAAAATTAACTTTCATTTAGATTCTCCTCACTCGTTAACCTGAGTTAAAAAGTTACTTTTTAAAGTGAATTTGCACTTCTACTTTAGTAAATCAATCCATTTAAATGCTCGTTAATGTGCAAGGGACGTGAAAAAAAGAAAAAGACAGGATCTGTTCTTGCACATGATTGGATGATTGAAATGAACAAAACTTCACTAAAGTCGAATGGCACCAGCAATGGCATTTCTCCTGGACGGGATGCCTGTGTAATGATTGCTCAAATGGCTACATTGGAAAGCTCTTGTGACAGGGTGACAACACAGGAGCACAAACGGTAAGCAGGGACAGAGCATTGTCAGCCTATGACAGGAAGTGCCTAAACAAAAAACGTCATTGGCAGGATCACCCGATATTAACACTAAATTATATTTCTAGATTGGAAGCTCTAATGAGCAGGGCCTGCTGATCCCTCCTGTATTGAATTGTATTGTAACTGTACTGTCTGCTCTCATGTTGTAAAGCGCTGCGCAAACTGTTGGCCCTATATATATATATATATATATATATATATATATATATATATATTTATATATATACTATATAAATATATATATATACACTATATATATATATTATATATACATAAGTCCTGTATAATAATAATAATAATCTTAATCTTACTATATATAAATATATATAAATAATATAATAATATAACAATATAATAATTTATAATAATATAAATTATATATATATATATATATATATCTACATAAGTCCTGTATAATAATAATAATAATCCTAATCTTACTTACAAAATATACTTACAAAGCCATCCACAACCTGGCCCCCAGCTACATCTCTAACCTAGTCACAAAATACCAACCTAATCGTTCTCTTCGCTCCTCCCAAGACCTCCTGCTCTCTAACTCCCTTGTCACCTCATCCCATGCTCGCCTCCAGGACTTCTCCAGAGCCTCCCCCATCCTCTGGAATGCTCTACCCCAATCCGTCCGATTTTCTCCTACTTTATCCACTTTCAGACGATCCCTGAAAACTCATCTCTTCAGAGAAGCCTATCTGGCCCCCACCTAACAACTGTACACTTATCTTCTCCATCAGCACATCACCCACAGTTATTACCTCTTGTATCTCTTGACCTTCCCTCTTAGATTGTAAGCTCTAAGGAGCAGGGCCCTCTGATTCCTACTGTATCAAATTGTATTGTATTTGTACTGTCTACCCTCAAGTTGTAAAGCGCTACGTAAACTGTTGGCGCTATATAAATACTGTATAATAATAATAATAATAATATATATATATATATATATATATATATATATATATATATATATATATATAATAAATAATTATAAATAATAGCTTACAATCTAGGAGGGAGAGTCAAGTTATACAAAAGGGTAATAGCTGTGGGGGATGAGCTAATGCAGAAAATAGTGCAGTTGTGAAATGGAGGCAGGATAGGCTTCTCTGCTCTGAAGAGGAAAGTTTTCAGGGATTGCCTAAAAGTGTATAAGTTTGGAGACAGTCTGACAGATATGGGTAGGGAATTTACGAGGATGGGTGAGGCTCCGGAGAAGTCCTGGAGGCGGATATGGGAGGAGGTGATGAGGGGGCTAGAGAGCAGGAGGTCTTGGGAGGAACAAAGAGGGCAATTAGGTTGGTATTTGAGAGAGGTATTTTTTTTATTATTATTATTATTATTTATTTATGTATTTTAAATATATATATAATTATATATAATTATATATATATATATATATATATATACAATTATATATATATATATATATATATATATATATATATATATTTTTTTTTATATTGTGTGTGTGTGTGTGTATATATATATATATATATATATATATATATATATATATATATTTTTTTTTTTTTTTTTTAATTTTTTTTTTAATTATTATTATTTATTTTATTTTTTTGATGATGAGCATTGATGGTGAGAATTCAATTCAAATGTCATTATATCTTAGCTTTGCTAATTGAACATTCTCTGCTGCTCATTTGGACTGGGTTGTGTATACAGTATATGTTTGCTGTGCTCCAAACAGACATAAATACATAAATATATATATATATATATATATATATATATATTGATAACAAATATACATACATTTTAAATAAACAAAAATTCCAATAGAATCAAGTGATTCATCAAGTATATAGTATATAAATATTTGATCATATATACACATATTGTATTAGGCCTCTTTAACACGAGGCGGATTCCATTGCAATCAGCTGATGGGACAAAGCGGGCAAATAGCCCTTCCAGAAATGACAGAAGATGCTGTATGGGTGGCTGGGAGCGAACGGACTCTGTTGTCTGTATACACCTGACTATCTCCGATTCGCTCTGCCCTTCCATTTTTGCTAGTGGGCCTGATCAGACCCCGAGGTAGGCAGGTGTAAACGGACACAAGTCTGTTCACAAGTCTGTTCACACCCGCCTGTCCATAGGGATGAATGGACCTTCCGTTGCTGGACTTATTTTCACATTAAGGCCTCTTTCACACGGACGTTATGATCTGCTCCATCTGTCAGTTTTTCAGGTTGACCTGATGGGAAAGCCCGTGTGAAAAAGGCCTTAAAGATGAGCTGCAGTCTGCTCACATAATTTGTAATAAAAACATCTTTGCCATTCTGAAGCTTCCCTCCAATCACTTTGCATATTATTTTATATATACTGTGATTCTGTACTTGCCAAATATGCTGCAGAAATCCCCCTCCGCTGAGTCTGGCTGCAGACATTTTAACTGTGGGCAGCTGAAGCTGCTGCCTGTTCACTTCCTGGATTTACACAGACACACAAAGGCACGCCTCCAGCTCTGCAGCTCTCATTGGCCCTCTTTTGACTAAACCCCTCCCTTCCTGGCAAACTTTCATGAGAGTGTTTGAGAGAGAAGCCTAGGCTAATGACCAGACAAGAAACAGGAAGTGGGCTGTATAAGGGATTTACTGGCAGAAAAAAAAAAATGTTTTACTATCCAAAGTTAAAACCACAACAAGGGCAGAAGATTTAATAGATGGAAAGATGAAAAAATGACTGAAGTTCCGCTTTAAAGTGCCAAGTGCAAATAAGTCCACCATCTATGTTGTATCCGGTGTAGAAATGTGCAGCAAGAAGACCTCCATCGTGATTCCCCCTTTTGGGCACACTTTCAAACTATTAGAAAATCACCCCTATCAGAAAGGTCGCATTACATTTATGGTATAAAACATTAAAGTGTTACTAAACCCAGGACTCTGCATTCACTATATCAGGTCTCCCACAGTACACAGAACATGGAAATGCAATTATTTTAGTAAATATAATCTGCTAAATACCTTTTTTCATCAGCAGTATATAGCAGACTTGTGACTTCTATCAGTGTCTGGTTAAAGCTTGTAGGAGGAGTTTTCATTCTCTTCTGACTGTCCTATGAGGTTACAGGACCCCTGACTGGACAGTGCTGATTGGCCCTGTGCTGATCACATGTACCCTCCTCAAAAAAAAAAAAAAACCCTCTGGCAATAAACACCAAACTGAGCATGTGCAGAGTGCCCCCCCGCTCTGTTCAGCAGAATGAGTGGGGACAGTAAAAGAAGGGGAGGATCAGAAAAGACAGGATCAAGCAGCCTTTTTACACAGTGCAGAAGATCAACCCCTTAGGTCAGGGCCATCTTAATAGCATCATGGGCCCCTGGGCAAAGTAATGCACTTGGCCCCTACCAGTATGCACCTACTCTCATAGTTCATGGAATTAAGCATTTATTTATTCGTTCGTTCAATAAAATTGATTTTAAACAACACAAAAAGCATTCCATAAATCAAAGACTAATCAAATCACAAAGGGCACAGTACAGGGGTGGAGGCAGAAGGGCACAGTACAGGGGGGTCAGTAGGGCAAAATACCGGGATCAGGAGGGCACAGTACAGGGGGGTCAGGAGGGCAAAATACTGGGATCAGGAGGGCACAGTACAGGGGGGTCAGGAGGGCAAAATACCGGGATCAGGAGGGCACAATACAGGGGGGTCAGGAGGGGAAAATACTGGGATCAGGAGGGCACAGTACAGGGGGGTCAGTAGGGCAAAATACCGGGATCAGGAGGGCACAGTACAGGGGGGTCAGGAGGGCAAAATACTGGGATCAGGAGGGCACAGTACAGGGGAGTAAGGAGGGCAAAATACCGGGATCAGGAGGGCACAGTACAGGGGGGTCAGGAGGGCAAAATATCGGGATCAGGAGGGCACAGTACAGGGGGGTCAGGAGGGCAAAATACCGGGATCAGGAGGGCACAGTACAGGGGGGTCAGGAGGGCAAAATATCGGGATCAGGAGGGCACAGTATAGGGGGGTCAGGAGGGCAAAATACCGGGATCAGGAGGGCACAGTACAGGGGGGTCAGGAGGGCAAAATACCGGAATCAGGAGGGCACAATACAGGGGGGTCAGGAGGGGAAAATACTGGGATCAGGAGGGCACAGTACAGGGGGGTCAGTAGGGCAAAATACCGGGATCAGGAGGGCACAGTACAGGGGGGTCAGGAGGGCAAAATACTGGGATCAGGAGGGCACAGTACAGGGGAGTAAGGAGGGCAAAATACTGGGATCAGGAGGGCACAGTACAGGGGGGTCAGGAGGGCAAAATATCGGGATCAGGAGGGCACAGTACAGGGGGGTCAGGAGGGCAAAATACCGGGATCAGGAGGGCACAGTACAGCTTTTAGAATGCTGCTCAGGACACGGTGATACTGAGGCAGCTTAGTAAAAAGTGTGACTGGCCCAGCAAGTCCTGGGACAGTTGGCAAGTATGATATAATGCAAAACTATGGGGCCCCCCTGCACCTGGGGCCCCTGGGCAGTGCCCAGGGGTGCCTATGCATTAAGACAACCCTGCCTAAGGTTCCACAGTGAGTATAACAAGCATGCTTTACTGCATATAGAGACTGATTTTACTGTTGTGGGTTTCGGAACACTTTAATACACCCCGCAATCCTCAATGGCTCAGGTGGTGCAAGATGAATCAAAACAGGCAAGATGTTGCTGGACAAATGCCTGGGCCCTTCTTGTTTTACTAGTCCGTGGCAGATTTGAATCTGCACCTCTCCTTTCAAAAAATGTTAAAAAATGCACCATGCATTTAAAAGGGTTGGTTTTTCCAAAAGTGTACAGGCTGTTCACTTTGCAGTCAATATTCTCTGCACTTGTATAAGGTGAAGCTATGTTCACTTACTTATTTTACAAAAGGAAAAAAAAATTCTTGCGCATGATTGGATGATAAACGCTAAATTCCAGGTGAGGCAATTATTGTCTGTATATTTTCGGCATGTGTATTCTTCCATGAATCTCGGTGAGCTTTGTGTATTTCTTCCAGATCTGTGCAGTAATCCAGTGTGAGACTTTCCCTCTGTAATAAAGACCGCTCACTGCTGCTCTCTCTCCTGACTGGTCTGGTCTCCGCCCCTCCTGTAGTTTTCTGCAGACAGCCTGTAGTGGGTGGAGACTGCTGGGCCCCTCCCACAGCTCTGCTCTCTCTATCCTTGTGCAGGGTGGCTGGTCTTGTCTCCGCCCCCTCCTGTAGTTTTCTGCAGACAGCCTGTAGTGGGTGGAGCCTTTTTGGCCCCTCCCACAGCTCTGCTCTCTGCACAGGCTATATACAGCACAGTGATGATGTCATTGCTACTTTTACAAGGTAATATTTAAGTTTGCAAAGGCATTTGGTGCACACAGAGTGGACTTTAATTCATGATGGGTTTTGAGGAAAATATTTCAAGTTTTTGTGCCTGTTTCTCTTTATTGACTAAGCTCAATGTACATTCACTTTGCTAATGAAACAGTAATTACTCTACTACTACTACTATTGCGGTGGTTTTAGTAAAAGAGTAATGATTGTGCACCTTGCAAAGTGAAAGTTCTCCTAGTTTAGTGAATAGGTTGAAGCTGTGCAGGCTTCAATTATCTGATCATGTGCAGGAACAAAAAATCTTTAGGTTGAACTACCAAAGGCCAATAGGCTTATCACTTTGCAAAGGAAGATGCCCCTAGAGCTTAGTGAATGTGGTGAAGTTTCACAAGGCAAAAACAATACCCAGCCACATTGCAAGGAAAATAAAAAAACATTTTTTCTTGCACATGATTGGATGTTGTAAGTCAGCAGAGCTTCACCTCATCCACTAAGCTCTGGGGCAAATTCCCCTGCAAAGTTGCAATTTTTCTTGTAAAGTGAGCAGCCTAGTTGCCTTTAGCAAATCACCCCCCCCCCCCCCATTATTATTATTATTATACTACAGGATTTATATAGCACCAACAGTTTACATAGCGCTTTACAACTTGAGGGTAGACAGTACAAATACAATACAATTTAATACAGGAGGAATCAGAGGGCCCTGCTCCTTAGAGCTTACAATCTAAGAGGGAAGGTCAAGAGATACAAGAGGTAATAACTGTGGGCGATGTGATAATTGAGAAGATAAATGTATATCTATTTCTTCCAAATGATTGGATGTTTGCAGTGAACACAACTTCACCCCATTCATTTAGACCCCTTTCACGGCGATGCGCTTTTCGGGCGTTTTAGCGCTAAAAATAGCGCCTGCAAAGCGCCTTGTAAGCCACCCCAGTGTGGGAGCCAGAGAGTGCTTTCACACTGGGGCGGTGCGCTTGCAGGACGGGAAACAAAGTCCTGCAAGCAGCATTTTTGGGGCAGTGCAGGAGCGGTGCATACAGCACTCCTCCACCGCCCCTTCCCATTGAAATGAATGGGCAACGCCTGCAAAGCGATTCGGCAGCGCTGCAACAACAGGGGCGCTATTAACCCCTTTCTTCAACTTCTAGCGGGGGGGGGGGGTTAAAAACGCCCCGCTAGCGGCTGAAAAGCTCCACTATAACAGTGGTAAAGCGCTGCTAAAGCTAGCACCGCTTTACCGCTAACGCTCCCGCACCGCCCCAGTGTGAAAGGGGTTTAAGTCAAGAAAACGTGCTTTGCTAAGTGAATATTCTCTATTCTAACCAAACCCAGCTGAAGCTAAGGGATCGTTATGATAGTTTGCATTTACAGAAAGAAAGTAGAGATGGCGACTTCCATATTTTCTTATCCAATATTTTTTTATTATTTTCCAGTAAAAAAAAAAAAAAAGGGGGGGGTGTACAAAACATAGTGGGATTAACACATAAGTATAATTGTCTCCCATACATAGAGGCTTCTATATTTACCATTACTGTCTTTTTAAAGGAAATTGCGCACTGAACCGATTGGCCATCTCAGGGTACATTCACATGAGTATGTGCGGATTTTTCTGCATGGAACGCAGGTTCTTGCTGGCAGAGTTAGCACACGATCCTCACATTTCACATTTTGGTGCGTTTAGACGCGTACAGCATGTAGACATGCACAACTCTTTCATTCCAATCAATGACTACACATGTTTGCGCATTTATGCATGTTGAGCTGTGTGTATGAGCTCATTGATTACTATAGTGCTACGTTCAGATGCGCACGCTGTGCATGTCTAAATGCAATGTTTTTTGTTTTTTTTTTAGCCCGTGTGAATGAGCCCCAAAACAGCACAAAATAACTAAACTAAAAAAGAATTAAAATTATCATTATAAATCGCAAATCGTTATTTTGGTTGCATCTGCCATGCAACAGAGCAAGTCCTGTCCCCCCAGTGTGGGGATGCTGTGCTAAACTGCAGCTTGCAACATATGTATAAGAAATAAATTATAGGAAATATAAGAAATAAAAAAGGTCCATCAGTAAATCCATCTGACAGTGTGTTGGCAGACCAAGATAAAATAAAACGTATACAGTGTATATTAAAGAAGGTTTACTAAAAAAAAAAAAAAAAAAATATGTACAAATATATAAAACATTATTGCAGCAACTGTCAAATAAAAAGACACAGTGATAAAAAATAACATCTCCTCATCTGTTTAGAATTAGGATTATTTATTATAATTTATTGTACAGAAATACCACAAAGGTTCTATACCTTATATGATCTTTATCCCAATGCAGCAAGTTTTGTATTTTGGTTGAATATATTTGGATGATCGAATGCCCTCAGTCACTTTATTTTTAAAAAAAAAGTAAAAATGATCTTCTTTTGTAAATCAATCCCATATACTGTACTAGAGAAAAACAGTAAAGTACAGTCACTGTGCAAAATGACTAAGTAGAAAACCAAGCCTGCGTATATAATGAGCAACTACAACCACATAGATATATACTTATAAACTATTGACACAAAGAAGTATATACCATTTATAAACCATTAACGCTTACAGAATTTTTTTTTTTGTTACAAATATCTGTCTATTTAGTTACTCATTATCAAGACAGAAAAAAGGCATAAAGACAATAATAAAAGCATACATTATTATTGTAATAATATTATTTATTATTTATTTTTACAATTTTACAATTTATTATTGTCATTAATAACTCATTAATTATCATTAATTCATTTCTACATATATAAAGATTTATTTAAAGGGTAGCTGGCAAAAACTAAAGAGCGTTTGGAATCCACTCACTAATATGATATTATGGGGTGTTTCTGCTGTCTGTCATTGCCCAGTTATATACTATGTTATACATAATGTATGTATTAAGCAGATTATCTAAGTTCATTCAGCCTTTTATTCTCTAAAGAAAAATAAATAACATTTTATACAGTTTAATTGGCTCTTTTACATACCAGTGACAAATAAATATATATATATATAAATATATAGATCTATATCTATGTATATAGATATATAAAGATATCTATATCTATATATTTATATATGTATATATATATATATATATATATATATATATATATATATATATATATACACACACACACACACATTTTACTATCTGGCCACCTTATGTGGCATCAGACAGATTTTTTTTTTTTTAGATTAGAGAGGGATGGGTGATTAGCAAGTATTAAAAATGTATTTTTGTTTAAATAAGCAAATAGAACTGAGGACTTTTTTTCCAATTGTGCACTTTCTAAAATGTGAAAAAGAAAACAATTAGCATGCATACACATTGCCTTTCTGTTAAAAAAAAATAAAAAAACATTTACACACTGCATACTTTTATGTGAATTTGTTTTAACTTGACTAATTTGTTAAGTTACGAGTCTATAGTTTTGGTAAACAAGCAGATAAAAAAAAAAAAAAAATATTTAGTGATTAGTGTACCTTTGAAAAACATATATATAAAAAAAGTAATATAAGTAAAAAAAAAAACATTCTTTTTTGGAGTAATAGCCCATCTCAGTTGTTAAAATTCTATTTTTATATAATACATTTTAAATAAATAATACATTTTTATAGAATATAATCATTTTGAAGTATTTTTTAAATATTTGTTATCATCAAAAGGCAGGAAGGGGTAAAATTTAGATACTTTAACAAGGACTCTGATTTGAAATTGTAATGAAGAATTAACAAATAACTTTTTTTGTGACTTTAACATTTAAAAAAAAAAAACATTCTAAAAAAAGACAAATTTAACATAGTTAATTTGAAATATGGTACATGGTGTGTTTGTTGCAAAGTTTAAATTACAAATATGTTTATATTATTTAGTAATTTTCCACATCAGATATATGTTGCATTGCTAACGTTGTCATTGTAACGTTAATAAAATTATCTACATCAATAGTATTCATTATTGTCTATATTATTTATTTTTATGTTTACCTCTTGACATAAATAAGAGTAGTGGTAGTAATAAGTAGTGGTAGACCATAGAATTGATTGTTTCTGAAAAAAAAAAAAAAAACAACAACAAAAGCAAAACAAACAAAAAAAACTGTATTAACATTGCTAAAACAAAATTTGCTATGTGATTACTTATTATATAATCAACTTTTTTGTTACATTTTGAAATATGTTACAAAAAAAATTGCTGCTGAATTTTTCCACTTGTATTGTTTTGACGCTACTTTTGCAATTTTCACATCTCAATTTCTTTACCATGACATATTTTTCTTTAAAAATCCAGACATCATATTCCATGGTCTTGTCCCATAATATTTTAATAGAAATGTTTAACCCAACTTTTTTTGGTCTACTATGTTGTACATTTCACATATTACAAACATATTTTTTTTTTTTTATTTGCATTGTGCTTAGTCCCCCTGGTATTTATTTATTTGATGGGCTGTGTAATTCGTACACATTTCATTTGGACATATGTATATAAAATAATGTCTATACAGATATGTACAGCTTAGACATGTTTCCAATTTAAACAGCCCAGAGCTGCAGATTCTCGTTTGACTCTTCAAACACAACTGATAATATTACGCTATGGGGGGGGTGGATTGCTATAGAAGTATTTTTTTTTTTTGCTTCAAACGTTCAATTAGGTTTGAAGGAAACACCCATTTTTTTTTATTTTTTTTTATTTTATTTTTTTACTTTTTCCTTAAGGTTATTAGAAGTATGAAATGAATTAGAATTCAGCGGGAAGTGTATGGACTTACCTACAACATATCCATTCACAAGTAAAAGAAAAATTACATTTTTTTTAAAGGGTGTTGGTGGATATATTGCTCTATGTACAGCTCTCCACCATCCATAGTATCCATAGTATCTAATGGGTCCTTAATAGATCCACAATCCAATATTTGACCTTTGAAGTAATCAATTCAATAATTTTGATTTAATTATTGAGGTTGATAATTATTGAGGTTGATTTACTAAATGAGTAGGGAATGTTAATTTCAGTCATCCAATCATGCACACATTAAATTCCTGTTGCTTTTTTTTTTCTTATTCCTCAGCACGTGATTGGGTAAAGCAAACATAGATTAATTTTGCTAAATATCCATTCTCTACTATTTTAGTAAATCCATAGTCTATCTATCGATCTCTAGCTACTGTACCTGCCTTTCTTTCTTTTGTTCTCCTTATCATAGGCATGTGCACAGGGTATGCCAGGTGTGCCTGGGCACATCCTTATCACCCCGTCCGGCGCAGATTCCCTCTGTTTAGACCCCTTATATTTCACCAAAGCCCCCTTAATGGAGCTCCTAAAAAAACAATTGAAAAAAAATAAAAAACAAAAAAAATTTAATTATAAAAAAATAAAATGATAAAAAAAAAGAAGTACTGACACTGTCCACTGCTCTACTGACACCGTCAGTATTTATACACATGCACACACATGTATATGTGTTTGAGCTTCGGGGTGCACATCCTAATGCAATAAGCTGTGCACACCTGTGCTCCTTATTATTACTGTTCTATACAGTGCCAACATGATTTACAACTCTGTAACCTAAAAAGTAAGTGTGCAGTCCTATTTAAGGAAGCTTCTGATTGGCTAAGACATTATTTGCCTGAATAATTGTATGCCGAGTTCTCTGAATTGGAAAGAATTATGCAATTTCAAAATGTAGGCCATCATGATTTTTAAATCTTAGTATGATCATGTACAGACTGGACAAGTCTGGTCTGCATTATATATATATATATATACATATATATATATATATACATATATATATATATATATATATATATATATATATACATATATATATATATATATATACATATATATATATATATATATATATATATATATATATATATATATATATATATATATATGTATATATATTGTTATTATTATTTTGTAATTCACCAAGATGATTCGTTGGCTTTGATTCACTAACTGAATAGTAGTTATGTTCATTCCAATCACCCAATCATGTACAAAATCTTTTTTTTTTTTCCCTTTGAACGCAATTGGGCACTCCATGTGAGCATGGCCTTGATTTATAAAGAAGCAATAGCATTTTAGGCATCTTAAATTGTGCCTATGGTGTGCTAAAGTGACCTCTCAATCAACACTATGGCACAACATTTTAGCTTGTCTGAAGTGTGATTCTTTATGCTCTCTACTCCTTTAAAAAATCAGACCCACGAAAGGCCATATAAAACTGCAGTAATAGAAAAAGTTCTGGATTTATTTGAGATATGTATTTTACTACTACACAATGGTAAAAAAGTAAGTGACCCCTATATTTTAATGGGGAAAAGAAATGTATCTGGAGGATATTCTAACAAAAATAAACAAATAAAAAAAGACCAAAAATCTGGAGAAAAAAAGATTTTCTTTGTTTCTGTTATACTTTTTTTTTAAAATAAGTAGTTTTTCTCCTGCACTGACGGATGAGGGGGCACTGGTATGCAGCACTGATGGGCACTGATAGGCAGCACTGGTATGCAGCACTAATGGGCACTGGTATGCAGCACTGATGGGCACTGATAGGCAACACTGGTATGCAGCACTAATGGGCACTGATAGGCGGCACTGGTATGCAGCACTGATAGGCGGCACTGGTATGCAGCACTGATAGGCAGCACTGGTATGCAGCACTGATGAGCACTGATAGGCAGCACTGGTATGCAGCACTGATGGGCACTGATAGGCAACAATGGTATGCAGCACTGATGGGCACTGATAGGCGGCACTGGTATGCAGCACTGATAGGTGGCACTGGTATGCAGCACTGATAGGTGGCACTGGTATGCAGCACTGATAGGCAGCACTGGTATGCAGCACCGATGGGCACTGTCACTGATAGACAGCACTGGTATGCAGCACTGATGGGCACTGATACATGACACTGATAGGCAGCACTGATGAGGAGATACTGACAGGCAGTACTGATGGGCACTGATTGGCATCCCACCCAATGCGCTGACCCCCCCCCCCCCCAGGAGAACTGCACTTTCTGGTTATGCTGTGATCAGCTGTGATTGGACACAGCTGATCACATGGTAAAGAGCCTACGTCGTAGGCTCTTTGCCAAGATCGGAATGACAGACCGCACTACCGATCGCCGTGCTGTGCGCCCCCGGGGGTGCGCATTAACGGCTTATCCTGCTGGATGTCATATGACGCCCAGTCAGGACAATGGTTAAGCTTTAACAATGAAACCTAGAAGCTGATTGGTTACTATACCCTGCTGCACCAGATTATGTGTGCACCCATTTTAGTAAATCTCTCCTGTTGCATCTTACCAGTCCTTAACGTGGTGGCTGAAAGGTTTTCCTTTTTCACGCTAAGTGCATTTTCTGCAAATACAGAAAAATCCTGCCAGAAATCCAATGTCCTTGTAACGTTATGTGCACTTAACTACCGTCTCAAACAAAGTTATCAGCATTTGCAGCTGTCGTCTGTGAACTACAAAGCAATGCCCCTCTATATTATAGAGGTGAGGTGTCAGGGAGGTGTTTGTAGTCCAATCAGGACAGCTGCCTAGAGTGACAACTCTGCTCCTCCATAGATACAGTACAACGGTGAGGGTTGTCACCCTAGGTCAGGAAGTATGTTACTGGTAGAATCACCAGATAGAATAAACAAAGAAAAGCCTGAACAAAGAAAACAAATCCAGACAATACATTGAAGGGCTGTGAAGCTGCAATATATTAAGTTTTTTCGTTTTTGGGTGTAGTTATAGTTGATTGACTTTGTGCCTTTTTCAGTCTCAATTTTTTCATCCTGCAAAAGTGTTACAAATGTCCCCTGGTCTATATGGTTAGTCCCATATGTATAATGGGTGACTTTTCTAATAGGTAAGTATATATTTTAAAAGCCGATCGATTGCTTCTTTATGACACCACTGTAAACGTAATTGTTGGCATCAAATAGAAGGATTTGAAGACCATAAAGTTTAATCTCAGAAGCGTTGGCCATGGCGAGCCACCTGCGGCCCTTTACTACCCCAGCCTGTATACGTTTTGTATATGTCGGTGGGGAGATATGTATTCCATATGTGCGCACACAAGGTCCATATAAATATTACATTAGGAATGTATTGTTCCTGCGCATTTTATCCCCAACCGTTTTGTGAGTGATAATGTAAAGGGCCCCCCTCCTCCCCGACTGTTTGAGTCCAGCTCTTGCCTCCGGGGCCTGGAACAGATTGCTGCGCTCAGCAGGCGATTCGATTTGAATCTCATAAAGCAAAGAAGAACGAGCTCTGACTTCCCAGAGCCTGACGGGAGATGGCGAGGAGGCGTTCACACCACCAGAGAAACTTGAAGAGTTCTTTCAAATATATAATAGTTACAAAGAGAGTGTAGAGGAGAGAGAGAGAGAGAGAGATATGTGGAGAGAGATATGTGGAGAGGGGAGAGAGGGGGTGCAGAGATTGACATGGGGGGAGAGAGACAGAGAGAGAGAGAGAGAGAGAGAGAGAGAGAGAGAGAGAGAGAGAGAGAGAGAAGATAGAGAGGGGGGGGAGAGAGAGAGAAGGAGGCAGAGAGTGAGATGGGGAGAGAGAGATCTATATTGAGAGATCTATCAATTATCCCTGTTACATAGAGAGAGAGAGATGTGGAGAGAAGAGAGAGAGAGAAACAAGGAGGGAGAGAGCGAGAGGGATGGGGAGAGAGAGAGAGATGAGGAGGAGGGGGAGAGAGAGAGAGAGAGATGAGGAGGAGGGAGAGAAAGATCTATATTGAGAAATCTATCAATTATCACTGTTACAGAGAAAAAGAGAGAGAGATGGGGAGAGAGAGACAAGGTGGAAGAGAGAGACAGAGAGAGAGAGAGAGAATGGGGGGAGGGAGAGACATGGGGAGAAAAGAGAGAGAGACAAGGAAGAGAGAGAGAGAGAGATGGGGAAGAAAGAGATGGGGGGATGGGTGGTGAAGAGGGAGAGAGAGAAATGGGGAGGGAGGGAGACATGGGGAGAGACGAGAGAGAGAGAGAGATGGGGAGAGAAGATAGAGAGAGACATGGGGAGAGAAGAGAGAGAGAGATATGGGGAGAGAAGAGAGAGAGACATAGGGAGAGAAGAGAGAGAGAGACATGGGGAGAGAAGAGATGGAGACATGGGGAGAAGAGAGAGGGGGACATGGGCAGAAAAGAGAGAGAGAGAGAGACATGGGGAGAGAAGAGGGAGAGAATAGAGAGACATTGGGAGAGAAGAGAGGGAGACATGGGGAGAGAAGAGAGGGAGACATGGGGAGAGAAGAGAGAGAGACATGGGGAGAGAATAGAAAGACATGGGGAGAGAAGAGAGAGATGTGGGGAGAGAAGAGAGAGAGACATGGGGAGAGAAGAGAGAGATGTGGGGAGAGAAGAGAGAGAGACATGGGGAGAGAATAGAGATACATGGGGAGAGAAGAGAGAGAGATGGGGAGAGAATAGAGAGAGAGACATGGGGAGAGAATAGAGAGAGAGAGATGGGGAGAGAATAGAGAGAGAGACATGGGGGGAGAATAGAGAGAGAGAGAGATGGGGAGAGAAGAGAGAGAGACATGGGAGAGAATAGAGATACATGGGAAGAGAAGAGAGAGAGATGGGGAGAGAATAGAGAGAGAGACATGGGGAGAGAAGAGAGAGGGACATGGGGAGAGAAGAGAGGGGGACATAAGGAGAGAAGAGAGAGAGAGGGAAACAGAGAGAGATGGGGAGAGAGAAAGAGAGTTGAGGAAGGAGAGAGAGAATATGGAGGAGAGGGAGAGAGAGAGAAATATGGGTATATAAAGAGAGAAGGAGGGGGGAAAGAGGGAGAGAGAGGTGAGGAGGGAGATAGAGATAGGAAGAGAACAAATGAGAGAAAAAAATAGGGGGGAAAGGAGTGAGAGAACAGGAGAGATGGAGAAAAAATAAGGGTAGGAGGGTGATAAAAACCGAGGGGGAGAAAGGGGTGGGGGGGAGGTACAGGGACAAAATGGGAGATAGAAGTAGGTAGGGGGAGGGAAAAATGAGAAAGAGAGAGGGGGGGAAGAAAAATAGCAAGAGAGGGAAAAGCAGAGACATTAAAGAAGCATGCAGCCAGTGAAGTAAAAAAAAAAGCATGGATGTCTTAATAGGCTTGTTCCAGGTCACTAGGACAATCTTAGAGTATGTATCTTTAGAAATAAGTCATCAGTTTGAACTCTCATAACGGTATCCCAAGAGGTTCCCTTAAAGCAGTGGTTCACAACCCTGTCCTCAAGTACCCACAACAGACCATGTTTTGGGAATTTCTCTTAGATAAAATAGCTGTCCAAAATACCAAGCCATTGACTCTCATTTAAAGCACCTGTGCAAGATAAAGGAAAACCTGCAAACATGGCCTGTTGGGGGTACTTGAGGACTGAGGTTGAGAACCACTGCCCTAAAGGATGTGCACACTTGAATGTAACAATCACTAGCCTTGCGGTGACAAGGAGGAAAATAATCTCATGGTGTGGAAAAATCACAAGCAACGAGGTCCATCTGAAGGCTGATTTTAACAAACATTAAGGTTCAATTCCAAAAATAGGTTTATTCCAAACACAAATTGCATATAAGGAGCCAACATGTTTCATGGCCTGTACATCAGCCTAGATTGCTTGACCCAGCTGCTGACCAAGGTTGTGCGAATCCTTACACGACCAAAAGATCCTTACTGAATATTTTGTTTCATAAAGCCCTGATGAAGAAGAGGGGGGGGGGGGTAGAACCCCCAAAAGTGATTGGCTTGTTATTTACAATTTGGGTTTGGAGTAAGCCTATTTTTGGACTTGAATATTATTATGGTGTGGAGCTTCAATTTCGAATGTATGCATCCTCACCACGACCCAAGGCGACCGTGGGAATCCTTTGGTGTGCAGGAGGTGCCCGCCTAATATTCATATGCCCCATAGTCATGGCACCATCAAACAGTTGCACAACAGCGACAATACAAAACCCTCATTCAGTCCAACCTCAGAGTCACAGCACTATGAACCCACAATTTATTTTTTTTTTTTTTGCAAACAGTAAGACAGATTCAGACAGCACTTGAAAAGTGCCTGTTGTCATACGGAAACCTGAATGTATCCGCTCTAGAGTGCACTCACCTGTGTTGGGGCCCCTATCAAAACCCGGCAGACCCCTTCCTCGTCTCTCCAAGGCTAGGTACTCACTAGCAGTTTTTTTTTTCAACCCCGCGGTCAGCGCTCGCTGATAAAGAATTGATTTCAAATATATATTTGTATGACAATTTAAAACAGATTAATTATTATATAATTATATATTATATAATTTTATATATATTATATATATAATTATATTAATTATTTATTTATACTCTGTACTCCAAAGGCTGTTTTTTTTTTTTTATTTTGAACATGGGACCAGCAGCTCCTAGAAGCTCCTCCTGCCACTGTTTCCCTGCAGACAGCCTAGGAAAGAGCTGGGTCATGTGACAGCTGTATATCCATTAGGAAAAAGGTACTTAGAACTTTTTTTTTATTAACCACTTCCATACCGGGCCTATTCTGGCACTCCTCTCCTACATGTAGAAATTATAACTTTTTTGCTAGAAAATTACTCAGAACCCCCAAACATTATATATGTTTTTTTTTTAGCTGAGAACATAGGGAATAAAATGGCGGACGTTGCAACTTTTAATGTCACAAGGTATTTGCGCAGCAATTTTTCAAACATGTTTTTTTGTTTGGAAAAAAAGGTTTCATGAGTTAAAAAAAAAAACCAAAACACTA
Organism: Lithobates clamitans; assembly: GCA_037952925.1. NCBI lineage: Eukaryota > Metazoa > Chordata > Amphibia > Anura > Ranidae > Lithobates > Lithobates clamitans. Next base: position 268,532 of record JBBGZY010001808.1, on the reverse strand, counting down.
AAATTGGCCCAATTTTTTTGTATAATGTGAAATACGATGTTACGCTGAGTAAAGTAGATACCTAACATGACATACTTTAAATTGCGCACACTCTGAAAATGGCGCCAAACTTAGTTTCTTAAAATGCTCCAAAGGCGATGATTTTAAATTTTTTTATAGGTTACCAGTTTAGAGAGCAGGCATCATCCCGGTATGAAAATTTTCAGCTGGCCATTCCCTGTACTGCAGAAGTGATTAGAGTGGATATACCGGTAAAGTACCCAGTCGCGTATGGTATTGTCGCGATTGTCAGAGCGAGAGCAATAATTCTAGTACCAGACCTCTAAACTGGTAACCTGCAAAAACGTTTAAAGCGTCGCCTATGGAGATTTTAAGTACCGTACTTTTGCTGCTACTCCATGGGCAGACTTAGTTATAAAGCGTGACATGTTAGGCGTCTATTTACTCGGTGTAACATCAACTTTTATATTTTACAAACAAAAAAAAAAAAATTATTATTTAGTGTTTGTGTGCAATAAAAATTCATTAAATTGTATCATGTAGAATTATTTTTTATAATTTTATTCTATAGGGCCTCTATAGATATATATATATATACATATATATACACAGAGGGCAAAAAAAACAAACAAAAAAAAAAACACTTACAGGGTTATAACCCTCCCTTCCTCTATCCAAAATGGAAAAAAAAAAGTTTTACATTTAGTTCTACTTTAACCACTTGCCAACCGGGCCAATTGTGACACTTCTCTCCTACAGGTAAAAATCTAAATTCTTTTTTTTTGCTCGAAAATAACTTAGAACCCCCAAACGTTTTATATATATAGATATATCTATATATATATATATATATAGATATATCTATCTATCTATCTATCTATCTATCTATCTATCTATCTATCTATCTATCTATCTATCTATCTATCTATCTATCTATCTATCTATCTAGATAGATAGATAGATATCTATAGATATATATATATATCTATAGATATATATATAGAGATATATATATATATATATATATATATATATATATATATCTATAGATATATATATAGATATATATATATATATATATCTATATATATATATGAAACGTTTGGGGGTTCTAAGTTATTTTCGAGCAAAAAAAAAGAATTTAGATTTTTACCTGTAGGAGAGAAGTGTCACAATTGGCCCGGTTGGCAAGTGGTTAAAGTAGAACTAAATGTAAAACGTTTTTTTTTTTCCATTTTGGATAGAGTAAGGGAGGGTTATAACCCTGTAAGGGTTTTTTTTTTTTGTTTGTTTTTTTTGCCCTTTGTGTCCCATTTGGAGATTTCCCTTCACTTCCTGTTCCATAGCCAAAAGAGGAAGTGAGAGGAAATCCCTCCAAAGTGAGAGAAATCCCTGGTTGTCGCCAGAACTAGTGTCCCTATTGGAAGATTTCCCCTCTATTCCTGTTCTGGTGACAACCAAAAATTGATATTTCCTTTTCACTTTTGGTGATAACGGTAAACAGGAGAAATAGAGAGGGTCAATCTTCCTATCTTCCTAACGGTGTGGGGGGGGGGGGGGGACAGCAATAAACACCTAACGGGGGTTCTAATTACTCTTAACTCTATCCAACTTTTTTTTTTAAAAAGGCGCCTTTAGTTATACTTTAAATCACATTGTTACCTGGCCAATATTTTACTGGTTTGACTGGTAAAAATGTAACTTTTTGCCAACGTTAATAATAAGAAAGGGATCATAAGGCTGCTAAATTTTCAAAGGAAGGTGGCTACCTCCGAGACATAATTTCTCCCAATTGAACGAGCTGAGGATTTCTAATTTTTACTGTTAAGAAAAATTTTTTTTTTTTTAAATGCAACATTGTTGCCAACTATTAGAAGCAGAAACATTTTTTTTTTTAGGGTGACCATAAAATGGAAATGTTTGTACGCAGACAGGTGTTCTTGTACAGAACATAAAACTTCCATGTTTTCAGATGACGTTTTATTGTACAAGCTGGAAAGTATTGTAGCCGATAAAACATGAAAGGAAAGTTTGTGTAACAAGTTCAAGAGAAAACTTGCACCGTGTAGTAACTGGCTGTCTTTGACTAAGCAGCCAATCAGTGCCTCCGTCTCGCACATATTTAGCCCTGTCCCACAGCTGTGACTGGGAACTAAACAGGAACTACCGGCCATCTGATAAAGTAGGAAGGTCAAATCCTGCTGAGTATAATTAAAGGCAAAACTTGTTTTTTGTTTTTCTTTAATTTTGAACAGAGCAGAGAGGGATTAGAACACCTGTCAGTTTTTATTGTTGTCTGTGCCGTGCCCCCCCATTCCCCCCCCCCCCCCCGGTGACCATTATCACCGAGCAGGTACGTGCGGTGAGGTGAGTGGCTGGTGAGGCACTGGCTAGTATCAGAGCCGGATACACGCAGGTTACATACACCGCGATCGTTAGAGCGAGAGCGATAATTCTAGCACTAGACCTCCTCTGTAACTCTAAACATGTAACCTGTAAAAAAAAATGTAACCGTCTTCTATGGAGATTTACAAGTACTGAAGTTTGGCGCCATTCCACAAATGTGCGCAATTTTAAAGTGTGACATGTTAGGTATCTATTTACTCGGCGTAACATCATCTTTCACATTATATATAAAAAAAAAAAAATCGGGCTAAGGTTCGTGTTGTTTTTTTTTGTTTTTTTTTTCATGAAACTTTTTTTCCCACAAAAAAACGCGTTAAAAAAAATTGCTGCGCAAATACCGTGTGACATAAAAAGTTGCAACGACCACCATTTTATTCCCTAGGGTGTCTGCTAAAACAATATATATATATATATATATATATATATATATATATATATATATAATGTTTGGGGGTTCTCAGTAATTTTCTAGCAAAAAAATGATGATTTTTTTCACATAGGAGAGAAGTGTCAGAATTGGCCTGGGTGGCAAGGGGTTAATTACTATAAGTAAGTAACATATGAATAATTATTATATATTGTTTTTAAGGTATTTTACTATATTTTCAAAAACTGTACTCAAGCAGGTGGCTTAACGGACAAATTACTGACGTTTGAAGTTATAACTTCCAACCAGTAATTTCACAGTAAATAGATAAATAATAAATTATTATGTTATAACATATGTTGCTATATGTTATAACCTATAGTATAATATTATATGATTTAGCTTGTACCTTTTCAGCAGGCAAAAGATTCTCATTCTTCCTCTTAACTGTGTGAGAAAAACATGGGATTGTGGGTAAATCTTATACACATAAACCCATGTTTTTTCCTTGTAGTTAAGAGGGCTGGAAGGGAGCTTTTGTCTTCTAGACATATGTCCCTTCTATGACACTGCAGTGAGAGGTGTGCCTCCACTGCCGCCTTTTTATAGGACAGCTGGGACCAATGGTACTTTACCATTGGTCCAAGACTCCAAGCTATTTATTGAGCTTAGTACCTCTGACAAGAAGTGAGAGGCACTGTGAGCTCATCCTCTCAGTCCACTGCAAACAGAGTGTGCCAGCCTGTATTTAAAGTGGCCGCTATGTATTTAGTTTCTGCGCAAGGAGCCCCATATCTCTGGAACCTCAGGTCGTAGGAGTTTTTGGCGTAAGACTTAGGCTACATACCCCCCAAATTTGGGGTCTCTATGATCCCAGGTCGCCAATGACCCTCGAAGCTCGATTTTTTTTTTAAATGTTCATAGGTAAGGCCCTGCCTCCCCTGACTGCAGGTCCCTGTCACCAAGAGTGAAAGTAAAATGCCAAATTTTGGGTTGTCACCAGAACAGGAATAGAAGTGTCTAATCAGGACAATATGTCTAGAGTGGAAATGTTCCAATCGGGATTCTAGTTCTAAAAGGGAAATGTTCCAATCAGAAAACTAGTTTTAAAAGGGACATTTTCCAATCAGAAAACTGGTTCCAAAAGGGAAATGTTCCAATCAGGACACTAGTTCTAGAGAGGAAATGCTCCAATCAGGACACTAGTTCTAGAGAGGAAATGCTCCAATCGGGATGCAAGTTCTAAAAGGGAAATGTTCCAATCAGGACATTATTTCTAGAAGGGAAATGTTCCAGTCAGGACACTAGTTCTAAAAGGGAAATGTTCCAATTAGGACACTAGTTCTAAAAGGCAAATGTTTCAATCGGAACACTAGTTCTAAAAGGGAAATGTTCCTATCGGGACATCATTTCTAGAGAGGAAAGGTTCAAATCAGGACACTAGTTCTAAAAGGGAAATGTTCCAATTAGGACACTAGTTCTAGAGAGGAAATGCTCCAATTGGGATGCAAGTTCTAAAAGGGAAATGTGCCAATCAGGACATTATTTCTAGAAGGGAAATGTTCCAATCAGGACACTAGTTCTAGAGAGGAAATGCTCCAATCGGGATGCAAGTTCTAAAAGGGAAATGCTCCAATCAGGACATTATTCCTAGAAGGGAAATGTTCCAGTCAGGACACTAGTTCTAAAAGGCAAATGTTTCAATCGGGACACTAGTTCTAAAAGGGAAATGTTCCTATCGGGACATCATTTCTAGAGAGGAAAGGTTCAAATCAGGACACTAGTTCTAAAAGGGAAATGTTCCAATCAGAAAACTAGTTTTAAAAGGGAAGTTTTCCAATCAGAAAACTAGTTCCAAAAGGGAAATGTTCCAATCAAGACACTAGTTCTAAAAGGGAAATGTTCCTATCGGGACATCATTTCTAGAGAGGAAAGGTTCAAATCAGGACACTAGTTCTAAAAGGGAAATGTTCCAATCAGAAAACTAGTTTTAAAAGGGAAGTTTTCCAATCAGAAAACTAGTTCCAAAAGGGAAATGTTCCAATCAAGACACTAGTTCTAAAAGGGAAATTTTCCAATCAGGACACTAGTTCTAGAGAGGAAATGCGCCAATCGGGATGCAAGTTCTAAAAGGGAAATGTTCCAATCAGGACATTATTTCTAGAAGGGAAATGTTCCAGTCAGGACACTAGTTCTAAAAGAGAGATGTTTCAATCAGGACACTAGTTCTAAAAGAGAGATGTTTCAATCAGGACACTAGTTCTAAAAGGCAAATGTTTCAATCAGGACACTAGTTCTAAAAGGGAAATGTTCCTATCGGGACACTAGTTCTAAAAGGGAAATATTCCTATCGGGACACTAGTTCTAATAGGGAAATGTTCTAATCAGGACATCATTTCTAGAGAGGAAATGTTCAAATCAGGACACTAGTTCTAAAAGAGAGATGTTTCAATCAGGACACTAGTTCTAGAGGGGAGAGTTCAATTTGAAGTCAGAGAAAGTCGGGCCCTAGTATGAAGTGAAAATAAATCAGAGAGGCACACAGAAGAGGCTTTTTTTAGGATACTAAAAGGAACAAGAGGCATCTTGAGGTGTCCGCTGTTATGCAGAACTTTAACTTTTAAAAGTTTAAAATGGAGTACAGATTCACTTTAAGTTTTGGATTTATGGGTTTTGTTAAAGAAGAACTCCACCCAAAAAATTTCCAGAGTTCTGCTTTCAGGTGAAAGTTGTGTTTAGGGGTTGACATTTTTTGTTAAAAGGGTAATTTACTATTTAGGTGGCTTTTTATTTTCAGATGGGATACATTTTTGATTGTGTTCATTTAATGTCCCCTACCTTTTTTTTTTTCGAGGACAGTATTCCCCAGTTCAGACTTCATAGGACCCCAAACCAGCGCACCAATCTTTTCACCACAAGAAATAATGTGTGACCTCATACGATCTCATTGCTGGCTAGTGCCTGGCCAGGGACAATCTTAAAGCAGAACTCCTGGCAAAAACAAAGAGATAAAAATGTCTAGTCCATTAAAAGATACAAAAATAAAACCAGATTTCACTGCAATATTCACCTTCAATCCAGAGATTTTTCCCGCAGTGCTTTTATATGGCACAAGATGTCCTTAATCTGAAGGCTAGCATCATTTAACGCACTTCCTATAAGCCCAGGTCACCCTGGACCTTCCCTCAGCCTGTGATTGGACAGTGGATGGAGAAGCAGCACAGTGATGAGCTCATGCCTCTGTCACTCTGCTCTCTCCTTCCCTCAGCATGATTCATTTCAGCACATAAACTGAGTGACTCCTTGTGCTGCTTCTTCCTCTCACACTCCAGCCCTGCTGTACAGGGACTGCAAAGGGCTGATACTAGGTCACATTTAGGCACTTGAAGGGCTTGCATTTAAAAAAATGAGTTCAACAATGTATTAATGATTACAGAGTTGAATTCATTTGTGCAGTTAATATCTGCCTAGGGCTTAGCTTTAACTTTTATATATCAAATTTTAATTCCAAGTGGGGGAGATTATCTGTTGCATTGCAGGGATAGAAACAGGACATTTCTGCCTTTGACAACTTACAGGGTTCTGGAAAAAAAAAATTCACCCGTCCGCTGCCCTATAGATCTGCAGCACCCTTGCTAGTAAATCTCCAATGATGAACCTTCCCACAGGACATTAAGGGGGTTGCCTATAATTAGACCTCAAGCTCTCTTTAGACTTCTCGGAAAAGTAGGCAGCCAATTACAAAAGCAGAAGGGCAATGGCGTCCCTAGGGGGGGGCCAGAGGGGGCCCTGACCCCCCAACATTATGCTGTGCCCCACCCTCCCTCTGCTTGCTGACACTGCATAATGCGAGCGCTCACACAACCACGGCCGCCGGATCTGCTCCTTCCCCTGCATCCTCAGTGGCAGGGAGAAGAGCGAGTTGCAGGAAGGACTCCACCAGGACTCTCAGTTACTGAAAAAACAGACTGATTTCTCCCATCCTTAGGACAGGAGAACCAGCCTGTAAATTCCAAGAGTTGCCAGACCAGAGCAGTCAATAGCAGGGGCAAGACAGCAAGAGGAGGCTGGGGAACCCCACAGTGGCAGAACACCAGGGCCCGGAGGCAAGACAACCTTTGCAACCCTGATAGTTCTCCCACTGCTTTGGACCCTTATATTTTCTTGGTATGCTGGTGACATATATCTCTTGTTCTCTGTCACCCTAGGGGGGCCCAATACAGTAGGAAGGGAGCTCACCGCAGAACATGTGAAAGGGCCGTTGTGGGGTCGTAGTAAAGGGCCCCAGTATATATTTATATATCTATATAAATCTATATATCTATATCTATATCTATATCTATATATATATTTATATATATATATATATATATATATATATATATATATATATATATATATATATATAGATAGATATATATATATATAGAGATAGATATATATATAGATAGATATATCTATATATATATCTATCTCTATATATATATAGAGATAGATATATATATAGATATATATATGCATTTTATAGTTGCCCCCCTACTTTTGTCCCTGTCCCCCATGTGCCCCCCCCCTAAATATGAAAGCTGGAGATGCCACTGCAGAAGGGAGGATGAGGCTCAGAGGAATCATGTCTACAAAACAGATAACAGTTTGTAAGTTGGCAAAACATTCTTTTTTTTTTTCAATTAATAGGAAATCTTCCTGGATTCAAATTTAAAGCTGAGCAAATTTTGTCTAAATATAATGTGTATTCTCACTTGAATCTTAGTGGATTTCTTCCAGGTGTGTGCAGAGTGAAACTTTCCCTCTGTAATAAAGACCGCTCACGGCTGCTCTCTCTCCTTGTGCAGGGTGACTGGTCTTGTCTCCGCCCCCCGCCTGTAGTTTTCTGCAGCCTGTAGTGGGTGGAGCCTGTTGGCCCCTCCCACAGCTTTGCTCTCTGCACAGGCTGTGTACAGCGCAGTGATGATGTCACTGCTACTATTACACGATACTACCTGCATTTACAAAGACGTTGGTGTGCACAAAGTGGATGGATTCACATCCTTTGTGGCTACTGAGGAATATGTTTCAGTGAAAGTTTTTGCGCTCTTTCATTCTCATCATGTTTTGCCACGATTTGCATTTGACAATAGGGGACACGTGTGGCGGTACCCCCGTAGGGGCTGCTGAGTGATGTGGCCCCACCTGTCACCCTGCCCAGCCCGGCATTTCTTTCCCAGTCACTTTTGAGACAATGAACAGTCCATGTGATTGATTTGTATTTTTATTGAGGGATTTGAACTTGGATAGGGATAGGAATATATAGGATGCCCAGTAGAAGAAGCAATTGGTTGATTATATATCAACCGTTTGGGACAACTGTATACACTTGGCTTACTCCAGTCTCTAAGAGGCATGAGTAAGGGTGAGAAAGTGGGCAGGCGACCCGTGCTAGTAAAAAGGACTAGACCACTTTCTCACCCTCACTCATATCTCTTATGCCCCGTACACACGGTCGGATTTTCCGATGGAAAATGTGTGATAGGACCTTGTAGTCGGAAGTTCCGACCGTGTGTGGGCTCCATCACACATTTTCCATCGGATTTTCCGACACACAAAGTTTGAGAGCAGGATATAAAATTTTCCGACAACAAAATCCGTTGTCGGAAATTCCAACCGTGTGTGCACAAATCCGACGCACAAAGTGCCACGCATGCTTAGAATAAATAAAGAGATGAAAGCTATTGGCCACTGCCCCGTTTATAGTCCCGACGTACGTGTTTTACGTCACCGCGTTTAGAACGATCGGATTTTCTGACAACTTTGTGTGACCGTGTGTATGCAAGACAAGTTTGAGCCAACATCCGTCGGAAAAAATCCATGGATTTTGTTGTCAGAATGTCCGAACAAAGTCCGACCGTGTGTACGGGGCATTAGAGACTCCCCAGATCCACTTCATATTTTCTCTTCCTACACAGGAGTGCCTCGTGGTTCCATGCCTGCCATGGTTATTGCCCGTGTGGGTCGTCCCCGCCAAATTGTCCACCACAGCTCCCGGTTGGAGGTGCCCTCGGATGTCTTGTGGTGCCCGGCACCATACCATCAATGGTGCCGGGCGTTGCTAGCTCTACAAAAGATCTGGGGCTAGAGCCCATAGCAGCATAGTAAAGAAAGTCATACGCTTGGGCGGGCATACACATGTATATAATATATGTGTGTGTTTATATCCCCGGAGAGCCCCCCCTTACATCAGGGTCCCCAGAGAGCCTCCCCCTTAAATCATGGTCCCCAGAGAGCCTCCCCCTAAATCAGAGTCCCCAAAGAGCCCCCCCACTTACATCAGGGTCCCCAGAAAGCCTCCCCCTTAAATCATGGTCCCCAGAGAGCCTCCCCCTAAATCAGAGTCCCCAGAGAGCCCCCCCCACTTACATCAGGGTCCCCAGAGAGCCTCCCCTCCCCTTGGGGACCCCTGCAGAGACTCGGGGCTATGGGCCCCAGATTCGGGGCTATAGCCCCAAAAGCCACCCCCTAGCGACGCCACTGTATATATATATATATATATATATATATATATATATATATATATTTATATATATATAGTATAAATATATCAAATCAAATATTTCGGCATAAATGGAATGGTTCTCTAAACTGCAAAACTTTTTTTTTTTTTTTTTATGATTGATAATTTTTATTAAGCCTCCAAGTATACAATACAATTGTTGAAAGTAACATGTGAAAAAACAACGAAAAAAGAGGCAATAAAAGCATAGTATTCAAAACAAATTTCTCTAGAAAAAAAGAGAGCGGACCGTAGAAATCTAGACTGACTTATGAAAATTGTTTGGTCCATTCTTCTCAAAGAGGAAGTAAGAGAAGAGAGAGAGAAGAAAAGAAAGAAAAGGGAAGTGAAAGAGGTAAACAGAAAAAAAAAGAAAAAGGGGTCCATATATTAGGGCTCATCTCTCCGGGGGTCCAGGTGTGTACAAGGCGGGGGGGGGGGGGGTCTTAAACTGCAAAACTTTTATTGCAATCCGAAAATGTCTTTATAAGAAAATGATCAATAACCGCGCACTTATAAGAGAAACCTAATAAAAAGGAAAAATGCCAAACGCTCTTTTTGCTCAACCAAAACTTCCCACGTTTTATCAAGCCTTGAATTTGATTCCAGCCGGATTATAAACCCCCCACGGTGAGTGTGTTATGAGAGAGGTGTCATGTACAAGCGAGCGAGCAGTATATATTCCGGCTGTACAAGCATTCCCTGTAATCTCTGTTGCCCCTTCTGGTTTGGCGTGCCGCCTGATGAAATCTGGTACCCCACAATCATTTTTTATTAAGAGGTGATCTGGTTTGTATATAGAATTACTCTTAATAACCTTCTCTGCCTCTTCATCTCTCTGCACCCCTTTGTGCTTTCAGATCCGCTAGGAAAACATAGCGGCTTTGGCTCCGCTCCGCTGACTGTAAAAAAAAAAAAGTAATTTCATTTTCGAGTTTATTTTAAAGCCAATCTGTCACATGTGTAGAACAGACCGAAACAATGTAGAAATCGGTTTTTACTTTTTACGTTCACACCGCCATTACTGAAGGCATTAGGGTCTTTTTTTTACTTTTTTTTACTTTTTTTTTTCCATACTTCTGAAAGCAATCCGCTTAAATAGTCTTTATCAACATACTATAAGTGTATGTAAGCCAAATCAATTGAATCTCATCTATGGTTATAATGTGGTATTGGAGTAATTTTAAATATCTTTATGGCTCCATTTACACACGACAAAGCGCACGGAAAACACACGTTTTGCTGCTCATTTTGGAAATGCGCGCCATTGCTTGCGGTGCCATGAATTGTTAATGGCACCCCTAATGTGGGTAGAAGATACGCGTTTTGTCATGCGACACGTGGTGAAAAAAAACGTACCGTGCTCCGCTCCCGAAAAAGGTTTTGGAGCTTTTGTGGGGGCGTTTGTCGCGTATAGGGCAGCACATTCAAGCCTATGAGCTGCCTTATGCAGGACAAGCAGAAACGCTAAAATTTGCGCAACCCCCCCCCCGTAAATTCCCTCTATGCTCAGGTGTGGACCCAGGCTAAAGACCCAACTTTGCCCAACACAGCACCAATGCAAAGACAAGGCAATTTGTTTTGTCTCCTATGGTGTCAGTTGAGACCACTGCTTTGTGTTGGTGAACACTTATCCACTTGAGCTCCGGAAGGTTTCAAGCAGGCCATTTTTTGCTATACAGCACCGTGCTACTTTAACTGGCAGTTGCGCGGTCATGCAACGCTGTACCTAAATGACATTTATATTATTGTTTTCATACAAATATATCTTTCTTTTTTTTTTTTTCTCAATAAAATTTTTATTGCAAGAGAGAAAGATAATAACATTTGTACAAATACGTATTTGTAAGTGTAACCTTAAAACGTAAAGCCTCGTACACACGATCGGACTTTCCGACGGGGAATGTTCGATGACAGGCTGTTGGCGGAAAATCCGACCGTGTGTACGCTCCATCGGACCAATGTTGTCGGATTTTCCAAATGTTAGATGGCAGGTTTTTAAATTTTCCGCGGACAAAGCTGTGTTGTCAGATATTCTGAGCGTGTGTACACAAGTCCGTCGGACAAAAGTCCAAAGTACAAACACGCATGCTTGTAAGCAGAAGCGGTCGGTCTTGTAAACTAGCGTTCGTAGTGGAGAATTAACATTCGTGACGCGGCAAATTATGAAATCTCGAAATTCAGCGCACAATTCTCTTCTTCTTTAATGGGATAATAATGAAGCTGCTTTGCTGGTGATACTGATGGAGTTATTGCAAATGAATTTTCAAAGGCTTTTTTTTTCTAGTGATATCAAGAATAATATTATTATGCTTTTTTTTTTCCTTTTTTTTTTTATTTGGGCAAGTTACCACAACCATTATCCCGTAGTTTATAAGATCAAAGATACAACTATGTTGGTGTCTCTTGTCAATTTTACATTGTATTTTTTTTAAATGTAACCGCCGACTCCCAAACTGTCATTTGAAGTAAAACACATAGCCAAGTATTATTCTACACAGTTTATTTATTGTGCATTAAAAAAAGAAAACAAATACAATTAGACATGCTATCTGCCAATAGAACTTAACCAAAAGTGCATTCTATGTATCCAAAAATATAGAAAATATAACAAATCAAATCATTATTATTCAACCAAAGAATAAAATAAAAGCCTCATGCATGTGTCCTGCTTCTTAATATAGGGGGTCAGCAATGCCAAGAATTGGTTAAAGCAGGGGTCCGTCATCCGGAGATAATTTCGAAAATCATCCGGATTATTCTCCTGGAGCTCCCGCAGCAGAATTGGTCACAATTAATAATGCAACCACCTTTTGGTCCTGGAACTCCTCCTCCTGTTCCTGGACTGGACTTGGGTGAAAGCAATAACTCCAAGGCCAATAATAAATAACATGTTATCTCCTCCGATTCCGCAACATGTCTGGTTGACGAACGGCCATTCAGAAACGAACTGAAAAGCACGAAATGAAAAGCGCGAAATAAAAAGCATAAATAAACACTCACCAAACTTCTACTAATATAAAATTAGCAGAAGGAGCCCAAAGGGTGGCGCTAAAAATCTGAAAAACCACGTAGTACGTCACTATGTTCGTGTTTGTTGGCCGACAATTCCTTGCCGTTTGTATGCAAGACAAAATCCAGGCACACGCCTTCGGACAAAAGTCAGAGGTTTTGTCTGCGGAAAATCCGATCGTGTGTGCGACGCTTTACACTAACTGACACTGAGTGGGAACTAACTGCCACTGGCATCACCAGTGACACTAATACAGTGATCAGTGATAATAATATACACTGTCACTGTACTAATGACACTGGCTGGGCTGGGGTTAACATCTAGGGCGATCAAAGGGTAAAAGTGAATGTAAACATTTTTTGTTTTTTTTTTTAAATAACAAACATCTCATACTTACAGAGAGGCCCGATCCTCCTTTTCTGGGGTTTTTCCGGCGGCTCTCCTGGCTCCTCCTCTTCATCGGGTGCCCCACAAACAGACACTTTTCATTGGGGCACCCGTGCGGTCACGCTACTGAGTTCTGCTGCTGCGTCCATTTACACAGACAGCAGGACTCAGCCCCGATCCCGGCTCCCGTGTCACTGGATTTGATTGACAGCAGCGGGAGCCAATGGCTCCCGCTGCTATCAATCTGTCCAATGAGGACCCGAGACAGCGGCTGGGGCTGCTGGGCTCGTTTTCGTCACTGGAGCGATCGGGTTTAGGTGAGAAAAAGAGGGGGGGGGGGTCTGGGGGGCTCTTAAGGTGATGCATTAAGGTGAAAAACCATGAGACTTTACAACTCCTTTAAATGGTGCCTAACAAAGTGTAACGTGTGTAATATGTGCTGCTTTTCAATACAGATCTCTTTGTTTCTTATCCCTGCTTTGCATTCCATCTGCCCTCTAGCTCAGGCACGCAGGCAGGAGGGTAGTAGACAATGCCCTTCCTCTTCTTCTCCAGATGAAAGACAAAAAAATGCCCATGAAGACTCCTGGGATGTCATAATCGCAGCCTAAGCCAGAGATCAGGAAGTAACTGAATAAATGTAAAAAAGAGGGTTAAAATTAAATATGTCTACCTCCCGTATTCACTAACTTGGTACCAATATTTCCATAATTCTTCGCAGAGTCTTTGAACTAAACATCTGCCCCTTAGCCAAATCCGGCAAACAAAATTTTGCAAAGATGGGATAGGAAAGTGTTCACGTGGTTTGGCCGTAACAGCATCACGAAAATTAAAGTTCTTCCACACCTGTCATATCTAATGCAGGCCTGTCTAATTCGACTGCCGACCGACTTTCTAGAAAGTTTGAGATCGAGATTTCTCACATTTGTTTGGGGCAGGAAAAACCTGGGAAATGAAATATGCTCTATTTTGTCTCTGCCTAAGAATAGAATAAAATATCACGACGCAACACATTTGGCTAGATTGCTCAACTGGTGTACCCAGTTGGACTATAAGCCATGGGTTAAACTGGCGCATACCTTGATAAAGCCTCCATTAGCAGGACTTCCCTTACTTCCCAATCAGTCATGTATACCAAATAACAAACAACCGTTGACAGCAGCTACACTTCAAATACTTTGTACAATTTTTGTACCACTTCCTTATCCCCATCACCAAACCCAATCTTACCTTCTGGAGAATTTAGCCATTTTCAACCATTGTCAACCTGACCCTTAATTTCATGCTCTCATATGCACAGAAAGTCCCGAGGACAGTTCAGCTGACCTTGGCAAACCTCGGAAAGGCTCGTGAACGGAGTCTTGACGAGGTTTGCCGAGGTCAGTCGAAGTGTGCTCGGGCCTTTTCGCCCGTTTCCGAGGCTCTCCGGCGCCCCCCCCCACCTGCCTCTGTTCTCTTTGGGTAATCACCCCTTAACTAGAATTGGAGACTAAAGCTGGCCATAGATAGATCTCAATTTTTTGGTTCAGCAGGCCGATGGTGGTAGATTGACTTCAGCACGACCAGTCTGTTGGGTTTTTTTCCACGGTTGAAGGAAAGAAAACTCCATAATGTATGGCTAGCCTAAATTTGCAACTCACTTGGACTTTTTACACCTAGCACAATTGAACAGCTACCTACATTGGTCTTCCGGAAGCTTTTCAGACAACACGCCAGGGAAGTGCGGTGAGGTCAGTGGCTGGTGAGGCACTGGCTAGTATTGGAGCCAGATACACACAGGATACTAACGCCGCAAACGTTAGAGCGAGAGCAATAATTCGAGCACTAGACCTCCTCTGTAACTCTAAACATGTAACCTGTAAAAGCAGCCCCGTATCTCCAGGAACTATAGGTGGCAGGAGTCTCTGTGACCCCAAATCGCAAGACTATCACCCTCGTAGCTAGATCTTTTTTTTTGGGGGGGGGGGGTTTCTTTTTATGTTCAGGTGAGTCCCTGCCAGACCAGTGATTGTCAACTTGCAAGGGAAAGGGGGCCTCAGATGCACACTCGAATGTCTCCAAAGGGCCATTTATAATACCTATTACATGTAATGCTCCAGAAAACTGTTACAGACCGAAGACTTACTAGAGGAAATGGTCAGAGATTGTTAGAGTGGATGCTATTGAAGTCATTAATTAAGGTCATGTTGCATGAGACCACCTGCATAGCTCCCAACTGTCCCTGATTTCGAGGGACTGTCCCTGATTTGGAGCAAAGTCCCTCTCTCCCTCGTTCCCCCTCATTTGTCCCTCATTGTGCTCTGATCCATATAGTTGTATATAAAATGCACTTTTTATCTTTCAAAATGTGTTTCCCAGTGCTAAACCTTTCATCTGATTTCTAAAACTGCTGCATTTGTAAATTTTAAAAGCCAATATAAAGGAATAGTAGTGGTAAAAAAAAAAAGCTCTTGTGGATTTCATAACCTTTTGTTTTGGTTAATTCTCCTTTAAGAGGGTGTGGCAGGGGGGGCGTGTCCTATGCCTATATATGTTTGCTAGTAGGTGTCCCCCATTCCCATCATCTTAAAATGTTGGGAGGTATGTCACTGGGCTTTACTACAGTTAAGGGGCCATTTACAAATCGACGCTCCCTGTACTGACTGCTTGGGCCCAAGGGCTACACCAGCGGGGAACTACAAGGGTTGCAAAGGTTGTAACTTGGCAACTGGGCCCTGGTGTTCCGCCACTGTGGGGGGGGGCCAAGACGGCTGTAGGACTGTAAGGCTCGGTTCGCACTGCTGCGACCCCTAAGTCTTACGACTTGTTTGCCATTTCCTTGTGACTTCCTTGCGACTTTTGTGATTTAACATTGCATTCTATGGCACTTAAGTTGCACCAAAGTCGCAGAAAAGTAGTGCCGGAAGTAGTGCAGTGTAAACCGGGGCTTAGGAATTTTTACTCTTTATGAGATTCTTTGCAGCATCTAGAGGAAGGCAGGAATCCAATTCCTGTTGAACTACAAGTTCCAGCACATCATGGCAGCTGGACAGCCACGGGGCCCCCCGTATTAAATATAAGTGAATATCGGGAGATCTGCATGATGCACAGTTACAGAAACAATTGTGCTGAACCTCTTAGCACAGGAAATAATCCCTGCAGGGCACTTACACTAAACTGAGGCTTTATTCAAAAGTTGTTATTCTCGGTTTACAACATAATATCCGCTGATACCGCAGCCCTATTTGTACAGATGGGGAGCTGGTTAACACAGCAAATGGCTCAGAAAATTAACATCGGCCCAGGGACATATTTCAGGGGCAGGCCTTACCACAGAGGGTTAAAACAGCACTCCGGGACAGTAAGAAATGCGCTATTGTTTTTTACTTTTTTTTGTTTTTTACTTTTTTCTTTTTTTCTTTTTTTTTCTTTGTTTGACAACATAGATTTAACCCTTCTAATGCCAGAGTCTTTTTTTCCACACTTTTTTTGCATGAAAACTCACTTAAAACCTCAAACCATTATGCATTTATAGAAAGCAAAGGGCCTATAGAAAAAAAATTATGGCAGTTGCAATTTTTTTATATCACGTTATATTGCAGCTGTTACTCTACACTCACCGGCCACTTTATTGGGTACGCCTTTCTAGTGCCGGGTTGGACCCCCTTTTGCCTTCATTCTTTATGGCATTGATACAACAAGGTGTTGGAAACGTTCCTCAGAGATTTTGCTCCATAGTGACATGATAGCATCACACAGTTGCTGCAGATTTGTCGGCTGCACATCCATGATGCGAACTGCCCGTTCCACCCAGGGCCGTCATTAATATTGATTGGACCCTGGGCAAAACTTTTCTTGGGCCCCCTCCCCCATGCAGTTTTGCTCTCCACCTCCTCTGAGACATACAATAAATAGCAGCTAGACTTAAAATCAGTTTACTGAATCAGATCAGGCAGCTATTGCAATTGGTTACCAGAGGTTACAGTGTATCATTACCGCTCACTGACTGGTTGCTAGAGGTTACAGCACACATTACGGCTCACTGATTAGTTGCTAGAGGTTACAGCACATGATTTCTGCTTGTTGATTTGTTGCTAGAGATTACTGGGGATATGACCTCAGGGGGCATAATATACATATCAATGCCACCAGCTGCCGCTATTTACATATGGATGCCGGTAATTTACATGTAAACACAGGGTCTGCAGGTGAGTCATCTGTACACAATAGGGCAGAGCTGGGCAGCATTAGTAGCAGCACTTCACACTGAGATATAGGGACCCAGCACAGGGCTAAAACCTCAAGGGACGAGGGAATTTAAACCAGGATAGTTGGCAAGTATGAGGCAGCTGCTTTGGGCCCCACAACAATGACAGGGCCCAGGGCAGCTGCCCCTTTTGCCCTGCCTTAAAAACGGCCCTGGTTCCACCACATCCCAAAGGTGCTCTATTGGATGAGATGTGGTGAGTGTGGAGGACATTGGAGTACAGGGACCTCATTGTCCAGTGGTGAGATGATTGGAGCTTTGTGACATCGTGCATTATCCTGCTGGAAGGAGCCATCAGAAGATGGGGACACTGTAGTCATAAAGGGATGGACATGGTCAGCAACAATACTCAGGTAGGTCGTGGTGGTTAAATGATGCTCAATTGGTACTAAGGGGCCCAAAGTGTTCCAAGAAAATATCCCCCTCCACCATTACACCCCCACCACCAGCCTGACCCGGTGATACAAGGCAGGATGGATCCATGCTTTCATGTTGTTTACACCAAATTCTGACCCAACCATTTGACTGTCGCAGCTGAAATCCAGACTCATCAGACCAGGCAACGTTTTTCCAATCTTCTATTGTCCAATTTTAGCCAATTGTAGCCTCAGTTTCCTGTTCTTAGCTGACAGGAGTGGCACCCGGTGTGGTCTTCTGCTGCTGTAGCCCATCTGCTTCAAGGTTCAATGTGTTGTGCATTCAGAGATGGTATTCTGCATACCTTGGGTGTAACAAGTGGTTATTTGAGTTACTGTTGCCTATCTATCATCTGGAACCAGTCTGCCCATTCTCCTCTGACCTCTGACATCAACAAGGCATTTTCCTCCGCACAACTGCCGCTCGCTGGATATTTTCTCTTTTTCGGACCATTCTCTGTAAAACCCGAGAGATGGTTGTGTGTGAAAATCTCAGTAGATCAGCAGTTCTTGAAATACTCAGACCAGCCCGTCTGGTGCCAACAACCATGCCACGTTCAAAGTCACTTACATCCCCTTTCTTCCCCATCTTGATGCTCGGTTTGAACTAAATGACTAAATGCATTGGGTTTCTGCCATGTGATTGGCTGATTAGAAAATTGTGTTACCAAGCAATTAAAAAAAGTGTACCTAATGAAGTGGCCGGTGAGTGTATATTTTCAGTAAAAAATGTATTTTTACACAATAACGTCTCCAAGTTTTAGTAGGCACTGCTGCTACAGTGATTACCGCTGGCTTACGGGTCCCGGGGCCTAACGGCTGCCCACTGGACACAGGAGGTCTTGCTTGGCAAGGGAGCCAGTCAGAGACCACTTTGCATTTTCTCAACGAATGCAGAGCGAATGCAGAGCGTTGTTGGATTGGACAAGGTGGAGAGGCGGTGATGTCACAATCTCCACCTCATCTATACGAGAGAATGCCATGTGTTCTCTGAATGGCACCTGTGCTAAACCAGCCACCTCCTGTGTTCACAAGGCAGCAGGGTAACCGCTTGGCACAGGAGCCGGAGATCACTGGAGTAGTGGTGCCAGTTACAATGATTCTCAACTTCTACAGGTATGGTGTATGGTCCAAGAAGAATCAATGTAAAAATTGGCATACTTCAATTTCATCTTCAAGGCTGGGTTCACATCTGAGCGTAGCGGAAACTCGCTCCCGTGGTTTTGGTTTTTATTCATTCTGCACATTTTCGAGCGTTTCCCAGTATGTTGCGCAAAGGGCAGCCTGTTCACGTGAATGGGCTGCCCTACGCATGACAAATGCCACAAAGAAGCTCCTAAACCTTTTTTGGAGCAGAGCGTAGCACGTTTTTTTTTTCACTGTGTATTTGTAGCGCCGCGCAACAGAACACACAGCAAACGTGCGCCTGTTACCCGCACTTGGGGTGCTATTAACAATTAATGGCACCGCAAGCACAACATGCATGTGCAACGCATTTATGGAACGCGTTTTCTGTGCGCTTTGTTGTGTGTTCCGGAAATGTCAGGTGTGAATGGAGCCTAATGCCGCGTACACACGACCGGTTTTGCCGTCAGAATAAACTCCAAAGGTTTCTCTGATGGAACTCCGACGGAATTTCGCTCAAGTGTTCTTGCCTACACACGGGTCACACCAAAGTCCGACCGTCCAGAACGCGGTGACGTACAACACGTACGACGGGACTAGAAAAAGGACGTTCAATAGTCAGCAGCCAATAGCTTCCGTCTCATACTTGTTTCAGAGCATGTGTCATTTTTGGTCTATCGCAACAGCATACAGACGATCGGGTTTCCCGATAGGAATTGGTTCCATCGGAAATATTTAGAACATGTTCCATTTCTTGGTCCGTCTGAATTTTCGAAAAAAAAGTCCGATGAGGCACACACACGATCGGAATAGACAATGAAAAGCTTCCGTCTGACTTTTTCTGTCAGACATTCCGCTCGTGTGTACGCGGCATTAGAGAGCGAAAGGAAGTTGGAAGGAAGAATGTAGGCACAAGGGTGGGATTTTACTGTAAAGCCTCGTACACACGATCGGATTTTCTGACGGGAAATGTTCGATGACAGGCTGTTGGTGGTAAATCCGACCGTGTGTACGCTTTATTGGACAATTGTTGTCGGATTTTCTGCGGACAAATGTTGAATGCCAGATTTTAATATTTTCCGCGGACATATGTCTGTTGTCGGATTTTCCGAGCGTGTGTACTCAAGTCCGTCGGACAAAAGTCCAAAGTACAAACACGCATGCTCGGAGGCAGAAGCGGTCGGTCTTGTAAACTAGCGTTCGTAATGGAGAATTAACATTCGTGACGTGGCAAATTATGAAATGCAGCGCACAATTCTCTTCTTCTTTAATGGGATAATAATGAAGATGCTTTGCTGGTGATACTGATGGAGTTATTGCAAACTAATTTTCAAAGGCTTTTTTTTTCTAGTGATATCAAGAATAATATTATTATGTTTTTTTTATTCTTTTATTTGGCCACAGCACCATTATCTTGTAGTTTATAAGATAAAGATACAACTATGTTGGTGTCCCTTGTCAATTTTACATTGTATTTTTTAAAATGTAACTGCTACTCCCAAACTGTAAAACACATAGCCAAGTATTATTCTACACAATTTTTTTATTCTGCATTAAAAAAGAAAACAAATAAAATTAGACATGGTATCTGCCAATAGAACGTAACCAAAAAGTGCATTCTATGCATCCAAAAATATAGAAAATATAACAAATCAAATCATTATTATTCAACCAAAAAAAAATGTCAAAGCAATAACTCCAAGGCCAATAATAAATAACACGTTATCTCCTCCGATTCCGCAACATGGCTGGTTGACGAACGGCCGTTCAGAAACGAACTGAAAAGCACCATATGAAAAGCGCTAAATGAAAAGCACAAAAGAACCAAACTTCTACTAACACGAAATTAGCAGAAGGAGACAAAAGGGTGGCGCTAAAGAGCTGAAAAACCACGTAGTACGTCACTACGTTTGTAATTGTTGGCCAACAATTGTGTGACCGTGTGCATGCAAGACAAGTTTGGCCAACGCCCTTCGGACAAAATTCCATGGTTTTGTTGGCCAACAATCCGATCGTGTGTACGGGGCTTTAGAGAGGGAAAGGAAGTTGGAAGGAAGAATGTAGGCATAAGGGTGGGATTTTAGGATTTTACTGTAAGCCTGACTCTTAGCTGAGATCTCTTCTATGCACTGGGACTAAGTGCACTAGTTATTGTGAGTGTATTTTCACCAGAAATTGGTTTTAATACCATTTTTTAAAAACAGTAAAGCACTACGAAGTATTTTTGCTTTTTGCCCTGAAAGTTGGAGAGGATAAGAGGTGCAATGCTGAAACTGGAGCTCAGAGGAACCTTGGAGGGGAGACATGGGCTTTATAACCTAATATAATATAACTCTAACAGGTTTTCTTCTAAGATTGTCCTGTATTTGACTCCATCCATCTTCCCATCAACTCTGACCAGCTTCCCTGTCCCTGCTAAAGAAAAGCATCCCCACAACATGATGCTGCCACCACCATGTTTCACAGTGGGGATGGTGTGTTCAGGGTGATGTGCAGTGTTAGTTTTCTGCCACACATAGCGTTTTGCTTTTAGGCCAAAAAGTTCAATTTTGGTCTCATCTGACCAGAGTACCTTCTTCCAGGTACTTTGATTTAAATGATTCTGGCAGTGGACGGTGTCAGTAGTTTTTTTATTTTTAATAATAGATTTTTTTACAATTTAATTTCTTTTTAATTGTTTTTCACAATGCTTTTTGGGGGGAGGGGGTTGGGGCAGTGGACAGTGTTGGTAGGGCAGGGGAGAGTGGTGTCAGTAGTGTTATTTTATAAATATATATATATATATATATATATATATATATATATATATATATATATATATATATATATATATATATTATTTTCTTTTATAAATATAATTTTATTTTTATTTACACTTTTTCATTTTTTTAGAATATTTTTACAATATTTTTTTTTTATATTTTTTGGGGGGGCTTTGGTGAGATGTCAGGGGTCTAAACAGACCCCTGACATCTCCCCTTTGAGACAGACAAAGGGACTGAGGACACAGATTCCCCAGTCCCTTTTCTCAGCACTAAAGACGAATGAACAGGAGACAGAGACTCCTGTTCATTCATAAACTGAGCAGAGTAAACACAGTTTGCTCTGCTCAGTTATCACAAGACACAGGAGGGATCTCACTCACTGTGTCCTATTCCTGACAGTTCCCCCACCGTAGCCGGCGGGAAAGGAGAGGAGGGGAGCTGCGAGGGACGAGGGGGAGGGGGGCGGAGGAGAACGGGGGGGGGGGGCGGAGAAGGACACGGAGTGGGCCGGGGGAGGAGCACACAGAATAGCCGGGAATGATCGGTGCAGCAGGAGGGACAGCTGTGAACACCGATCCCCCTGTATAGCTTTTTAGCTGACGCGGGAGGGAGAAAAGGAGAAGTGGCTGTCAGCTAAAAATCGATACAAAGGAGATCGGTGTTCACGGCTGTTCCCCGCTGCACCGATCATTCCGGGGAGTTCGCGAGGCGCTTGCGGGTGTGCGGGAGTCGCCGCAGAAATGCAGAAATGTGGACATTCCCGCACCTCGCGGGAGACTTGAGATGCACACGGGTGACACTGGCCACCACTATACCCTCTCACCAATCTCGACCACCGGAACTAGGTTCTGGAAATTGAAGGAAAGCCTGTTACAGTCGCCGGCAGTTCTGGCCGATGTCACGAATGAGCTGAAGCAGTATTTCCAAACAAATGACGGTGCTGAATGTGACCCGGGTATCCTATGGGAAGCCCATCAGACCGTAATAAGAGGGGTGCTAATTAAAGTGGTTGTAAACCCTTTACAACCACTTTAGCTTTAACCTAGAGGTAAGCCTAGATCGATCGATCAACTTGGGTACATTCAGCCTGCCCATTATTGGTTCGAATCTCGGCCGGTTGAGCAGCATGTGAACCGTCTATTGCCGGCTTTATAAATGAAACCACATGCCTGCAATAATATGCTCTTCAGAGTATTTTTGCATTGTGCAGAGTGACCCCTTCAGGAGGATATACAATGGATCTGCTGTAACGTCTTTGTAAATTGTTTGCGCACTCTTTAGCACATTGTTGCTGTTTTTCTGTAATGATGATGAACAGGAGACGGTCGGTCTGTCTGGGACAGTTAAAGCCAACCCCCCCCCCCCTCCACCCTGCAGACTAAACACAGTGCTAGCAGCAACTTCTATTATTCTGTAAATAAAAAAACCCAAAAAGGTATGAAGAGAGTTAAGCCCCCGTACACACAGGGAGAATGTTGGGAGACATTTGCCTGTGTTTCGTCAGATTCGGCGACCCGTCAGAATGTGTAACGGAAGTGACGTTCCTTCGCAGCCATCTTGCTACACCCCACACTCCTGAACACTAATGCCCTGTACACACGGTCGGACTTTGTTCGGACATTCCGACAACAAAATCCTAGGATTTTTTCCGACGGATGTTGGCTCAAACTTGTCTTGCATACACACGGTCACACAAAGTTGTCGGAAAATCCGATCGTTCTAAACGCAGTGACGTAAAACACGTACGTCGGGACTATAAACGGGGCAGTAGCCAATAGCTTTCATCTCTTTATTTATTCTGAGCATGCGTGGCACTTTGTCCGTCGGATTTGTGTACACACGATCGGAATTTCCGACAACGGATTTTGTTGTCGGAAAATTTTATCTCCTGCTCTCCAACTTTGTGTGTCGGAAAATCCGATGGAAAATGTCCGATGGAGCCCACACACGGTCGGAATTTCCGACAACACGCTCCGATCGGACATTTTCCATTGGAAAATCTGACCGTGTGTACGGGGCATAAGGATACAGGCAGTGCCCGAGTTATGAACGGGTTAGGGACTGCCTGTTTGTTCTTAAGTCAAATTTGTTCGTAAGTCGGAAGCGCATGCGCAGAACGGCAGAGACGTCGTTTTCCAATGTTTTCCGATGTTCTGTCAAGTAGCCGCTCATGCGCAGACGTCGTTTTTCGATGTATTCCAATGTTTTCCGATGTTTTCCGATTTGCCGCGCATGCGCAGAATGTCACGCCGCTTCCCGTTCCTAAGTAGGAGTCGTTCGCAAGTCGGAGGTTCGTAACTCGGGGACCTCCTGTACAGTGCAAAGGGGGAGAGCAGACATCTTGTTACACCCCCGGGAGTTTTGGATTTTACACTTATTATTAACAATATAGTGAATATAGTAAAATACAGTAGTTAGAACTCCGTCTGACTGGTTAGATGTTGAATTTTAAAAGCAGCGGCGAGCCTGCTGATCTCATAGGTTTGCTAATCTGACGGAAGATTGCTGCTTTTAACCACTTGCCGACTGTCGCACACAGATGTACGTTGGCAGGCAAATGAGCGTACCTGTACGTCCCTTTGATCGATGTTCGCCGGCGGCCCGCGACTGTGGTGAGGAGCGGCAGAACGGGAAGATGCCTTTGTAAACAAGGCATTTCCCTGTTCTGCCTAGCAACATGACAGAGATCACAGCTCCATGTCATCGGGGGGCAGTGATCGCTGTCATGTGAGTGGAAGCCCGCCCCCCCCCTACAGTTAGAGTCACTCCCTAGGACACACTTAACCCCTTCATCGCCCCCAGTGTTTAACCCCTTCCCTGCCATTGTCATTTACACAGTAATCAGTGCATTTTTATAGCACTGATCACTGTATAAATGACAATGGTCTCAAAATAGTGTCAAAAGTGTCCGATGTGTCCGCCATAATGTTGCAGTCACAATAAAAATCACAGATCGCCGCCATTACTAATAAAAAAAAAATAATAATAAAAATGCCATAAATGTATCCCCTATTTTGTAGACGCTATAACTTTTGCGCAAACCAATCAATATACGCTTATTGCGATTTTTTTTTTACCAAAAATATGTAGAAGAATATATATTAGCCTAAACTGAGAAAGAAATTTGTTTTTTTATATGTTTTTTTGGATATTTATTATAGCAAAAAGTAAAAAATATTGCTTTTTTTTTCAAAATTGTCGCTCTTATTTTGTTTATAGCGCAATTGATAAAAAACGCAGAGGTGATCAAATACCACCAAAAGAAAGCTCTATTTGTGGGGAAAAAGGACGTCAACTTTGTTTCGGTACCACGTCGCACAACCGCGCAATTGTCAGCTAAAGCGTCGCGGTGCGGAATCGCAAAAAAAATGCTCTGGTCAGTAAGGGGGTAAAATCTTCCGGGGCTGAAGCGGTTAAGATGCAACATCTAAACATTCAGACGGAGTTCTAAGTATTGTATTTCACTATATAAATTCACTTTGCTGTTAAAAATAAGTGTAAAATGCAAAACTGTAGGTGGGTCTAACAAGATGTCAGCTTTCCCCCTTCTCAGTGTATCCTTACATAGTTACATAGTAGGTGAGGTCGAAAAAAAACACCAAGTCCATCAAGTCCAACCTATGTGTGTGTAAACTGTAAAGGAGTGCGGGGTGTAGCAAGAAGGCGGCGACTAAACGTCACTTCCGTTACACATTCTGACGGGTCACCTAATCTTCTTCACTTACTTCCTGTTTTTTTGCCTAGGCAAATGATGTCATACATCCCAGGAGTCTTCAGGAGGGAAGGGGAGAGGGAGGGGTTTTCTCAGCTAAGCACACTCTCCTGCATGCATGCCTGAGCAAAGGGCAGATGGATTCCAGGAAGTAAAAGCTACATAAATCATCTGCCCTTACTCAAGATGGCCATGGCCAGGAATGCCAGGGGGGAGTTTTTCAAAGTGATTTCTCAACAAAATAAAGCATAGAGACATGGATGGATGGGGGGAGTTTTCTTTGAATAATACAAATGTATTAAATGGTGTTTTTGGTTTGTGGTGCTCAGATGCAATGAAGATCCGCTTTAAACTGGCCATACATTATACAATTTCCTTTAGATTTACCTTCAACTACACTATATTACCAAAAGTATTGGGACACCTGCCTTTACACACACACACATGAACTTTAACGACATCCCAGTCTTAGTCCGTAGGGTTCAATATTGAGTTGGCCCACCCTTTGCAGCTATAACAGCTTCAACTCTTCTGGGAAGGCCGTCCACAAGGTTTAGGAGTGTGTCTATGGGAATGTTTGACCATTCTTCCCGGAAGCGAATTTGTGAGGTCACGCACTGATGTTGGACAAGAAGGCCTGGCTTGCAGTGTCCGCTCCAATTCATCCCAAAGGTGTTCTATCGGGTTGAGGTCAGAACTCTGTGCAGGCCAGTCAAATTCCTCCACCCCAAACTCGCTCATCTAGGTCTTTATGGACCTTGCTTTGTGCACTGGTGTGCAGTCATGTTGGAACAGGAAGGGGCCATCCCCAAACTGTTCCTACAAAGTTGAGAACATGAAATTGTCCAAAATGTCTTGGTATGCTGAAGCCTTAAGAGTTTCCTTCACTGGAACTAAGGGGCCAAGCCCAACCCCTGAAAAACAACCCCCACAGCATATTCGCCCCTCCACCAAATGATTTGGACCAGTGCACAAAGCAAGGTCCATAAAGACATGGATGAGCGAGTTTGGGGTGGAGGAACCTGACTGGCCTGCACTGAGTCCTGATCTCAACCTGAGAGGACACCTTTGAGAAGAATTAGAGCAGAGACTGTGAGCCAGGCCTTCTCTTCCACATCAGTGCCTGACCTCACAAATATTGAACCCTACGGACTAAGACTAAAGGCAGGCGTCCCAATACTTTTGGTATTATAGTGTATATTGAACATTATGTGTGGTCCTTTGGTGATGTCAGGGGCCACATTTGAGGCCCCTTTTGGCTCATAAGTTGACAACCACTGATTTGGAGAACCGAATGGTGGTGGAGATCCCCGGCTGCTGAGGAATGGAGGGATACGGTAAATACTAATTTATCACCTTATTCATTATTTCCTAGGCAAAGCTAGCTGTTAACCCTTGCAGAGAGAAAGGGGACCCACTGCAAGAATCTTTTTTTTTCTCGGAGCTTTGAAGTGGATGTAAACCCAAAAAAACGACCTTCTCTTATTTGCTCTCTTTTGGTCTGCTAAGTATACCACCGAAAATGTTTTGTTATATCTGTTTGATAAGTGCACAAATTCTGTGTTGATCCTGCCAGAAATCTGGAGAGCTGATAACTTCCTCCGCTCCTGTGAGGAGTTAAGAAGATGAGGGGGGAGGAGCGAGGATTGCGGAAAGGAGGAAGTTGGGAGGAGATGAGGGGGAAGAGTTAAGGAGATGAAGAGACAGGTTAAGGAGATAAGGAGGGGAGAGGAGATGAGGAGGAAGGATAGAGGAGATGAAGAAGTTGAGGGGATATGAGGAGGAGTTAAGAGGGTGAGGAAGAGGGAGGAGATGTGGAGGAGATAAGGAGAAAGGATTAAGATGATGAGGAAGAGGGAGAGGATGATGAGGAGGTGGTTGGAGGCTAGGAGGAGCGTTTAAGGAGATGAGGAGGAAGGGTTGAAGAGATGAGGGAGAGGAGTTAAGAAGATGAGGAGGGGGGGAGAAAAAAGGGGTGCTAAGGAGATGAGGAACAGCAAGGAGATGTGGCGGAGATAAGGAGAAAGGATTAAGGTGACGAGGAAGAGGGAGAAGATGATGAGGAGGTGGTTGGAGGCTAGGAGGATGGTTTAAGGAGATGAGGAGGGGGTGAGATGAGGAGGAAGGATTGAGGAGATGAGGAAGAGGAGTTAAGAAGATGAGGAAGGGGGGGGAGATAAAGAGGAGGGGCTAAGGAGATGAGGAAGAGCGAGGAGATGTGGAGAAGGAGATAAGGAGAAAGGATTAAGATGATGAGGAGGTGGTTGGAGGCTAGGACGAGGGTTCAAAGAGATGAGGAGGGGGGAGGAGATGAGGCGGAAGGATTAAGGATAGTAGGAAGAGGAGTTAAGAAGGTGAGAAGGGGGGGAGGGGATAAAGAGGAGGGGCTAAGGAGATGAGGAAGAGGAAGAAGATGTAGAGAAGGAGTTAGAGAGATATAGAGAAAGGATTGAGATGATGAGGAAGGAGGTTGTTGGAGGCTAAGAGGATGGGGTTAAGAAGATGAGAAGGGGGAGTAGATTAGGAGTAGGGATTAAAGAGATAAGGAGGAGGAGTTAATGGGATGAGGAGGGGGGGAGATAAGGGGGCGGGATTATGAAGATAGGGAGGCGGGAGTAGATGAAGAGGAGGGGTTATGAGATTAGGAGGGGGGAGGAGATGAAGAGGAGGGATTAATGAGCTGGGGAAGAGGGAGTTGATGATGAGGAGGAGGGATTGAAGAGGTGAGGAAGGGGTGAGGGGTGAGGAGATGAGGAGGGGGGGAGGAGATGAGGAGGAGGAGTTAGGCAGATAAGGTGGGGAAAGGAGATGAGGAGGAGGAGTTAGGCAGATAAGGTGGGGGAAGGAGATGAGGAGGAGGAGTTAGGCAGATAAGGTGGGGGAAGGAGATGAGGAGGAGGAGTTAGGCAGATAAGGAGGGGGAAGGAGCTGAGGAGGAGGAGTTAGGGTGATAAGGAGGGGGAAGGAGATGAGGAGGGGAGATAAGGAGAAGGAGTTAAGGAGATGAGGAAGGGGGGAGCAGATGAGGAGGAAGGATTAAAAGATGAGAGGGAGGGAGGGGATGGATGAGGAGGAGGTGTTAAAGAGATGGGGAGGGGGGTAGATTAGGAGGAGGAGTTAAGGAGATGAAGAGGGGGAAGGAAATGAGGAGGAGGGGTTAAAGAGATGAGGAGGGAGGAGGAGATGAGGAGGAGAGTTTATGGAGATCAGAAGAGGCCTGTGTTCTTTGTAATCAATCAGAAATGTAGTAGGCAGGGCTGATACCACGTGACACTGTGTTGCCACATCATGTAGGAGCTCACTATCTTTCTGGCCCATCATAGTTATTTTTCTGTACTTGCAAGGTGTTTAAAGGGATAAAACATTCCTGTCTACCAGTAACGGCCCGTCCATAAGGTTGGTTTGCTTGCCTCCCCTCCCCCCCAAAAAATGGAGAACCAGCCGCCACTGCTTTCTACATGAACCCCAGTGATGGATACATGGCATTTTTTAGGGAAGGACCATGCCTGTGCAATGTGTGTTGGAATGGCTAACTGTTGTCTCCATCGGAAGCCAGTGTGACAAGGGTGACAACGCCGGAGCAAAATAGCGAGTCAGGGACAAAGAATTGTGACCCTATAACAGGAAGTGCCAAATGGAAAGTACTGTGTTTGATTGAGGGTACAATGTGTCATGGAAATCGGGCGCCACCAATCATCACTTTAGATACACAACACTCTTTAAAGTAACTTATGAAATATAAATCCTATAGTAAACAATGTAATATTATATATATATATATATATATATATATATATATATATATATATACAAGATGTTTGTGATTGGATCTACATCTCCTTCAGCGATGAGAGGCCAAAAGCACAGGAAGAATTCCACAATGAAAATTAGACCCTCAGCAGGTATGGGTTTAAATGCTGGGTTCTCCGGCCTCGGAGAAGATAACAGCGCATCTCCGAACACAAAGAATACGAGAAATCGTGTTTGTTTGTGTCTGCAATCACCGCTCCACCATCCCTGCTGGCTCCCTCTGCTTCCTTATTGATAAAACATGTGAGCCACACAGATGGATCTTGGCTGATACCCCGGAGCTCTCTCTCTCTCTCTCTCTCTTCAGCCAGTGCTGTGCTTATATCAATATATATAAAGAAAGGAAGCTGGTTAGTCTTTATTATAGAAACATTCCACCCAAAGCAGTCTTTTCGACTATTTCAGCCCTGAGGAACCCTTGAATTGAATTACAGGACTCAGGGAAACACTGCTAAAAATTATATCTACAACTCACAGCTCAATAGTTCAAAGGTCAAAAAGTTACAGACATATTAATAAAAGGAATATAAAAAAATTGTGGCATAACTGGAATATTTTAACACCTTCTGCTTTGTATTAAATACTTTTCAGCAGCAAGCACACAATTATACTGAAAAATAATAATATTATTCCAAAAAGAAACAACCAAACTCAATTGCATTGGTAGTCAGAGGAGAGATGCCTCCTTACATTGGTGGTCAGAGGAGAGATGCCTCCTTACATTAGTGGACAGATGAGAGATGCCTCCTTATATTGGTGGTCAGAGGAGAGATGCCTCCTTATATTGGTGGCATTGCCTCCTTATATTTGTGGTCAGTGGAAAAATGCCTCCTTATATTGTTGGTCAGTGGAGAAATGCCTCCTTATGTTGGTGGTCAGTGGAGAGATGCCTCCTTACATTGATGGACAGATGAGAGATGCTTCCTTACATTGGTGGTCAGAGGAGAGATGCCTCCTTATATTGGTGGTCAGAGGAGAGATGCCTCCTTACATTGGTGGTCATAGAAAAAATGCCTCCTTATATTGGTGGTCCATGAAGAAATGCCCCCTTATGTTGGTGGTCAGAGGAGGGATGCCTCCTTATATTGGTGGCCAGAGGAGGGATGCCAGCTTATATTGGTGGTCAGTGGAAAAATGCCTCCTTATATTGGTGGTCAGTGGAGAAATGCCTCCTTACATTGGTGGTCAGTGGAAAGATGCCTCCTTACATTGGTAGTCAGAGGAAAAATGCCTCCTTACATTGGTGGTCAGTGGAAAGATGCCTCCTTACATTGGTAGTCAGAGGAAAAATGCCTCCTTATATTGGTGGTCAATGAAGAAATGCCCCCTTATATTGGTGGTCAGAGGA
This sequence comes from Lithobates clamitans, assembly GCA_037952925.1. NCBI lineage: Eukaryota > Metazoa > Chordata > Amphibia > Anura > Ranidae > Lithobates > Lithobates clamitans. The sequence continues at coordinate 238,393 of JBBGZY010001808.1, read as the reverse complement.
GAAATGCCTCCTTATATTGGTGGTCAATGAAGAAATGCCTCCTTATATTGGTGGTCACAGGAGAAATGCCTCCTTATATTGGTGGTCAATGAAGAAATGCCCCCTTATATTGGTGGTCAATGAAGAAATGCCTCCTTATATTGGTAGTCTATGAAGAAATGCCTCCTTATATTGGTGTTCACAGGAGAAATGCCTCCTTATATTGTTGGTCACAGGAGAAATGCCTCCCTATAGTGGTAGGCAGTGGAGAAATGCCTCATTACACTGGTGGCCGATGACAAAATGCCTCCTTTTACTGGTGATTAGCTAAGAAATACCTGCTAACATTGGACATCAGTGGAGAAGGGCCCCTTTACATTGGCTGTCAGGTGAGAAGGGCCCCCTTACATTGGTTGTCAGTGGAGAAGGGCCCCCTTACATTGGTGGGCAGTGGAGACAGGCCTCCTTACGCTGATGGTCAGTGCTGAGTGAGAACAAGAATGCCCATTACATTGATGGACTGTGAAAATAATGAACTATTTTATTAGGGGTGAGTGGAAGAGGAACACACTTCCTTCTCCTCAGCGAGGGGAAAAGTTTCCCTTACATTTGTGGTCAGATGGCTAAAAAGACCATTAGAGTCATGCTGTTGGCTTTGCCAAGTGACAATGACTCTGGAACTATACAGGCACCATCGGATGGGAGGTCAATCATCCACAGCTCAGGAAACCCCTAGCAACCTCCGGAGGAACAATAGGAGGAACCTGCACTTGGTGCTCAACTATCTTATAATAAGTGACCTGCAGCACTCACTGGCATCTAAATACAATACCACTTGAAAAAAGTGCCCCTTAAAGACGTCTGTGTGCGAAACGCGTAGGGAGGCGCTATAGTGGTGACATCATCAGGCCCGCCATCTTGTCAAAGCGTTACAGTATTTTCATGCTTAAATTAACATACATTTGTGAGTACCTTCCTCCTTTATCGACAAAACGATTGCGGCACCTGCTTCACAAACCCAATCACAATACTTTCTACTGTGTACATATATATATATATATATATATATATATATATATATATATATCCCCCTTGTTTTGAAGTCTTGCAGAGAGTTAAGACTGACATAGCGGGGACTGGAAACCACATGTTCTAAGGTTCTGATTTCTGCGCGGGGCCCCCCCTCTGCCTTTTCTCTTTTTTTTTTTTTTTCAACTTGGCCAGATGTGGCAGGGAGAACTTTTCTCCTTTAAAGTCAGTCCACACATGGGAAGCAAATGCGGGGAAATTGAGAGGCTCTGGCTTCAGAGCTGAACCTTCGGATATTCAATAACTTGGGACAAGAAGGGCCGACATCTCGCACTGTTTGAAGGAGACACTGATTTCCTTCGGACGCCTCCAGACGGGTGATATCTGGCGGCTTTTTTTTTTTTTGAGCGCTGGAGGGGCCTGTAACTGGATGCGTTGCACGTGCCTTGCTGTGTGCAGTGCGTAGACAATACTTTATCACGGCACCCCAGGTGTGGCGATAATGTGCAAGAGATGTTCGTGTCTGAAATCTTTAAAATTCCACGGCGGTGGTGTGCAAAAAAGCTGGACATTCTGAAATATCAATCACACGGCTCCCTCTGATGTGACCGCATGGAGAGCCTGCGCTGAAGCTAAGCTTCAGCCAGACAGTATATAATTAATATATATATATATATATATATATATATATATATATATATATATATATATATATATATATACATATACAATGTATACCCCTTTTGAAAAGTAAGATTTTAATTGATATCTCAGTGAACACAAGAACAATTTCCATTTTTTTTTCAAAACTAACTTCTATAGAACATTTGTTTAGCTAGGTTAATGATATAACTTAGATTACAAAATCTTCAGTTTTACTCAAATTAGTTGATGCAGAAATGAATACACCCCACAACAAAAACGACTCCTTGTAGTATTTTGTATGACCTCCATGATTTGTAAGGACAGCACCAAGTCTTCTAGGCATGGAATTAACAAGTTGGCGACATATTGTAACATCCATCTTTTTCCATTCTTCAAGAACGACCTCTTTTAGAGCCGGGATGCTGGATGGAGAGTGATGCTCAACTTGTCTTTTCAGGATTCCCCATAGGTGTTCCCCGATTGGGTTCAGATCAGGAGACATACTTGGCCACTGAATCTCTTTCACCCTGTTCTTCAGAAGTGCAACAGTGGCCTCAGATGTGTGTTTTGGATGATTGTCATGTTGTAAAAGTGCACAACGACCAATGGCACGGAGTGATGGTAGCATCTTCTCTTTCAGTATAGAGCAGAACATCTGTGACTTCATGATACCATCAATGAACTCATGCAGCCCCACAGAAGGACACGGCCACCACCATGTCTCACTGTAGGCACCATGCATTTTTGTTTGTACTCCTCACCTTTGCGAGGCCATACAGTTTTGAAGCCATCAGTTCCAAAGACATTTATCTTGGTCTCATCATTCCAGAGTCTCAGTAGTCTTCTTCTTTTTTCAGCATGGGCCCTGGCAAATTCTAGATGGGCTTTTTTGTGCATGGGCTTTACAAGAGATCTCCTTCGTGGACAACACCCATGCATGGCATTCCTCTGCAGCTTATGCGGTATTGTGTCATGGGAAACAATCACCCCAATTTGGCTTTCTACTTCTTTAGCTAACTGCAGTGAACTTGCATGGCGATTTTCTTCAACCCTTCTCATCAGAAGACGCTCCTGTCGAGGTGTTAACTTCCATGGACAGCCTGGACGTCTCTGTGAGATGGTTGCAGTTTCATCTTTGTTACGTATTTGTATCACATTGGCTTCAGTATTCTGACTGATAAGTACAGCTTTGATGATCCTCTTGTAGCCTTCACTTTTCTTGTGTAAAGAAAATATTTTCCTTGGCCTTGTGACATTTCTCTTCCATGTGGTGCCATTGCTGACCGCATGAAATGGGAGGGGCTTTCTTTGTTAAGTAACACCCCTTTTATAAACAACTGTCTGCTGGACACCTGATTAATAAATAATTACACTCACCTGTAGTTGAATTTTTAGCTTTGCTCCTTAGCCCCTTTCACACGGGCTGTCTGATCAGGTCCGCCTGTCCGTTTTTCAGGCGGACCTGATTGGACCATCCATTCACTCCTATGGAGCGGCGGATGTCGGCGGTGATACTGTATATCTGCTGATATCTGCCACTATCCTATCCGATCCTGTCTGCCAAATCCAGACGGATGGTGGTCCTATTTACCATCCGTCTGGCGGATGACATTGGATGGAAACGGACAGGCGGTCCGTCTTCATCCGATCTCCCCATAGAGGAGAATGGGGACTTTGGCAGGTCAGTCTAAGCACAGTGAGTGGAGACAGACCTGTCACCCGCCTGCTCAGCGAGTTTCAGCTGAGCTGGTGGAGTCCATCAAAACGGACCTGCCTCGTGTGAAAGGACCCTAAGAGGTTCATTGGGGTGTATTCATTTTTGCAACGTGGTCTTGAAGGAATATGTTAGGAAAAATACTTTTTTGTGTGTGCAAATTAACACATCTTGGTTTCAATCAATGGCCTGCATTTTTGGTAATATTTTGTAATATAGTGTCCCATAGAAAATGTTCATTCTGAAAGGAAAGTAAAGGTTTTCTGACAAATCTGTTGGGGTGTACTTATTTATGCTGAGAACTGTAAATATATATATATATGAATATATATATATATATATATATATATATATATATATATATATATATTTAAATTAGGGTTGCACCAATACAGATACCGGTATCAGTGCTCGTACTCATGAAAATACTCCGATACCCGAAACGATACCTTTGCGGTGCGATTTGAGCCTATACAAAATGCATGGGCTCAAATCGCACTGCAATGAATTTCGGACAGGAATCGCATCACCTTCCTGTTCAAGTCCCATGCAATCATTTGCAACGTGATTTTAGCCCATTAATTTTGTATGGGATCAAATCGCACTGCAAAGGTATTGGTAATCAGTATCGGCGAGTACTTGACCGAAAGTATCAGTACTTGCCGGTAAAAAAACGGTATCGGTGCAACACTAATGGCAACATACGTACTTTATGTAAAAAAAGCGTTGCCAGTGCAAATCGTGAATGACACCCCCGACGCACTGTGCAGTAGAGTGCAATGCGCAACACCCCGCAACAATCCATATCATATACCATGTGTTGTGGTGGGCTGCATTGTTAAAAAAAAAGGTCATGCGTGTTTTTTAACTTGTTGTGGTGCATTGGGCTGCCTTAACACAACGCATGTTATCAAGAGCCATGACACATGTTAACCCGTGTGCATCAACATGCTGTTGGGAAACAATGCATTTGCTGGGCGTTGTGGTGCATCGCATTGTTAGGAAAAGGTCATGCGTGTTTTTTTAATCTGTTGTGGCGCATTGGGCTGCCTTAACACAATGAATGTTACTGAGAGCCATGACGCATGTTAACCCGCATGCTTTAATGCGCTGTTGGGGAACAATCCATATACTGAACGATGTGGTGTTCGCCGCATTATTAAAAAAAGGTCATGCGTGTTTTTTCATTTGTTGTGGTGCATTGGGCTGCTTTAACACAACAAATGTTAACAACAGCCATGACAAATGTTAACCCATGTGCATTGACGAGCCAATGGGGAATAATGCATATACCGAGCATTGTGGTGCGCCGCATTGTTAAAAACAGGTCATGCACTTATTTATTTGTTGCGGTGCATTGGGCTGCCTTAGCACAACGGATGTTACCAAGAGCCATGATGCATATTAACCCATGTGCATCAACACGCCATTGGGGAACAATGACACATGTTAAACTAAGTGCATTAATGCACCGTCGGGGAAACAATGCTTACACCAAGCGTTGTGGTGCGCTGCATTGTCAAAAAAGGTCATGTGCGGTGTTTTTTTTTCCATTTGTTGTTGCACGCTGGGCTGTTTTAACACACCGAATGTTACCAAGAGCCACGACGCACGTTAACCCGTGTGCATTAATGCGCTGTTGGGGAACACCTAAATGTGAACGGGCCCTTATTCTCCAAAACTCACACTTCACATTTTTACAGCTTACGTTTTAAAGGAATCAGCGGGGAGCGCGGAGGGACATGTGGTATTAATAAAACTCACAATTAGCGGTATTATTGCTACTATTTGTCATTATCACTTGTTTTATAAGAGGAAAGAAAATTCCCATTGTTTTTACATCCACCGCAAACAGCGCGGTACGCACATCTGCCATGACTCCATCCCTCTCATTGACTACTAACAGCTGCAGAGGAAACACAAGGGAATGTTTGGGTAACGCTGACCCTCGTAGTGTGCGAAGAACAATAACGTTTACCTGTCCCGGAGTCTACCAGGGGAAGATGTGAGAACGACACTTACATTTTAAAACAAAGAGACAATGTAGAATAATATTAATATTAATAATATTAGTGGGCTTATCCCACTGTTGAGTTGCGGTAACATCCACATTACCGTTACCGTAAGGAGCATTCTTTCTACTGACCTCCAATGTAAGGAGCATTCTTTCTACTGACCTCCAATGTAAGAAGCATTGTTCCTACTGACCTCCAATGTAAGGAGCATTGTTCCTACTGACCTCCAATGTAAGGAACATTCTTCCTACTGACCTCCAATGTAAGGAGCATTCTTTCTACTGACCTCCAATGTAAGGAGCATTCTTTCTACTGACCTCCAATGTAAGGAGCATTGTTCCTACTGACCTCCAATGTAAGGAACATTCTTCCTACTGACCTCCAATGTAAGGAACATTCTTCCTACTGACCTCCAATGTAAGGAACATTCTTTCTACTGACCTCCAATGTAAGGAACATTCTTCCTACTGACCTCCAATGTAAGGAACATTCTTCCTACTGACCTCCAATGTAAGGAACATTCTTTCTACTGACCTCCAATGTAAGGAACATTCTTTCTACTGACCTCCAATGTAAGGAACATTCTTCCTACTGACCTCCAATGTAAGGAACATTCTTCCTACTGACCTCCAATGTAAGGAACATTCTTCCTACTGACCTCCAATGTAAGGAACATTCTTCCTACTGACCTCCAATGTAAGGAACATTCTTCCTACTGACCTCCAATGTAAGGAACATTCTTCCTACTGACCTCCAATGTAAGGAACATTCTTCCCACTGACCTCCAATGTAAGGAACATTCTTCCCACTGACCTCCAATGTGAGAAGCATTCTTCCCACTGACCACCAATGTAAGGGGCATTCTTCCCACTGATCACCCATGTAAGAAGCATTCTTCCCACTGACCACCAATGTAAGAAGCATTTTTCCAGCATAAATATACTGAAGATGATTTACCTACCTAAATGTAACTATGTTTTTAGAAACTGCCCAGTATGGGTTCCCGCCTCCTTTTTTAAGGATCTGGTTGGCTCCTTACTGTGGCAGGGTTCTCCTCCACGCTTAGCCAAGTCAACCCTCCAGCTCCTGGTAAGCTGTGGCTACCCAACCTGATGGTATATTACTGGGCGGCCATTCTAGTGACAGTGAGATGGTGGATCGAACAATCTAGGACTAATGCTGCTGCTTGCCTGAAGGTGGCCATCTTGGGCTCTCTTTGGGAAAGTGGTCATTTGGTGTATAGAGGTCAAAAAGCTTATCCCTATCTTCCCGCTAAAGAAACCTTAAGAGTTTGGGGAGTGACTAGAAAACTGTTTATCAATCACAATCAGTGGTCTTCCTTCTCCCTGTTATGGGGAAATCCTTCCTTCCCCCAGTTCAAAATGATACCAGATCCACAACTTTGGGCTTGATTTGGGATTAAGATACTGAAAGATATAACGCCTGCAGGAGTGCTACTATCATTTTGGGACCTTACTGCCAAATACAATCTCCCTAGCTGGATGACTTTCCGCTGCCATCAGTTGAGTCATGCGGCCAGAGCACAATTCCCCATTTTACCTAATCTTAATGCTGACTCTATAGAACAGCCTTTCTCAACCTTTTCAACACAGAGGAACCCTTGAAATAACTTTCCGGTCTCAGGGAACCTCATCTAAAGAATGACTATATCTACAACTTATGATACATTAGTGTGATCGTCAGTGGGAAGAATGCTTCTTAGACTTTACCCCCTTACAGATTTAAGAATTACCCCCTTACAGATTGCCAAAAAGAGCAGTGGTGTCAGTGGGAACTTATCTCAGAGGCAGAAATTGCTTACTGCTCAAGGAACCCCTAGCAACCTCTGGAGGTACCCTAAGGCTTCATGGAACCCTTGTTGAGAAACCCTGCTATAGAAGAACTTCTAGCACAGGAATCTTTAGGCAAACCCCTCAGGGTGGACTCTCCCAAAATGGAGACGCTATGGGAAAAGTGGAGGGCAGATATTCCGAGTCTGGACATTGAAACTTGGGTAGAGTGTTTTGAAGATAGCTCCAAATTAGTGATCATTTCCAGAGACAAACTTACTACAGGCAAAATTTCTGCACAGAGTTTACTATACGTCTCAGAGACTGCATGTGATATACCCACAGCGATCACAGAATTGCCCTCGGTGTCAGTCCTCTGATAGCACTTCTTTCCATATGTTTTGGACCTGCCCTAAATTGGTAAAATACTGGACGGTAATAATGCATTAATGCCCGCTTACAATTGCCCCTCCCACTGTCGGCTGAGTTAGCCTTGTTGAGTATTCAGGAAGATGAACAGTGACTGCGATACACCAAGATTTTGATTTCCTTTTTATTTTATTATGCTAAAAAGAGTTAGTGGTTGAATGGGCTTCCCCCTCTCCCCCCTACGGTGAAATCATTAGAATCATCTATTGATGCTGTATTACCCATGTACAAGCTGAAATTAATTAACAGGGGGTGTCCTCGGAAATACAACCGGGTTTGGCAACCGTGGACAGAACAAGATTGATCTCTTTATTGGCTCTCTAGATGTCCATTCTTGGGAAAGATAAGTGGTACAGTGCACTATGTTGTCATGCAACCCCCTCCCCTGGTGAAAACAAGGGCCTATTTTCAAAATGTTTTTTACGTCATATTCCTCTGATGTATAAAAGTATAAAAAGAAAAGATGTATAAAAGTACTGCTGAATTGGATGTATGCCACTTTTATAAATGATATGCACTAGACACTTTTATAAACACTTACTGCTACAAAGACTCTTGGAAATACACATTATATGTACAGTTACCTAAAAAAAAAATAGGAAAATCCTGTGCTTGTCCTCCTCCTAGGTGAGGCAAAGTGAATGGAGTGTGACTACTCAATGATTAAAACAATTGAAACAATTTAGAAAAGCTGCAACCCCTGACACAAAACTAAAATAATTAAAAATAGGTGCGCTAATCACAAATAATTGAACAGTGCAAAAAGGCATAAAATCCTCAATGAATCAAATAAGATTATCAAAAACCAAGTGAAAAGAAGAATAAGTGTGAGTGAAAACTTATGAAATACACGAGAACAAAATTCAATCAAAAAAATATATGAGTGAATGTCCAACTGGAAGACACTTTAAACAAGGGATTGAGATACTCCCAGTGGATAAAAACTTCAGTGTCCTTCAAATTTCCAAGACCAAGAATCGTGAATATCGTGAATATCCAATCACCACACATGTGTGCCTCTTACCGGAGTGAATGGATCTCAAATTATAGAGATCTCAAACGCTTAATGAAAATCCTGACAGGCTCTGGCAAGCTGGGCAGATCCAATTTTCCAGCGATCCCCGGAACCTCCGTGTCCATGGATATGCAGACATCCAATGGAAGGGCTCAGAGGTGGGCTTAAAGCATATGTAGGAAGAAGCAGAAAGCCTCGTAGTGCAGTGAGTTTTAACAAGGGATTTAAAAAAAAAAAAAACACCACACACTTACATCAAGGCAACTTAAAATCAGCAAGAAACTTCAAACAGAGCAGCAGTCTGCATCAGCCTGCTCTAAACAGATTGAAGTCTCACAATGGGCTTTACCCGACGCGTTTCCCCGTAATAGGCTTCGACTGGGAAAGGAGACTCCTCCAGTTGGACATTCACTCATATATTTTTTTGATTGAACTTTATTCTTGTGTATTTGCACAAGTTTTCACTAACACATATTTTTCTTTTCACTTGATTTTTGATAATTTTATTTGATTCATTGAGAATTGAGGATTTTTTTTGCCTTTTTGCACCATTCAATTATTTGTGATTCCCGCATCTATTTTTAATTATTATATGTACAGTTACGTAGTTCCCAGATGTGTATAGGTTTATAGTTTTTTTATTTTTTTTTTATTTTAAATTCTTCGCTGTGTTTTATTCTTTGTATATTTATAATTATGTTTAATTCGTATTTAGCACCGTGGCCCTGTGAGATACAACATTTCGTTCTACCGTATGTCCTCTAGTGTAGTAGAATGATAATAAAGCTTGACTTGACTTGGCTTGATGTCCTCCGACCACTATTGTATTATGCTTTGTAATGTAGGGGCATTCTTCCCACTGACCACCAATGTAAGGGGCATTCTTCCTGCCGACCACCAAGGTAAGGGGCATTCTTCCCATTGACCACCAATATAAGGAGCATTCTTCTAACTGTCCACATAGTGGAAGGAGCATTCTTCCCACTGACCTCCAATGTAAGGGGCATTCTTCCCACTGATCTCCCATGTCAGGGGCATTCTTCTCACTGACCACTAATGTAAAAGAACTTTCTTCCCACTGACCACCAATGAAAGGGGCACAGTAATGTAAGGGACTGTTGGTCAGTGGGAAGGATGCTCCCTAGATTGGTGGTCATTGGGAAAATGCCACATACATTGGTAATTAGTGGGAAGAATGCTCACCTTACAGTTCTTTAAAGGATCAAAAGCTCATTGGTGTCATGCTTCTGGCTCTACCAAGTGGTGTTGGACCTGAAACTGTGCAGATACCATCAAATGGGAGCCACAACTCAAGGAACCCCTAGCAACCTCTGGAGGAACCCTAAGCTTCCTTGAAACCCTGGTTGAGAATGGCTGCTCTAGGCTGACTGTCTGGTCTACACCCCTACTAGATCCGATCTGTAATTCCCAGGGATGTATTTTGGCCCTTTTTTGAATATTGGTGCTACATTGGCTTGTACCATTCCATTCAGTAGACTGGTACCATTCCATTCAGAAGCTGAAGCTGCTGCCTGTTCACTGGATTCCTGGATTTACACAGACACACAGAGGCACACCTCCAGCTCTGTAGCCCTGCAGCTCTCACTGGCCCTCTTATGACTCAACCCCCCTCCCTTCCTGGCTAACTCTCACGACAGTGAGAGAGAGAGCTGTGCATGATGTCATATGCCTAGGCTTTTTTCCAGACAAGAAACAGGAAGTGGCCTGTATAAGGTATTTACTGGCAGAAAAAAAAAAGTTTTATTATCCAAACTTAAAACAACAACCACGGTAGAAGATTTAATAGATGGAAAGTAGAAAAAATTACTGAAGGTCCGCTTTAAATAGGTAAGGGGCTGGGCACCTCCCCCTGTGAAGTCATCTACCGGTGCATGCTGGGCCGCTGACGTCACGGGGGGGGAGGTCCCACCAGGTGATGTCACCGGGTAGCCACACCTAATTAAGGACTCTCAGAGAGAGGAGCAGGCAGTCGGCGGAAACCCCACTGACAGCTGATGACTCATTGGTTGTTAAGGACGTGGTGGCCGGCTTCCCGGCCTCCTCCTTAGCAACCGGTGTGTTAAAAGAGAAAAAAAGATATGCAAAGCGTAAAATGCATGAAAACTGCATGCAGAAATGCATCAAAAATGCGGGTTCAAAAGCGCAAAACGTGCCAGAAAAAGCTATCAAGCGCAGCTGCATGCATGTGAGCCTAGTCTAAGTGTCTAAGTTACTGATCTGGTGATCCACCATATGAGAAGGCTGCAGGCATCCAAAATGCTTCATCCAGAGAGCAGTGTAACTATGCGGTGTAGGGACTCAGCCTTAACTCCTCCTTGGCAATGGTACTGACGCGTTTTGCCCCAGTGGGGCAAAATGCGTCAGTGCCTTGCCAAGGAGGAGCTGAGGCTGTTTCCATACCCCACTGCACGCTGGGCTGCCGATGTCTGGCGACCCCACACCATAAGTACACCACATCATTGACTTCTATGGCCAGCCTCTATGGAGCCAAAAAAAAATGCCTGAATTTTTACACTACAGCATATTTTCACCGTAAACCGCCCGTGTTAATCAGCCCTAAATGAGGCAAAAATCCTTGACGTATATACTGTAATATGCATTTTGCATTTATTTTTCCTTTCTAACTTTTGACCTTTAGTAAACTTTTTGCTGCCTACCATAACTTTAGCGCAAAAAGGGAGGGAACGTGTTGAAAACCTCTCTTCGCCCTTTAAATCAGTGGAATGCTTTTTAGATAAATCTATACGCTTCTATAAATGTTTATGAACCATAAAACGCTCCAGTGCCATTTTCAGCTACTTTAGGTTCGTTCTAATACAAGGAATCACGTCTATTATTTCTGGGTTGCGGCCACGTCAAACATCTGCGGCTACGGTCACATGATTAATAGGAGTTCTCGTTAACCGTTCATACGTCAGGACCCTCTGGCTCCCATATGGTGGAGTCGTTCCTGTTATTGTGGACGATTAAAAAGGGAGGAGAAGTCGGGTTGATGCACGGCAATCTACACCTACGGCCTTAGTTAAAGGGGAATTCCGCACAAAATAGCCAAGATAACTAGTTTGAAGAAGGAGGACGGTGTGTGTGTGTGTGTGTGTGTGTGAGGGGTGGGTGGGGGGGCAAAATACACAAAAAATTACTAAACCTACTACGTGTCAGGAACGCCAAAGGGCACAGAAACATGCCGGCAGACACGTGGCGGTGCAATTGATTGTTAATGCCATCTACATGGCATATGTTTGGTGCAGCACGATTTTGAAAAAGGGTCATCTAATATTAATATCATTTTATATATAAAAGCCTGCGCTCTCAACACACACCAGCGCATGTACGTTATGCGCATATAAGGCATGTTGTGTGTTGTGAATGAGCCCTTTAGAGTTACTGAACCCTGAATGAAATAAGAATACATGCAAAATCAAGCCACGTTTGTGCACATTCTGGTGCTACGTGTATCCAGCAACCTGGCCATTTCAGTGGGCTGCCCTACATGCGACAAAGTAGCTCATGTAGCTTCACACTGCGTTGAGCCTTGCACGTTCTTACTGTGTGCTTTGTCACATTTGTTGCGCACTCTACCATGCGGAGAAATGTGCGCCTGCTTGCCACGTTTGGCGTGCCATTAACAAAAAGGGGCACTGCAAACGTGACACGCATTTTTTGTGAGTTTCGTAAACGCGCGCAAAAAAAAATGCAATTTTGTTTACATAATGCGCAGGTATTAATGGTGCCTAATTTTTTGTGTTTTTTTTTTTAATATCTGCCCAGAGTTCAGCTTTTGTTCATGAACGGACACTTAGGACTCTTCTCCATCTGGTAAGGAAGCCATGGCATGGATTGGGCAGCACGCACTCACCGCCAAGGGCCGTCTTTAACGCTGGGCAAAAGGGGCGACTGCCCCCGGCCCAGTCTTTGTTGTGGGTCCCAAAGCATCTGTCCCTTGCGCCTTCACTGCCCGCAAATACTTGATAAGTGGATTTGGTTATCACTCAGGAGTGAATGTTGGTGAATTGAATGTTGGGGGCACTGGTGATTGGTTGGGTGTTATGTCTGCAGCCTGTGCGTTGATTGGCCAACTCAGTAAGGTAAACCTTGTGCGGGGAGAGTGTCTATCAGTCCTAGGCACAGTCAGACTGGCACCTCTCAACTTTTTTGTCGAAGGGGTTTGTGGGGCATGCCTGGTGTTCACCTGACGTCCTCTGGACACTATCAAGATGAGACCGCTGGGGGGAGGGGCAATGCAGGGGTCTGTGAAGAGAGGGGGGTAGTATGGGGGGGTCCTGTGTAATGATAGGGATAGTATGGGATGGGAGTGCTGTGTAGAGATGGGGGTAGTATGGGGGAGGGAAGCCTGTGTAATAATGGGGGTAGTATGGAAGGGGGTCCTGTGTAATGATGGGGTTAATATGAAGGAGGGGGTCCTGCATAATGATGGGGGTAGTATGAGAGGAGAGTGCTGTGTAGAGATGGGGGTAGTATGGGGGGGTGCTGTGTAATAATGGGGTTAGTATGGGGAAGAGGTCCTGTGTAATGATGGGGGTAGTATGGGGGGGGAGCCTGTGTAATAATGGGGGTAGTATGGGGAAGGGGTCCTGTGTAATGATGGGGGGTAGTATGGGAGGGGGTCCTGTGTAATGATGGGGTAGTATGGGAGGTGGTCCTGTGTAATAATGAGGGTACTATGGGAGGGGGTCCTGTGTAATGATGGGAGTAGTATGGGAGGGGGTCTTGTGTAATGTGTAATGATGGGGGTAGTATGGGGGGGGGGTCCTGTGTAATGATGGGGTAGCATGGGAGGGGGTCCTGTGTAATAATGGACGTACTATGGGAAGGAGGTCCTGTGTAATGATGGGGGGTAGCATGGAAGGGGGTCTTGTGTAATGATGGGGTAGTATGGAAGGGGGTCCTGTGTAATAATTGGGGTAGTACGGGGGAGGGGGATCCTGTGTAATGATGGGGGTAGTATGGGAGGGGTTCCTGTGAAATGATGGGGGTAGTATGGGGGAGGGGGTCCTGTGTAATGATGGGGGTAGTATGGGGGGGTGGGGTGTAATGATGGGGTAGTATTATTTGTTTTTTAGGGGATGTTAGGGTGGATAGCAAAATTGCATGGGGGGGGCCAAGAAAATGTCCAGGGTCCAATCAATATTAAAGGTGGCCCTGTCACCGCCACAGACCCTTCACATACACCTTCAATCCCATTCTAGAGAACGGCGATCGAAAACACAAACGCTGTGAAAGTGCATAAAAGCCGGCTGTTCTGTTACCCCCAAACCGCACGACCATGCCAAAGAAAATATCATGAATTTTTATATTGCTGGAGATAAAAGGGATTTCCCTGTCACTTCCAATACACTGCGGAGCGGCCTTTATCCTTCCCACACATTGTACACACAGTAGCCACATCATCACCTTCTCACACAGGGAAATGCTGTGGAGTAATTCTCCTAATTGGACAAACAAGCCTCCCGTTAACTCCATCGCTCCCCCGGCTTTGGCTCTGCAGACACCAGGAAGGTTGCTGAAGGGTTTCCAGCCAAGAAGAATGGTGTTGTCCATGGATCCTCATATTCTGGGGGGGTGGCCTGAATGCAGAAAAGCTTTGATATGTGAAGGAAAGCAAATGCTGTGCTAAGTGATGAAGTGTGCCAACCAACCTGAGGCAAGCATGTGGCCAGTGAAATATCACACTATCATAGGTGTTCCAGGTGAGGGATTCACTAGGTAGTGGAGGACGGGTATGGATTCTCTTTCTGCTTGGGTACCTTTAGGACAGGGGTCTCCAAATATATTAAACAAAGGGCCAGTTTACCGAGGTTCAGACCTTAGGGGGGCCGGATTGTGGTCAGTGGGAGTAGAAAATGTCCCATATCATTGGTGTCAGTGGTAGGAACAGTACCCCATCATAGGTATTAGTGGGAGGAATAGTGCCCTATCATTGATATCAGTGAGAGGAATAGTGCCCCATCGTTGTTATCAGTGAAAGGAATAGTGCCCCATCATCGGTATTAGTGGGAGGAATAGTGCACTGCGCTCCGGGCTCACCCAGTTGTGTGACAATAGTGAATATTCATTTGTTAACACTGATTCTGCCTCCCAGCTGGTCCTAAGACCCATTTCCCGATTGGCTGAAAGGAGAAGCTAGAAGGGAGGAGGAGACGCACGGCTGGCTTTGCACTGTTTCCTGCCCCCCCAAGAAAATATACCACCGGCTGCCACTGCTCAGCACCAAGTTCACTATATGGACTCCTTATGTATTTATAAATGTTGATCATATCCCCCCTTAATCTCCTCTTCTCAAGAGAGAATAAATTCAGATCCTCCAATCTTTCCTCATAGCTGATCTCCTCCATGCCTCTTATCAGTTTGGTTGCCCTTCTCTGCACTTTCTCCAGTTCCCTGATATCCTTTTTGAGAACTGGAGCCCAAAACTGAACTGCATATTACAGATGAGGTCTTACTAATGATTTGTACAGGGGGGCAAAATGATATCTCTCTCTCTGGAGTCCATACCTCTCCTAATACAAGAAAGAATTTTGCTCGCTTTGGAATAGTGTCCCATCATTGGTATCAATGGGAGGAATAGTGCCCCATTGGTAGTGTCAGTGGGAGGAATAGTGCCCCATGTTTAGTATGAGGGGAGGAATAGTGACCCATTGTTGGTATTGTTGGAAGCGATAGTGCCCCAAGGGCCAGATAAAGGCAGCCAAAAAGGGGCGCATCTGGTCTCTTGGCCGCAGTTTGGAGACCACTGCTTTAGGACAAGCAGTGCCATGAACAGTGGTGTAGTTGGCAATACGTGGGCCCCCCCCCCCTCAGACATTCTTCCCCATCTCTCACTATTTGAAACTGTCTATTGTACAGCTCCCGCCTGGAGGTCACCTCTGCTTAACGCGTTTCAGGGAAAAAAAACACAAAAAAATGGCTTGATCACATTCCTAAAATGTTACAAAATACAGAGGCTTTATATTAACCCCAAAAAAATGTGTAAGGCCCCTTTCACAGCGGACTCCGCTTTGCTTAGCTGGGGGGGGGACCGCTCCATTGATCCCCACTGATCAGGCAGATGACCGGTCCGTCTCCGCTCACTGTGCCGGTGACGGAGCTGTCAGAGCTCCGCTGTTCTCTATGGGAAGATCGGATGAAAACGGACAGCCTGTTCGTTTTCATCCGATCCGCTGGACGGATGGCGAACGTATCGCCATCCATCTGTTTTGAGCGGATCTTGTCGGAATCTAATGGCAGGCGGGTGTCAGTGGACACATCTCCGCTGATATCCGCCCGCCCATACAAATCAATGGGTGGCTCGCTCAGATCTGCGTGAAAAAGGAACAGGCGGATGCTTGCGGGCCGACCGCGTGAAAGGGGCCTAAAAAATAAAAAGCCAACCTTGAGCTCCAATTTTGTGATTTTGCCTAGGTTTTGATGATGTCACCTGTCTGCTGCAGGCAGGAAGAAACATTTAATCAGTCTGACAAGGACAGCAATTAAAACGCATTTGGAAAAGTGGATAAGAACACTGCAAATTTCTTATATGTTTATTTTATATTATTATACATATGCTTATATTATTGATATTATATATATATATATATATATATATATATATATATATATATATATATATAATTGTTATTGTTATTAATATATATATATATATATATATATATATATATATATATATATATATATATATATATATATATATGTGTGTATATATATATATATATATATATATATATATATATATATATATATATATATATATATATATTTATATATATTATTATATTATTATATTTATATTATTATAAATATATTTATATTATTATTATTATTATTATTATTTCAATGGCATAGTTCACACCAGTGCTTGCAGTTCCCAGAAAAAAAAAAGTAGAACATGTTGCATTTTTCTTGCACTGGACTGTACTGGAACATTGTAAAAAAACGCATCAAAAACGCACTGGAACACACCGGAATGCACCTAAATGCACTAAAAATGCACTGGAACACACATTTCCTTATGGCCAGTTCACACCATAGAAACGCAGTCCAGATGCTTTTCTGCATGCGTGTTTTTGTCGCGTTTTTAATGCAGTCCAATGATTTTTTTTCTTAACCTTAAATAAGGACATGTGTGTTCCAGTGTGTTTTTGGGTTTAGGTGAGTTCTGGTGCCTTCCAGTACAGTCCAGTGCAGGAGAAATGCAACATCTTCTACTTTTTTTTTCTGGAACTGAAACTGCAAGCACTGGTGTGAACTATGCTATTGAAAACCACATAACCCACTTTCTATGCGTTTGTGATGCAGAAAAAAAAATGCACTGGACTGCATGTGGTGTGAACTGGATCTTAAGTTTAAGAAAATAGAGGGGGGGGAGCACTGGACTGCATCAAAAACGCATAAAAAATGCACTGGAATGATCAAAAACGCGCCAAAAACATGCATGCAGAAAAGCACCTGGAACGCATGCGGACTGTGTTTCTATGGTGTGAACTGGCCCTGAAGGCGGATTTGAAATCGTACGAGTTCAGCTGAACTTCAAACCGGCATTTCAGTGCGAGTTCGGGGGGGCGATTTGAGAGACATCTGTGCGGGTTCATGCACAGATGTCAAGTGAAATCGCCCCCCCCCCCCAAAGTTGCCAAATGTAGAGCAGGAACTACTTTTGAAAGTCGGTAAGCGGCAGCTGCAGGGGAGAGGAGGAAGCGCTCAACAATGGCTGGAGCCATGACATCACCCATAGGCTCCCATGTCCCAGCCATTGTTGGAGCTCCCTCCTCTCCCCTGCAGCTGCTGCTCACTGACACAGGGGAGCTGGAGCTGTGGGATCACATGACCGGAGCGGAGTGGACTAAGAATAGGTAAGTATGCAGATCTTTTTTTGCATAGGGTAGGCAGGATAGATAGCAGGAGGGGGGAGGAAACATTTTCAAGGATAGTTATTGTAATGATCAGTGTGAATGATCTTAAGGCAATTGGGACCACAGTCACCAAACAAACCATTGGTAACACAATACACCGCCATGGATTGAAATCTTAGGGACTGTGGCCCTAAGAACACCATCCCTATAGTCAAGAACAGAGGTGGAAACATGATGCTTTGGGGCTGTTTCTCTGCTAAAGGTACAGGCCAACTTTGCCACGTTGAGGGGCCAATGGACGGGGCCAAGTATTGTAAAATCTTGGATGGGAACCTTATTCCCTCAGCCAGAACACTGAAGATGGGTCGTGGATGGGTCTTCCAGCATGACAATGACCCAAAACATACCGCCAAGGTAACAAAGGAGTGGCTCAAGAAGAAGCACTTTAAGGAGTGGCCTAGCCAGTCTCCAGACCTTAATCCTAAAGAAAATTTATGGAGGGAGCAGAAACTTCGAGTTGCCAGGGAACAGCCAAGAAACCTTAAGGATTTAGAGAAGATCTGTAAAGAAGAGTGGACCAAAATCCCTCCTGAGATGTGTGCAAACCTGGTCACCAACTACAAGAAACGTCTGACCTCTGTGCTCGCCAACAAGGGTTTCTCCACCAAGTCATATTTAGCTTGAGGATCAAATACTTATTTTATTCACTGAACTGCAACTCAACTTATAACATTTGTATCATGTGTTTTTTCTGGATTTTTGGTTGATATTCTGTCTCTATCATTTAAACTACACCTATGATAAAAATGATAGACCCTTCATTTCTTTGTAAGTGCAGGGGATGGAATAATTATTTTACCCACCGAATGCATCTAAAAGAGCTTATTGTGACTTTTCAATTACACATTCTTGCTGTACCATATTTTCAGTATTGTTTTCTCTTGATGTTTATTGATCTTTATATCACTTGCAATCCTTCAACCACCACTGCTGGGATAAAATCTTCTCCATACGGATAGACCTACAATGAGAGAGATCGGCAGTGAAGCACAACCATTGTGCAGCCCTACTAAGTAAGGATCAGAGGCTGCCTATGTAATCCGCCAATATGGCTCCCCCCCCCCCCCCCCACCATGAACATCAACACAACTCGACGCCTTTATTTACACAATTCTATTCTCTTTTGCACATGTTTTTAAAAAACAAAAGCGTCTCCTTTTAGGACCAATCCGCACGCAGAGGGAGAATTTTTCCGCCAAGTAAACGCTAAGCAGCCGTTTTGGATGTTATTTAGTAAGCATTTCATTGTTCGGACGTGACTGTCGTAGCCGATCTGGGAAGTAATTTGACATCATTATTAATGAGAGACTACTGACATAATTTGTTTTTCCAGTTTCTCTTGCTCGGTGTATTCCAGATGTGCTTTAATGATAGCAATGCAGACATAAGCGGAGCCAGGGCCGCGGTGTGTGCGGACGAGGCAGCTGCTCTCGTTCCTGTATGGTTACAGCTTCCATGGTGTCGCCGTGCAGAGAGGGACCTGTGCCGAGGTTATGTAGACTGTATAGAGTGTGGGGGCGAGGAATGAACCTGCGGCCCTCCAACTGCTGCAGAACTACAAGTCCCATGAGGCATTGCAAGCCACTGACTGTTACAAGTAGACATGTGCAATTCGTTTCGTTCCGAATTCGTTTTTTAATGAGTTTCGACAAATTCGTTAATTCGTAATATCATAAATTCGGACATTCAAAAATTTGTAAATTCGAAAATTCAAATATGTGAAAATTCACAAATTCGTAAATTCAAAATTTGAAAATCCGAAATCCCGAAAATGTGAATATCTGAAATAATAGCTAACTATTAAATTATAGTTATTGGAATTTCCTTTCAAATTTGGCTGTTAGCGAACGTAACAAATACAAGTTTATCCGAAGTTACGAATTATCCAAAATAATGAATGCCGCATCTAAACGAATGGAATGTAACAAATTAATAAGTTTTCTTGTAAAAAAAAAACAAAAACAAATTAATAAGTATTATTATTATTATACAGGATTTATATAGCGCCAACAGTTTGCGCAGCGCTTTACAACATGAGGGCAGACAGTACACTTACAATACAAATCAATACAGGAGGGATCAGAGGACCCTGCTTGTTAGAGTTTACAATCTAGAAATAATAAATAACAATAATAATAAAAAAATTTATTATTATTATTTATTATAAATTCGTTACGTTCCATTCGTTTAGATGTGGCATTCGTTATCTCAGATGATTCGTAACTTCGGATAAATTCGTATTCGTTGCGGTCACTAACAGCCAAATTTAAAAGGAAATTCAATGCCTATAATTTAATAGTCAGTTATTATTTTGAATTTTCTTATTTTCGTTCTTTCGTATTTTCGGATTTACTTTCTTATTTTTGGATTATCTAATTTTCTAACTTTCGGATTTACGGATTTACTAATTTACTAATTTTAGAATTTACGAATTTTCGAATTTATGAATTGCGATCATAACGAATGACCCGAAAAACCGAAAAAAAAACCCCCAAAAACGAAAACAAACAAATTTTTCGGCAGTGCACATGTCTAGTTACGAGCATGATTCTCAAAGGCAGATGCATGATGGGACATGTAGTTTCGCAATCTTTTGGGTTTTGCTCCAAGCTGTCGCCCCACTGCACATTGACCACCGGGGGGGCGCTCACTTTCACATAACCATTTCTGTGCCACCATTCACAGAACACCTTGTATTTTTTCTGTTAATACAAGCCATTCTCTAATTGGACGAGGTGAAGATCGTTTTGTCTCTGCCCCTCTTCTATACCTCATCCAATCAGAGAATATCTTGTATTCATTAAAAAAAAAAAATACAAGGTGTTCTATGAATGGTGGCAATGCTGAGTTGTGGTCAATGTGCAATTGGGCAGCTGTTTGGCACAAGACCCCGGAAGATTGCTACTACAGTGCCCCCCAGTGGTCCCTCGGGTAAAATCTGTAGTGGTCCAGCTTGGCACAATGTAAGTATGCATATCCCTTACCCGAGGGGGAAGCTGACAATCATTGTAGTTGTTGGTGCTACTACAGTGACCACGGCTACTTCCGGGTCCTGTGCTGACCGGCTAGACTGCTGCACACTGTCCACAAATTGGACTGCTATTAGGCAACACAGTTTGGTCACCTTTCTGCCTCCAGCCTATGAGTGGGGAGTGACAGAGCAGCAGCAGACTAATAAAGGTCATCCCTTTGCTCTCTTCTGTGGTCAGCATATGTCAATGCAGCACCCTCGATTGACTCCCCAGTGCTGCTCCTATCTCTGCCAGTCTGAGTGCTGCTGTTCAGGGGATTGCAAGTCACTGAGATCAGGTAGTAGAGCTGCACAATTAATTGTTAAAAAATCGCGATCTCGATTCAACCCCCTTATGATCTTAATCTGGCATTTCCACAATTCTATGTAACAAGTGCAGAGCCGTTCTCTGCTCAGAGATATCCAAAAAAAAAAAAAAAAAAGCCAGAAAAGTTTATCACAATATTGCTCAGCGCTGAGATAAAAAGAAACATTGTATCATTTGGTTCTTTTAGATCAAAGGGATAAACTTCGGTCTGTAATGAGGTCAACCCCCCCTTACGATCTTAATCCGGCATTTCCACGATTCTATGTAACAAGTGCAGAACCGTTCTCTGCTCAGTGAACTTCGGTCTGTAAATAAGGTCTACTACTTAAGGTTAAAATCTGTATTTTTTGCTAGAAAATGACTTAGAACCCCCAAACATTATATATATATATATATATATATATATATATATATATATATATACTTCTCCAGAGCCTCTCCCATCCTCCGGAATTCCCTGCCCCAGTATGTCCGATCAGCCCCTACCCTGTCCACCCTTAGGAGATCCCTGAAAACACATTTATTCAGGGAAGCCTATCCCACACCCACATAACTGTCCCTGAGCCACCCCCATCAAATCGTTCTCTGCAGCTATTACCTTTTGTACCACTACCCCCTCCCTTTAGAATGTAAGCTCTATGAGCAGGGCCCACCTGTCCCTTCTGTATTGAACTGTACTGTAATTGTGTTGTCCCCCTTATACATTGTAAAGCGCTGCGTAAACTGTTGGCGCTATATAAATCTCGTATAATAATAATAATACTATATATGTATAAATGTGTATATATATATATATATATATATATATATATATATATATATATATATATTAGCAGAGACCCTAGAGAATAAAATGGCAGTCGTTGCAATATTTTATGTCACATTGTATTTGCGCAGCGGTCTTTCAAACTTATTTTTTTTGGGGGGGGGGGGAATACACTTCAATGAATTAAAAAATAAATAAACAGTAAAGTTAGCCCAACTTTTTTGTATAATCTGAAAGATGATGTTGCACCGTGAATCGTGATCTTTATTCTAAGCAAAAAAATTGTGATTCTCATTTTATTGAGAATCGTGCAGCTCTATTAAAGAGGAGTTCCACCCAGGGGGTCATGTAAAAAAATAAAAAATTAAAAGTCAGCAGCTACAAATACTGCAGCTGCTCACTTTTAATTGGACACTTACCTGTCCCAGGGTCCAGCGATGCAGGGGGATTGAAGCCCCGCTCGTCTCCCCCTACGTTCAGCAGCGCCGGCATTGCAACTGTGGGCGCCGGGCTGTGGCTTCACAGCCTGGCACCCACTGCGCATGCGCGAGCTGCGCATGCGCGAGCGGCGCCGCGCGCCGTAATTGGCCGCTCAGTCATCTGGGACCTGTAATGGGTCCCAGATGATTGACAGGAGGGAGGGAGCAGAGCGGAGCCCTTCCTGTGCCGAGGGGGAATTGATGTCACCAGCCCAGGCACTGGAAGGGGCAGACTACGAGGGACCCCCTAGCAACAGGCATTTAAAGGTCAGTTAAAAAAATATATATATCCAAATTTTTTTTGGTTTTTTTTTTAGGATTTTTCATGTATTTTTGTTTTTTTGGGTGGAACCCCACTTTAAGTAGGTATACTATTTGCATTAAAGTATATGTGAACCCTCACCGTGTAAAACAACCCATTCAGTTCAAAACAGAAATGAAAGGCACAGCATTTCTGTAAACATAAAAAAAAAAAAAAACCTTTGTAAACACCTTTTTCTCATATTTTTTTTTTTCTACGTGACCCCATTCCCCTCTGTTCTCAGCTGCGTATGGAGCTCAGGAAGCTGGGGGAGGAGAAACAGCAGCACACTGGTCTTCCCAGCGAATGGCTGTGTGTGTGTGTGAGGTGGGGGGGACGGGATGGGGGGTAGTCAGGACAAGTCTAATCATTAGAGGAGAACAGGCTGAGTAGAGAACTGACCACACTATGCTCTCCTGCCTATTGTGGTCATTTTTTAAAAGGAAAGCAGAGGGACTGGTAGGAACACCAGGGATTTCACACAAAGGAAGCAGTACAAAGAGTTGGGTCCTTTTTTATACATGTACATGGTACAGCTGGCACATATCAGGAGTATGTTGGGGTAACATTGGCGTAATGTTGGGGTAACATACATATCCTTTAAAAATTATATTTCAAATATATGATTTTAAAAATATTAAATAATTATTTTTTTGTATTTCTTTAACAGAGCACTGTGCTTCACAGATATAGAAGTTTATAGGAGATGTAACCTGCAAATTCTATCATTTTAAATTGTGCTGGCGCTATCCGAGTTATATTACCTTTCTAAAAAAATATTACTTTGAGCATTGTGAGCCTGGGCCTTGGTCCATTGTACAGTAATAAGTCATCTCCTGACCGTGCCGGCCTAGGTGAGGATATATCAGCACCTCCACCTTATCTCCCATGAGATACCTTTTTACTGGGTTCATTTATTGGCTGTGAGAGGAGCCGGTGACGGGCCCTCGGGGGCCCCAGCCGCCTGTCTGTCTCTCAGTAAAATTCAAAGTCTTTGCTATCGACAGGAAAGGCCTCAAAGGGCAGAATTATGGCCTAGTTAACAGGTTATCACAGGGAGCTGACTCTGCTCCGGCTCAGCACTGTCACTCTATCCTTTGAGGTTAATGCTGGCTTCTCAAATTCTTATTTACAACTGCTGGAAAGCTGCACAGCATGTACCAGGCAACTATGGAGAGGGGGGGGGCTTTTTTATCTTTTTTTTACTGCTGTTGGCATTCATTTAGTTTTATCTATTTATTTCATTGTAGTTATTTACTTTTATCTATTTATTTATTTAGTTGTATTTATTTATGACATTTATTTAGTTTTATTTATTTATTTCATTTTATTTATTTTTTTGTTTTATTTATTCGTTTGTTTATCTCATTTTTTTTTTAACTATTGATTTATTAGTTTAATTAATTTATATATTTATGTATTTATATTTTATTTAATTCATTTTATTTAATTCTATTTACCTATTGATTAATTCATTTATTTATTTATTTTTGTTTGTAGCTAAATGAAGATTGTTTTAACTAAAATACTAAAAAGCCTACCTACAAGGTTATTTAATTCTTAAGAAGCTAAACCTGTTTGTCATCGACCAAGGGTGCCAAACTCAATTTCATTGCAGGCTGAATCAGCAATATGGTTGCCTTCAAAGAGCCAGTAGTATCCGGGTGCACTATGTACAGAGTGCAGAGTTAGGTAGTGTGCTATGCACAGATGGTAGCGTTCAGGAGTACGCTATGTACAGAGTGCAGAGTTCAGGAGTACGCTATGTACAGATTGCAGAGTTCAGGCTTACGCTATGTGCAGAGTTCAGGAGTACATTATGTACAGAGAGCAGGGTTCAAGGGTGCACTATGTACAGAGTTCAGAGTTCAGGAGTGAACTATGTGCAGAGTGCAGAGTTCAGAAGTGAATTACGTACAGATTGTAGGGTTCAAGAATGAATTACATACAGAGTGCAGGGTTCAGGAGTGAATTACGTACAAAGTGTAGGGATCAGGAGTGAATTACGTACAGAGTGCAGGGTTCAGGAGTGAATTACGTACAGAGTGCAGGGATCAGGAGTGAATTACATACAGAGTGCAGGGATCAGGAGTGAATTACGTACAGAGTGCAGGGTTCAGGAGTGAATTACGTACAGAGTGAAGGGTTCAGAAGTGAATTACGTACAGAGTGAAGGGTTCAGAAGTGAATTACGTGCAGAGTGCAGGGTTCAGAAGTGAATTATGTACAGAGTGCAGGGTTCAGGAGTGAATTACGTACAGAGTGAAGGGTTCAGAAGTGAATTACGTACAGAGTGCAGGGTTCAGAAGTGAATTATGTACAGAGTGCAGGGTTCAGGAGTGAATTACGTACAGAGTGCAGGGTTCAGGAGTGAATTACGTGTGAAATACGAGTGAATTACGTACAGAGGGCAGGATTCAGGAGTGAATTACGCACAGAGTGCAGAGTTCAAGTGTGAATTACGCACAGAGTGCAGGGATCAGGAGTGAATTACGTACAGCGTGCAGAGTTCAGGAGTATGCTACGTACAGAGTTGGGCTGTGCTGTCTACAGAGTGCAGGGTTTAGGGGTGTGCTATGCACAGTGTGCAACACCACCCCACCCCCCAATCTTCCTCTACTCTCTCCTACTTGGCCCGACTCTAGTACCTCCCTGTGTTGGCAACTCTACTACCCTTTTATTCAGCTCTAGTACCTCCCTGTGTAGGCAGCTCTCCCCCACCTGGCAGTGAGATTGTTTTCTTTCTCAGATTTTGGAGGTTTGTCCACACCGTGAGTGTATGCAGGGATCTGTTAGATCTGGGAGCTGCAGAGAGCAAAGCTGTCCCTTGTACACACAGATGACTTTTGTATTTTCAAGTGACAGCAGAGAGCTGGAGGGAAAGGCAGAGGTGGTGGAGTTCCGCCATATTCCGGTTGCAAAACTGGGTGCGAGGGCCACATGACAAGGCCTGGCGGGCCAGGTTTTGCCCGCGGGCCTTGTGTTTGACATATGTGTCATAGACCATTAAAACGGCGTAGAAGTCATTTTGGAAAATTTACACCGCTGTTGCTGATTGATGAACACTGGAAAAAACATTTTAGTTTAAGGCTCCATGCACACTAGTGTTATTAGCATTTTTTTTTCTGCTCCTAGAAATTAAATAGTGTTATCCTATGTGTCCATGCACTCTTCTTTAGGCTATTAACTTTTTTTGTTAGCTAGGAGCAGAAAAAAAATTGTTTTTGTAGAGTTTCTTGGAGCGTTCTTCCAGCAGAAAAAAACGCTGTACGCTCCTAAACACTATTACCAGCGTTTTTTTTCCAAGCGTTTTTTTAACAAACAAAAAAATAAAAGGTTACAGACTAAAATTGATTAAAATTAAAGTGACTCTGTTACATTTTCTTTTTCTCTTGGCCAAACTATATTCACCTACATAGATTTATTTGATTTGTTTTTTGATTGTTTCTTTTATTTAGCAGATACTATTTTTCATGAATACTATTTTTCATGAGGCTCTTATGAGCATCTCGCTATATATACCGTACTAAAGCAATCTTAACCCCTTCCCGACCGCCGCACGTCGATATAAAGTCAGCAGAATGGCACGGGTGGGCAAAAGGGCATATGGGTACGTCCCCTTTAAGATGTGGTGTGATCGTGACCGCGTGTCCCGCGGACTCGATGTCCGCCGGGTGCCCGCAATCGCGTCACAGAGCGGAAGAACGGGGAGATGCCTTAGTAAACAAGGCATTTCCCTTCTGCCTTGTGATATGACAGAGATCACTGCTCCCTCTCATCGGGAGCAGTGATCGCTGTCATGTGAGTAGTAGCCCATCCCCCCTCACAGTTGCAATCACTTCCTAGGACACACTTAACCCCTTGATCGCCCCCTAGTGGTTAACCCCTTTCCTGCCAGTGTCATTTACACAGTAATCAGTGCATTTTTATAGCACTGATCGCTGTAATAAAAGACAATGGTCCCAGAATAGTGTCAAAAGTGTCCGATGTGTCCGCCATAATGTCGCAGTCCTGATAAAAATCTTAGAAACATAGATCTGAGGGGAGCAAAGCCATGTGACATGAAATCTGGAGCCTGCAGTCTTACCTCACCAGTGACATCGGTCCCATCATGGCTACAGGACGGCATTCTCCTCCTCTTGCCTCGCTGAGCTAGGTAACCAGTCCATGTTGCCAGCACACAGCACAGACACTTCCCCATCCTGGGCTGTTCTCACCCCATGCTCCTCTCCATTCAGGAAATGGCTCACAGCTTCTCCCCAGCCAATGAGAACAGAGGGGTGTGGACTGTCGAAGGCAAAGTGGAAGCCCAGTACTGGAGCATGGCTGTGGGGCCCTAGGGCAGATCGGAGCTGGACTTTGTGGAGGATATGATAATCTGACAGGGAGGCTGCAGGGACCCCCTGGAGCTAGGGGCGGGGTTGCGATTGTGACCCCTGCAACCCCTTATGCTACGCCCATGCTGTCATTTACGCACCCCCTAGGGGGTGCAATATCAAGCAATATCAAGCAGGCTCACAGTACTCCAGGACTGAGCGGCACACACCTAGTATTACTTGGGGGGGGGGGGCATAAAAATGCAAGTGTAATCAAGCCCTTATTATGCCAATTATGTTAAGTGACCATAAAAAAATACTGAGAATATATACCCAAAAGAAGGAAAGTGCAAAGAACAGCAAAGGAAATATACAAAAATACTCATATACGACATGCACCCCCCCCCCCTTAAAAGACCCTCTAAAAGAATAATAAAATAAATAAAAGTAGATATTTTTTCATCTAAGCAGCTCAATCAGCAACTCTAATGCTATGTACACACGATCGGATTTTCCGACAACAAAACTGTGGATTTTTTTCCAAAGGATGTTGGCTCAAACTTGTCTTGCATACACACAGTCACACAAATGTTGTCAGAAATTCCGAACGTCAAGAACACGGTGACCTACAACACGTACGACGAGCCGAGAAAAATGAAGTTCAATAGCCAGTGTGTCTCTTCTGGTTGATTCCGAGCATGCGTGGAATTTTGTGCGTCAGAATTGTGTACACACGCTCAGAATTTCCAACAACAAGTCTTGTTGTCGGAAAATTTGAGAACCTGCTCTCAAACATTTCTTGGCGGAAATTCTGACAACAAGTGTTCTATGGAGCATACACAAGGTCGGACTTTCCGACAACAAGCTAACATCCAACATTTGTTGTCGGAAAGTCCTATCGTGTGTACGGCCCATAAGGATTTCCATTTCAGTTTCCATTTTGCCAAAATCACTCCACTCATCCTTAGTGACAACGCTCCACCCTTGTCCCCCATTTGCTCTCCTATGTTGTCACCTGGTCACACGCACTTCTAATGTACTATAGGCTGCTGTGTCGATGCTCATTATGCAAGCATGGTCCACGCAAGCGCAAAGGGACAAGGGGTGTGAAGATACAAAAAAAGCGAAAAGGTGAAAACCTATCCTGTTAGACACCCATAAGAAATTTACGAAAATGTGGTCCCATGGATAGCCTACTACCAACCTAACCATGGAGCCTTACACATATAGACAATTTGGGATGGTTGGTCAACCCCTGGAAGCAAGGGTTATCCTTTAGCCTCTCCCCTTTCCCCACACCCTCCCTTCCATCCCCTTATTCTATTTCCTCTGCACCTGTCACTCTCTGTTGTTTGATAGCCATGAGAAATTTCCCCAAATTTGGTCCAATGGATAGCCTACTTCTAACCTAACCTTGGAACCCTACACATATAGGCCGTGTGGGATGGTTGGTCAACCCCTGGAAGCAAAGGTTACCCTTTAGCCTCCTCCCTTTCCCCCTCCCCCACCCCTTATTCTCATTCTTCTTCACTTGTCACTCTCTCTTGTTT
The DNA here is from genome assembly GCA_037952925.1 of Lithobates clamitans. Classification (NCBI taxonomy): domain Eukaryota; kingdom Metazoa; phylum Chordata; class Amphibia; order Anura; family Ranidae; genus Lithobates; species Lithobates clamitans. The sequence goes on along the minus strand of JBBGZY010001808.1, from coordinate 210,079 downwards.
GATAGCTATGAGAAATTTCCCAAAATTTGGTCCAATGGATAGCCTACTACCAACCTAACCTTGGAGCCTTATACATATAGACCGTGTGGGTTGATTGGTCAACCCCTGGGAGCAAGGGTTACCCTTTAGCCTCCTCCCCTTTCCCCGTGCCCTCCCTCCCCCGCCCCTTATTCTCATTCTTCTTCACTTGTCACTCGCTCTTTCTTCTTGCGTTTTCACATATGTTTACCACTATTTCCTACATACTCCTTTTTAGGTAACAAGAAAATGGTGGTGGAAACAATAGTTTCTAAAGTAGAAAAAAACATCCATTGTTAATAATATTCAATGCTTCATCAAACTCAGGCTTGGTTCTCACCTTCAGGTATGATGGTGCACACTGCACCCACGTCCCCGCACGTCACCTGAAGGCCAGCCTATTCATACCAATTGATTACCCTGCACGTGAGAAACGTGGAAAAGATTCTTTTCTAAAAGCAGGCCACACCCGCATTTGCAGATCCATGGGGGGGCGCCTTTAACAATTAAGGGCACCTCTGCCCATCTGCTAAAGGGCAGCGTGTTTCTGTGCGTGTCGGGACAAGCATGCAATTTGACCAATATACGAATAGATATGAACCTAGCCTCAATGTCATCAAGTTAGAGTTTACATCTACCTTAAAGAGACCCTGTCATTCTCTAAAAAAAAATAGTTAAGTTCCCTGCAAGACAAACAACATTATACTCACCTCTCCAGCAAACCGCGTCGCTTACCTTATTCTGGTCCAACCCTGCAGACTCCAGAAGACTCTTTGACATTTAACACTTTTTGGAGTGTCGGATGTCTGTGGACCCCGCTGTGCACTGTGGCCCCTTCTTCTGATTCCTGCATTAGTACAGGACAAAAGCAATTACGTCAGGAAGACGTGAGTGTAAGGCTAGGTTGAGAGTTGGCTTTTTTTGGGCATTTTTTACACGTATTTTTTTTTTTGTGTGTATTTTTTTTACACGTGTTTTTTTTTTTGCACATTTTCAGAAGTAAGCCTTTTTGTTTAGGCCAATGAAAAGCAAGAACTAGGAGAAGGTGATTGATTGTTAGGCACAAAAGCACCTAAAAAAAACACATGTTACGCGCATTCTTTTAGGTGCTTCCATTAAAGTCTATGGGGCCAAAACACAGGCCCCCAAAGAAAGTATTGTACTCTTTGGCACAACAAGCGACACCACATAAGCGTTAACCACTTGACCTCCGAAAAATTGAAACCCCCCCCCACCCTCATGACCAGGCCATTTTTTGCGATTCAACACTGCTTTACTTTAACTGACAATTGCGCGGTCATGCAACGCTGTGCATAAATTAAATTTATGTCATTTTTTTTTCCCACAAATTGAGTTTTCGTTTGGTGGTATTTAATCACCTTTGCGTTTTTTTTTTATTTTCTGCGCTATAAACATGACATGACAGTGATCACTGCTCCCGATCACAGGGAGCAGTGACCTCTGTCATATCACAAGGCAGAATGGGAAAATCTCCCCGTTCTACCTCTCCACACCGCAATCCCGAGTATCCGGGACCTGCTCTTTAAAATGTCAGGCTCCTGGGTTCCTCAGCATAGTTATCCGGGATATGTGAAAGGGAAGACTCAATGGTGCAATGACCAGGGTGCAACCCAGGAGCCTGACATTTTAAAGAGCCCAGAGGTGGTTCACATGCGCGCTTTGACTTAAGCTTAATCGCAAAGTCGCACGCTCCAAGGTGAGCGTTTACTACCTAAGGGGGGGGGGGGGTGGCGTGAAGACACCCCAGCACGTCTTGGATAACACTTTTTATTGTTCCTGCATTACATAAACTTTTATCCCGTTACTAGAGAAGCAGTTGGATGCGATTTATATGCCCATGAGCACTTTGTCTTATGATCTGAATCACATATCCCCTGCAGTGTTGTTTATTTTCAGCACGGTCATTTAGGACATATTTGGACACTATATATATATATATATTGCACAGGAGCACTTTTTCTATATATTATTTGTTTATGCTTATGGTTTTAAACACAGTTATGCACGAGCCACTTTAAATTGGTTTTGTGTGTATATCATATCATTTTATTAGTTAAATTAATATAAAATAATTTTACATAGTTTTAGTATACACTACAATCTATATCATTTTTAGCACTATTAGCACTATTTAGCATTATTCAATTAATGTATTTATCTGAGTGAGTACACTAAGGTAATTCAGGGTTCTCAGAACACCCCTTACATCAGAGTTCCCCTTTACACCAGAGGCCACAGTGTTCACCTTACATCAGAGTCCTCTCCATGCATCAGAGTTCTCAGTGTTCCCCCTTAAATCAGGGTTCCCAGAGCATCCCTTATGTCCGAGTCCCCAGAGTTCTCCCTTACATCAGAGTCTGCAGGGTCCCCCCTTACAGTGAAAGGGAACTCTGCAAGTTCTCTGATGTAAAGGGGGACTCTTGCTATTAACTTCATATGATTGGAATTGTTATTTAATAGCAAAAATATATGTATAGTTTATACTACAAAAAAAAAAAGAAATTTCTGTGCGCCGCTAAAGTGTTTGGGTTTGACTTGAAGAATAGGTGGCAACCCTAGTCTCCATGCTTTTTTTGGCAGAGAAATCACACCCCACCCTAGTATTTTTGGGCTGCAGCCATCTTGAGTGAGGGCAGATGATTCATGTAGCTTTTACTTCCTGGAACCCATCTGCCCTTAGCTCAGGCATGCAGGCAGGAGGGTGTGCTTAAAGTGGAGGTCCACCACAAAAAAAAAAAAAATTGCACCAAAAAATCCCTAAAAAATTGGAGGAAAAAAAATTTTTTTTAACTCACCTGAAATGGCTGTTGCTAGGCAGTCTTCCTAATCTGCCTCTTCCTACGCCGCGGTGATGTTCTGTCTTCTCCTCCCCGCGTTGTCTTCTGGGGAATGGGGCGCGGTGTGTTATGGGAGCTGTGTGTGTCCTGCAACACATCGCATCCCATTCACAAAGCGCTGCGCGACTCGCGCATGCGCAGTAGGAAACGGGCAGTGAAGCCGTAAGGCTCCACTGCCTGTTTTCCCTTAGTTAGGATGGCGGTGCCGGGACCCGAGGGACAGGTCGGCCTCGGGCGGCCGACATCGCGGGCACCCAGGAGAGATAAGTGTGCTTATTTAAAGTCAGCAGCTACAGTGTTTGTAGCTGGTGATTTTTACTTTTTTTTTTTTTCCCGGCCGGAACCCCCCTTTAACTGAGAAAGTCCCTCCTCCAGATGAAAGAAGAAAAAAATGTTAATGAAGACTCCTGGGATGTATTACATTATTTTGCCCTGGGCCAGAAACCAGGAAGCAACTGAAGAAATGTAAAAACAAAAAACAAAAAACATAAACAAAAACAAAAATGTTAAAACAAGTAAATATAATACACCTTCCTGCCTATTTACTAACACTAGCAGCATAAGGATTAGAAGTAGTTCATGCTGATTGAGAGAATTTCGCTCCGCTTTAAATTCACTCTTCAATTGAAGGCTATTTGGTGACCCCAAGTGACCCCAGCTTATAATAATTCAGATCGGTCCTATGTACTATTACCTTGTAAATATAAAGACTTTTTTTTTTACGTGTTGACAGGCACATCGTGTTTTTGGGGGAAGGATGAATTCCCTTTAAAAAGTCCCAGTCCTGCCAAGGCAGATGTTTCCAATATCTCAAAGTTCCATGTAGTTATGAGAACTTCTCCATAGATATTTGGGTAATGTAACTTGTATTTATATAAATGAGGACTGCTATTTTAAGATGACCGCCCTTATATAGAACCTATCTTTCTTTTTTTTTTTTTTTTATTATTGTAATAAATGACTATTTTAAACAGACCGCCCATAAATGGATCCGATCACTTTTAGTGAGATGAGGAGCCAAGGTCCTCTGGAACCCATGGCGAGGATGCCAAAATGCCTGCCCCACCTCCCCAAAATACCCTTTTTTTTCGTGATTAAAAATCTAAGACCATACATTTATATGGGGGGGGTCGACAAGCCATCGATTGCGTTCTACCTGTCGACCACGAGCAGCCAACAGGTATTAAAGTGAACACACCCCTGCTTTGCCGGTTCTTTCGCCCAGCCTCCGCCGCTCTCATTTTCACTGCACTGCAGAGCAGAGAGAGGAATGTTAGTTATTGGTATTCAAAAATGCAAAATTATAATAATAGTAATAATAATAATATTAATAGTATAAAAATAATAATACAAAATACAATACAAATAATCAAAATAATAATAATAGCATAAAAATGCACATGTACATGTAAATATTGATGCATATAATAATAATAATAATAATAATAATAATAATAATAATAATAATATAAAAGTAAAATTTTCACTGCACTGCAGAGCAGAGAGAGGAATGTTAGTTATTGGTATTCAAAAATGCAAGATTATAATAATAGTAATAATAATAATATTAATAGTATAAAAATAATATTACAAAATACAATACAAATAATTAAAATAATAATAATAGCATAAAAATGCACATGTACATGTAAATATTGATGCATTTAATAATAATAATAATAATAATAATAATAATATAAAAGTAAAATAATAATGAAAACATTTAATAATACAAAATAATAATAAGAAGAAATAACATAATACAAATATTAATAATAATAATAGTATTAAAAAAAATACAAAATAATAATAATAAGAAATAACATAATACAAATATTAATAATAATAATAGTTTAAAAAAATACTAAATAATAATAATAGTATAAAAAAAATCATTAAAAAAAACAATATTACAAAATAATTGACAAATAATACAAAACTATAATAATAATAATAATATTAATAGTGTAAAAATATTTTAAAATTAATAATACAAAATACAATACAAATAATAATAAAAATAAAAACAATAGCATTAAAATGCACATATTCATGTAAATAGTAATGCATTTAAAGTTAATAATAATAATAATAATAATAATAATAATAATAATAATAATAATATAAAAAAAATAATAAAAAATAAAATAATACAAAATAATAATAAGAAGAAGACAACATAACATAGTACAAATATTAATAATAATAACAGTATTAGAAAAAATTCAAAATAATAATAGTAGTATAAAAAAAATTGTTGTTACCTTGTTACCACCTCCCATGCTCGCCTTCAGGACTTCTCCAGAGCCTCTCCCATCCTCTGGAACTCCCTGCCCCAGTATATCCGATCAGCCCCTACCCTGTCCACCTTTAGGAGATCCCTGAAAACTCATTTATTCAGGGAAGCCTATCCCACACCCACATAACAACTGTCCCTGAGCCACCCCCATCAAATCATTCTCTGCAGCTATTACCTTTTGTACCACCACCCCCTTCCTTTAGAATGTAAGCTCTACGAGCAGGGCCCTCCTGTACCTTCTGTATTGAACTGTACTGTAATTGTGTTGTCCCCCTTCTACATTGTAAAGCGCTGCGTAAACTGTTGGCACTATATAGATTGTGTATTATAATAATAATAATAATGATAATAATAATAAATCATTAAAAAAATACAATAATACAAAATAAAATACAAATAATAATAATAATAATAATAATAATAATAAATAATTTAAAAAACACAATAATACAAAATAAAATACAAATAATACAAAATAATAATAATAATATAAAAAATACAAAATAATAAATCAAATGCATTAAATGATAATATAATACAAGGAAGGTTTTTGGTGAATGTAATGGTCTGGTGACAGGGTTTCTATAGGGTTAGTCTTTTTAACTCTGACCATTTTTTTATTTTAAATGGAATAAACGTATTTTTAGGTATGTTACATTTTGCTAAGTTGAAAGCCACTGCCGCCTGCAAAAATACCAGAAACCAAAAAAGCACCATCCTGTAAGCCGAACATTTCCTTCCTCCATTTTGTTCCATTGCGTCCGCCGCAGACCTCGCGTCTCGGCCCACCACCATGAACTCGGAGAGATAGCTCTAAGCAGGTCTCCTCGGCACTTACAGGATTAGCCAAATCTTTGCTGGATCTAAGAGCTCATCCATTTCCCCTTTATTGTGATCTGAATGGTGGCCATGAATCAGAGCCACCACATGAGCTGACAATCTAATGTGGCGCTGCGGGGGCTCAGCGAGATAAAATGACTCCAAGGGGGTCAGGCAGAGTTGAGTTGTGAAATCTCCTTTCCAAATCCCAGAGCCCAGGGAGCGTTTGATTTCATTGAACTTTGGCCCCCTGCACATACAGCAAAGAGGGGGAAGTGGGGAAGGGGGCTTACTGACAAGTCTGAAGCTAAGAATTGCTTGACATGCCGGTGATGGAAACACACATAGCCCAAAGCCAGGGATTTGTGTGATGAAACACTTGGGATTTATTAAAGAAGAACTCCGGGGCAGATAGAAAAATATTTCATTGAACCGCGGATTTAACCTTGCAAAGAGTAATAAGAGAGGACTCAACAAAAACTCTGCAAATGGATATTTAAAAAAAAAAAAAATTGTAGATAAGACTATTATTTCGGGGCTGCGGTCAGCTATGGTCTTAATACTAAGGGGTCTCACTGCTGCGACACCGGCAGGATGAAGGAAACCCACCTTACATCCTACTGAGATGTATTTTATCATAAAGTGTTCAAAATGAACTCCAAGCAGCAGGGCTGACCCAAGACATTGTGCCGCCCGGGTGCAAGAATAAAATAAAATGCTGCCCCCCCCCAAAAAAAGGCCCCCCCCACATCCATTATTTTATATTATGATTATTAAAATTAAAATGTCATTGATCAGGAAGTCAAATTTACATGCAACAGAACCTTGTCTATATGCAAAATTATTTGTCATACTATTATGTTCAATGCCAAGGGGTGGGCTAGGCAGTATGGGGGTGGGCTAGGGTTGTATATAGACAGGCTAGGGTAGTATAGGGGCAGGCCAGGGTAGTATATAGAGAGACTAGGTAGTATATAGACAGGCTAAGATAGTATATAGGAGTAAGCTAGGGTAGTATAGGGGCAGTATAGGGAAAGTCTAGGGTAGTATAGGGGCAGGCTAGGGTAGTATATAGAGAGACTAGGTAGTATATAGACAGGCTAGGATAATATATAGGGGTTGGCTAGGATAGTATAGGGGCAGGCTAGGGTAGTATATAGGGGTGGGCTAGGGTAGTATAGGGGCAGGCTAGGGTAGTATAGGGAAAGGCTAGGGTAGTATATAGAGAGACTAGGTAGTATATAGACAGGCTAGGGTAGTATATATGGGTGGGCTAGGGTAGTATAAGCGCAGGCTAGGGTAGTATAGTGACAGGCTAGGGTAGTATATAGAGAGACTAGGTAGTATATAGACAGGCTTAGGTAGTATATATGGGGTGGGCTAGGTTAGTATAGGGGCGGGCTAGGGTAGTATAGGGGCAGGCTAGATTAGTACAGGGGCAGGCTAGGGTAGTATATGGAGAGACTAGGTAGTATATAGACAGGCTAGGGTAGTATATAGGGGTGGGCTAGGGTAGTATAGGGGCAGGCTAGGGTAGTACAGGGACAGGCTAGGTTAGTACAGGGGCAGGCTAGGGTAGTATATAGAGAGACTAGGTAGTATATAGACAGGCTAGGGTAGTATATAGGCGTGGGCTAGGGTAGTATAGGGGCAGGCTAGGGTGGTATAAGGACAGGCTAGGGTAGTATAGGGACAGGCTAGGGTAGTATATAGAGAGACTAGGTAGTATATAACCAGGCTAGGGTAGTATATAGGGGTGGGCTAGGTTAGTATAGGGGCAGGCTAGGGTAGTATAGGGGCAGGCTGGGGTAGTATATAGGGGTGGGATAGGGTAGTATAGAGGCAGGCTAGGATAGTATATAGTGTTGGGCTAGGGTAGTATAGGGGCAGGCTAGGGTAGCATAGGGGCAGGCTAGGATAGTATATAGTGGTGGGCTAGGGTAGTATAGGGGCAGGCTGGGGTAGTATATAGGGGCGGGCTAGGGTAGTATAGAGGCAGGCTAGGATAGTATATAGTGGTGAGCTAGGGTAGTATAGGGACAGGCTAGAGTAGTATATAGAGAGACTAGGTAGTATATAGACAGGCTAGGATAGTATATAGGGGTGGGCTAGGGTAGTATAGGGGCAGGCGGAGCAGCCCGGGGGGCAGTTGTCATCATGACACACAAAACTGCTGGAGAGTAAATCTTGGACATCAATTTGCTGGGTAAATAGAAGAGAAGGAGAGGCGGCCGTGGTTCAATTTGCTGCCCCTCTCAAAGTGGTGCCTGGGTCCATTGGACTCACTGGGACCCATGGTAGGGCTGGTCCTGCCAGGCAGATATAAAAGACAAGAATGAATGTAGATCTGTAATCATTAATTCATCATTAAATGTATTTTATACATGCAAGCTGTAAAAGTAGCTGAAAGTGACCTGGCATCAGCTTCTTGCAGGCTCTGTACAGCAGGTTTGGAGTCTGAGAGGAAGAAGCAGCACAAGGAGCCAATCAGTTCATGTACCAACAAGGACCACGCTGATAGGAGGAGAGAGCCGAGTCATCACTGTACTGCTTCTCCTTCCACTGTCCAATCACAGCTCAGGGCAAGTCTAGGACAACCTGGGCTCAGAGGAAGTGAGTTAAATGATGCTGGCCATCATATTGAGGACATTTAGTGGGGGGGAAAAAAGGACTGTGGGGGAAATCTCTGGCTTGAAGATGAATATTGCAGCAAAAGTTGGTTTTATCATTTTAACTTTTGATGAGCTAATCATTTTTATCTTGTTATTTTTTTTTGCTGGAGTTCTGCTGTAACCATTTTATGACACCATAAACCAGGTCATAGAGCCATCTACACATTCTAAAGTGTTCAGCGTGTCCCAATAACATATAGGAAAACAATAGGAACTATTGGAAACTTTCACCTGTTTCATGAAGCAAAGATCTCTTCCTCAAACAAGGTGACTCAAATAAATCTCCCAAGCTATTCAACATTACATGACATTCTATTCCCTTGATAGTCACATTCTACCCGTCTGGATACAGATTTGAAAAAGAATGCTCCCCAACCTCCTGAATAGTATTGTGCTACCAAAAACATGCACTATAAAAAAAAAAAATTATCTTATTTTATACAATAAAAAGAAATGTTACATTCACTAGGAACAAGTAGAAAAGTGCATGAATAAAACATGATTTGATCATTTATTATATTATTTCTTTTATATAATTTAATATATTATTGTTTTAGTATACTATATATATATATAATGTAATTTAAAATATTATTTTAAATTTTAAAATTTTATTTTAAAATTATTTTAGTAGAAAAGTATATCAATCAGTCATGATTTGATCATTTATTATACTTGTTATATGATTTGATCCTTTATTTTATAATGTTTCATATATTGTTATTTAATATAATATATTTTAATATAATTGAATATATTTCAGAAACTATTATTATTACATCGCCATAATCATTATTATATCCATTTTTTTTATTTGATCATTTATTATACCATTAAAAGAGAATGTTGCATCTACTAAGAACAAGTAAAAAAGTATATCAATCAGTCATGATTTGATCATTTATTATACTTGTTATAGAATTTAATAAGTTATTTTTTTATTTATTTTATATTATTTCATGTATTATTATTTAATATAATATATTTTAATGTAATAAAATATATTTTAGAAATTATTATTATTTCATCGCCATAATCAGTATTATATTAATATTTTATTTATTTGATCATTTATTATACCATTTAATGTTACATCTACTAAGAACAAGTAGAAAAGTATATCAATAAATCATGATTTGATCATTTATTATACTTGTTATATAATTTGATCATTTATTTATTTTATGGTATTTCATATATTATTATTTAATATAATATATTTTAATATAATTAAATATATTTCAGAAGCTATTATTTTTGCATCGCCATAATCATTATTATATACATTTTTTATTTATTTGACAATTAATTATACCATTAAAAGAGAATGTTGCATCTACTAAGAACAAGTATAAAAGTATATCAATAAATCATGATTTGATCATTTATTATACTTGTTATATAATTTGATTATTTATTTTATTATTCATTTTATTATTTATTAAATTGTATTTAAAATATTATTATTTTAATATAATAAAATATGTTATTATTATTATTTAAATATATTATTTAGTATATTATTTTTGGTATTAATAAATATTATTATCATCATAATTTTAATATTTTATTTATTGATCGTTTATTATACCATTTAAATAAATGTTACATCCACCAAGAACAAACAGAAAAGTAAATCAATGAAACCTGGTTCCAAGCGTAATAGGTTCCAAGCGTAATAAAACAGACCCCACAGTGGAGAATAGAATTTATGTGATATTTAGATTAGTGGGGAAGTCGCTTGGCCCATTTTCGATAAGTAAAGTTTGCGTCCTCAGAATCCGGTGATCTACCGCACCAAATCATATGAAGGTTATTTCTACTGGGGGGCCCCTTTTATGACTAACACTGTGATGCTCCAAATCATGTTTTATTGATATACTTTTCTATTTGTTGCTAGTGGGGGTAACATTTCTTTTAATTGGTGCTCACTAAGAAGAGAACCTGTCACTTTTCTATAGATGGACAAAGTGATAGGTTCTCAGTGAAAACCTGTAGAGAGACAAATACAGGGGATGACATTGCTGACCTCCTGAATATATTAGTTGCCTGGCTCAGATCCAAAACTTTCCAAGTCAATAGGTAAATAAGTAAAACTTTTTTTTATTTTTTTTTATTTTATCATTTTGAATATAGTAGGATTTTTGTTGTTTTTTTTTTTCTTTGTTGTCTTTTATAGGGAGATTTAAGTTTACCTTTTATCCTAAAGCTATAACAGGAAATAGGAGGAAATCTCTCCAAAGTGAAGGGAGTTGACTCTAAAGCCCCCTATACACCGAATGCTTGGTGATAGACATGTGCAATCAGATTCCCTCCGAATTTGTTTTTTAACGAATTCCGACAAATTCGAAAACCCGTTTTAACAAATTTTTCCGAACATTCAAAAATTTGTAAATTCGTAAATCCGTCAATTCGAAAATTTGTAAATTCGGAAATCCAAAAACCCGAAAATTCGAAAATCTGAAATAATAACTAACTACTAAATTAGAGGTATTGGAATTTCCTTTCAAATTTGGCTGTTATTGAACGTAACAAATTTATCCAACGTTACGAATTATCCGAAATAACGAATGCCGTATCTAAACGAATGGAATGAATTAATAATAATAATAATAATAATAACAATAATAATAAAACTTTGTATTATTATTATTTATTATTCATTTGTTCTGTTCCATTTGTTTAGATGCAGCATTCGTTATTTCTGATAATTCGTAAACTTCGGATAAATTCGTATTCATTATGTTCACTAACAGCCATATTTGAAAGAAAATTCCAATACCTATACTTTAATAGTTAGTTATTATTAGTTAGTTATTCTTTCGAATTTTCGGATTTTCATTCTTTAGAATTTTTCAAATTTCCTTTCTTATTTTTGGATTTTCGAATTTACGAATTTTTCGAATTTTTCGAATTTACAAACTTACGAATTTACAAATTTTTCCAATTTACGAATTGCGATCATAACGAATGACCTGAAAAATGAAAAAACTAATGAGAAGAAAACGAAAACGAACTAATTTTTCAGCAGTGCACATGTCTACTGGGCAATATCAGCCGGTTCAATAAAAACTGTCCGACATTCGACCCGTGTCTATGGCAGCCGGTACGGCCAGCTTCTGTCGGACGTGCATGCTGGAAAACCAGCAGCCGATCGTCTCCCGATCAGCGCTCTCAGCCAATGGCAGAGAGCGCTGATCTGAGTGTTCTGGCAGGGGGGCCGTCCCCCTGTAAGAAACACAATAGCTCAGTGGGGGAGATTGATGTACTAACATCGGAATGTTAGTACAGCAGGCCCGGTCATATTATTTTTTTTTGTTCAACCTGCTGGGTTGAATGAAAAAAAACTGATAGTGTGTACTAGGCTTTGGAGAGTTGTCACCGAAACAATTGTCCCCATTGGAAGATTTGGGAATTCAAAGTTTTAGGTTTCCCAGAACTTTCGTTCCTGGTAACAATAAACAAGGAGACAAATAAAGAGGGGAATCTCCAAGCGGGGGCACAGACAGCAATAAAAAAAACTATCAGAGGGTCTAACCCTTTCTCATACTTTAAGGATGACTTTTTGTAATTATTTTGACATTTATAGCGAAGCTCCGCTCAAAAGGGGAAACTCCGCTTGTTTGCCCCCCCCCCCCCCATCGCTATATTTGGTACCTCTTGAGGGGGAGGGGAAACGGGTATCTGTTTTTGACAGGTAACTGTCCCCTCTTCCAGGAGACCTCGCCGTGGTGAGGTCCCCCAGAAGTTCGTCCCCCCCCTACTCCTTCCACCGCCACCGGGCCATTCAGAAAGTGCAGCGCGCTTCGCGCATGCGCAGTAGGGAACAGGCTGGGATGTAGCAAGGCTTCAACTGCTAGTTTCTCCTACAAGGAATGGCGGCAGCAGCACCCGAGAGCCGATTGAAAAATCGGCTGGGGTGCCGACATTGCGGGATCCCTGGACAGGTAAGTGTCCTTATATTAAAAGCCAGCAGCCACAGTATTTGTAGCTGCTGACTTTTAATTTTAGGAGGGGGGGCGGGGCTAAAGCTCCGCTTAAAATTGCATCTAAACGTAAATACAAAATGTAATGTGTTTTAGCCTTTTTTCATCTAGTTTTCGCACCCATAAAACACTTCCTGTTCTAGGGTGACAACACTCAATGTACTGCATCTATGGAGAGCAGGGTTGTCACAATAGGACAGGAAGTGTGTCATCAGCAGTATAAGGGAAGGGGTGGGATTAGTAGTAACATCGTTGTCTAAATATGGCCATATTTGTTCAGTGTCATTGCTCAATGTGGCCATATTTAGGCAGTGATGTTAGTCACCTTTCCTCATCCATTTGCTTATGTGGCCGGTAGACATGTGCACTGCCGAAAAATTTGTTTGTTTCGGTTTCATTCGTTTTTGGATTTTGAGAATCCGAAAATTTGAGAATCCGAAAATAAGAAAGAAAATCCGAAAATTTGGAAAGAATAACTAACTATTAAATTATAGGTATTGGAATTTTCTTTCAAATTTGGCTGTTAGTGAACGTAACACATACGAATTTATCTGAAGTTCCGAATTATTCAAAATAACGAATGCCGCATCTAAACAAATGGAACAGAACAAATAAATAATGAATAATAATAATAATAATAATAATAATAATAAAAATTGTATTATTATTATTATTGTTATTTATTATTATTAATTTGTTGCTTTCCATTCTTTTAGATACGGCATTTGTTATTTTGGATAATTCGTAACTTTGGATAAATTCGTATTCGTTACATTCATTAACAGCCAAATTTGAAAGGAAATTCCAATACCTATACTTAAATAATTAGCAACAGTTAAGTTATTATTAGTTAGTTATTATTTCAGATTTTCGAATTTTTGGGTTTTCTGATTTTCAAATTTATGAATTTGCCAATTTTAGAATTTACGAATATTCAGAAAAATTTGGTAAACGGGTCTTCGTTAATTTGGATAGTTCCAAATTAACAAATTTGTTGAAATTGGTTAAAAAACGAATACGGAATGAAACGAATTGCACATGTCTAGTGGCCTGAGATTCCTGGCCATGTAAGTGAATGAGATGGGTGATGTCAGTGGCTGGTAAGGATGTGGCAACGGCCAACAGCTGCTGCTTCCCTAACAACCATTGACAATTTTGTCCAAATATGGCTGTGTGGTCATACTTCGGCAAAGTAGATACCTGCTTTGCAGCTGCTGCTGCATCCTTACCAAGCACTGATGGCACCCGACCTCTTCACTTACATGGCCAGGAATCCCCAACCACATAAGCAAATGGGCTGGGTGCCGCCAGTGCTTGGTAAGGATGCGAGCAGCCCCTGCTTCCTTAGCAACCATTGAAGCTGACACATATGTTTGCGTCAAACGCTCTAAGTGTTTGGCATTCGGACAAACGCCCATATATGGACAGTAATAAACTGCTCTCCCCACCCCTTTGCTTAAGTGGCAAGGATCCCTGGTAACGTCTGTGGTTGCTAGGGACACGGCGGGTGCTTCCTGAGGAATCAGTGATAGTGGGAAGCTGTCAAGAATGGAAGCAGTAGAATTACTACCTAGGTTCAAATCGAACCATCGTTTCCTCCCTAATCACACACAATAAACTCAAAAATATTAATGGATGTAAATGCATATATAATGTAAGTCATGAGTGCTCAACCTGTGGCCCTCCAGCTGTTGCGAAACTACAACTTCCATCATGCCTTTGCCTTTGGGAGTCATGCTTGTAACTGTCAGCAGCTCGCAATGTCTTATTGGACGTGTAGTCCTGCAACAGCTGGGGGGGCCGTAGGTTGACCACCCATGATGTAAGTATATTATTATTATTATTAATATTATTATTAATAATATTTTTTATTTAATTATAAATTATAAACGCTGTTTCTGACATAAAACCACTTCTTACCGAATTTTATTGTAATTAGGAAATGTTTTTCTTCCCCCTAGCCAAAGAAAGTTCCCTGACGCCAAACAGCGACGCCCCAGGAATGGATAGCGGCTACCTGAACAGCAAAGAGGCCCCTGCCAAGGGCTCCCAGGACAGGGGGAGCAGTGACCTCCCCATGGATAAGACCGAGTCCGAGAGCAACAAAGGGAAGAAAAGGCGGAACAGAACTACGTTTACCAGCTACCAGCTGGAGGAGCTGGAGAAAGTCTTCCAGAAGACACACTACCCAGATGTTTACGCCCGGGAACAGCTGGCGATGAGGACTGACCTCACAGAGGCCAGAGTGCAGGTAACGTGATTTATTGGCGGAAGATATGAGCAAAATCCAGGCATTCACCACAAAAGGGCCCCGCCGCTGGTTCTAAAAATGGGGACGGATACTGTTAATATTTACTTAGAAAGGGTTCTGCTAAGCAACATAAAGTAACCATGTTACCGTCTAATTTTAGGAACTCAATTCTGTGAATAAATTTCCTTTTTTTATGGCTTTCAAAGCTGATCACATGGATACATTTCCTTTTTCTTGCGCGTGAGCATGTTGGAGCTGTAAAGATCTAAAGGATATATGTAATAAGGACAAAAAAAATTTCACAAAATTTTTTTTGGCAAAAAGTAAACTTTTAATTTACTTGAAACAATTTGAATATTTTTTTTTTTTTTTACTTTTCAGTTTAGAGGGTTTTTTTTTGGTGGGGGGAGAGTGTATTTAGGGCCATTTATTATATTTTAATAAATGTTCTTTGTAATTGCGTTTTCTCCTTTTTTTGTGTGTTTGTATTTTATCATTAAGTACTTTTTAAAAAAAAAAAAGTAAAACAATGAGGCCAACGAGGAGCCTTTTTTTGGCACAAGAACTGGTCTGTGTTGAAAGAAGGAGTATCTGTAAATCATTGCACCCTTAAAACTACACCACCTATTTCACCTTTCTTATTAACTCCACTACTTTTAATGTACAGTTATATGTAACTATATATGTAACTATCAAAAATAGTGAAATTCCAACAATTTTTTATTTTTTATTTTAACATTTTTGGTCTTGCAGGGGGGTGTATTTAGCGTCGTTTAGTATATTTTATTCAGTGTTCTTTGTGTTTGCATTTTTCCTTTTTTTTGTGTTTAGAATTTTATCATTGAGTCCTCCTTTTATTTTCATTTTTATTGCCTGTTTTTCTTTCTCTGTTAAAAAAAAAAAAGTAAGATAATGAGGCTTACGAGGGGCTGGTTTTTGGTAGAAGAACTGGCCTGTGATAGTTGAAAGGGGCTTCTGTAAATCATTTCACCCTTAAAACCACTTCCACCTCCATTTCACCTTTCAAATACTATAAAAGTAACTGCACCACATATGGGACACTCATAAAAGACTAGGAAGAAAAATCCAACAACCAAAAGGCAAAAAAAAGCTAAGGAAAAAGGCAGCTGCTACTCTAATTTTGATTAAAAAAATCAAATCATAGTAGTGTAATAATAATGAGCAGCGCTGGCCTGACCATCCTATATTCTTATTAACAAAATAAAATGCTGTATTTTTACTTATATAATGTACCACCAAACATAAAAAGTCGCTGGTGCAAATTTTATACAGATATTATATTCAAAAAATTATGCAACTAATATATCCTGTCATAAAGTGTTGCAATGTAATATATTGCATACAGGACAATGTACTGTGCAAAAACAACATAAAGTGCTATAGTGTAATCATCTCATATGACATCCCTTCAACAGTTGTTCAAAAAAATTTATAGAAAAAAAAATCTGTGTCAATCAAAGAAATTCCCAAAAATCCATTTTACCTTTGCCATTAACTCCATTACATTTTGCAAAAATGGTGATATTTTACCAAATCCACTCAATTTTTGCCAAAATTTTGGGGGAAATAATTCTGTCAATTTTTCTCCTGTTGGATCCTTTTTTTTTTTGAGGTTTTGAAACAAAAACAATACTGAGGAGAACAATATCCCATGTACAATAGTTGGTGACAGAGTTCACAATTAAGGCATAGCCAGGAAAAAGGTCCTTCGGGTGGGCTGTCCATAGGACTGGCCCTATCAGCCCATTAAAGTATTCCAAAGGTGGGAAATGATCATTTTAAATGCCCTCCCAATTTCTCTCATCCCCAGTCTGAAGTAAGTAAATACAAACTTCATAATGCACTGGGAACTTTTTCTTTTTCTTATTAGACATGTGGAGGTTTGTGGACCTGCACTGTCCATTTAAAAATTTCTTTTTTCAAGGACTTGTTTTTAAGTTCTAATTGGTTTTGGGACCATCTTACACATTAATAGTGCGTAAAGAAAATGTGTATAATCACAACTGTTTTCTTTGGTTTTGAGAACAGTAAGGGAAGGGTCTGTTTATTTTTTGCTGTGTTTTGTGACCCACTGGAGCAGGGATTCTCAACAAGGGTTCCTCCAGAGGATGCTAGGGGTTCCTTGAGTTCCCACTGACACCCTTTATCTTTTTAGCTATCTGTAAGGGGGTAATTCTTCCCAATGTCCAGAAATGTAAGGAGCATTCTTCCCACTGACCATCACACTAATGCAGGGTTTCTCAACAAGGGTTCCTCCAGAGGTTGCTAGGGGCTCCTTGAGTTCCCACTGACACCCTTGATCTTTTTAGCTATCTGTAAGGGGGTAATTCTTCCCAATGTCCACAAATGTAAGGAGCATTCTTCCCACTGACTATCACACTAATGCAAGGTTTCTCAACTAGGGTTCCTCCAAAGGTTGCTAGGAGTTCCTTGACCAATGACCAATTTATGCCTCTCAGATAAGTTCCCACTGACACCATTGATCTTTTTAGCTATCTGTAAAAGGGTAATTCTTCCCAATGACCACAAGTGTAAGGAACATTCTTCCCACTGACCATCACACTAATGCATCATGAATTGTAGCTATAGTAACACTTAGTATGGGTTCCTTGAGACTGGAAAGTTTTGCCAAGGGTTCCTCTGTGTTGAAAAGGTTGAGAAAGTGTGGAGAGATTTCCGTTCGTTTCCTGTCTTGGAGATGCAACAGGAAGTGAGAGAAACTCTTTACAAAGTTACATAGTTAAGTCAAAAAAAGACAAAAGTCCATCTAGTTTAACCAATAAAAAAATTAAAAAACCTACAATCCCATATACACAGTTGATCCAGAGGAAGGCGAAAAACCCTGGCAAAGCATGATCCAATTTGTTACAGCAGGGGAAAAAATTCCTTCACGATTTCCCGACAGGCACTCCGATATTCTCTGGGTCAACTTTACCTATAAATGTTAGTACCCAGATATATTATGTACATTTAGGAAAGATTAGAGGCCTTTTGTAAAGCAATCTACTGAGCTGGCCAGAACCACCTCTGGAGGGAGTCTATTCCACATTTTCACAGCTCTTACTGTGAAGAAACCTTTCCATATTTGGAGATGAAATCTCTTTTCCTCCAGACGTAAAGAGTGCCCCCTTGTCCTCTGTGATGACCTTAAAGTGAATAACTCAACACCAAGTTCACGATATGGACCACTTCTGTATTTATACATGGTGATCATATCCCCCCTTAATCTCCTCTTCTCAGGAGAAAATAAATTCAGTTTCTCTAATCTTTCCTCATAGCTGAGCTCCTCCATGCCTCTTATCAGTTTGGTTGCCCTTCTCTGCACTTTCTCCAGTTCCCCGATATCCTTTTTGAGAACTGGAGCCCAAAACTGAACTGCATATTCCAGATGAGGTCTTACTAATGATTTGTACAGGGGGGGCAAAATGATATCTCTCTCTCTCTGGAGTCCATACCTCTCCTAATACAAGAAAGGACTTTGCTCGCTTTGGAAACCGGAGCTTGGCATTGCATGTTTATATTGACCTTTTGATCTACCAAAACCCCCAGATCCTTCTCCACTATGGATCCCCCCAGTTGTACTCCCCCTGGAGTACAATTGAAAAAATTCTTTCCATTTTCAAACAGCTGTCACTAGAATAGGTGTCCCATTGAAAAATGAACCTTTATCACCAGTTCCTGTTCTGGTGACAGCTGTTTGGATTTCCCATATCAATTTCTATGTCCGCGACAATGGTCACCAGGACTAGGAAAAAAAAGAAGATAAATAGTCTAATGAGAGGGCCAAACAATGTCTGAGACTACACAACTTTTAAAATTAGTTCACAGTAAAAGAACCCACAACGCCTAACAGGTTTCAAGACATAGTTTTGATTTCAAAGATATAATACTAGTAAAAATAATAATAATAATAATAATAATAATAATAAAGAAAAATAATCCTAAAAAGCCAAATAATCATAAAATAATAAAAAGAAGAATGTATAATATAATAAAATAGTAATAATAATAATAATAAAAAAGTAAAAATAATAATAAAAGAATATAAAATACAGTTTATCATAAAATAATCAATGAAGGAATTTTCTTTCCTAAGGGGTTCCCCCATTTGGTGTGCTATTGAACTGGAGCCTGTGTACCCAGTGCCAGCTTGATTGACCCACAGAAAACATATACCCAGCACCTCTGTTTTTTATTTTTGTTTGAGCAATACAAAAACTTATCAGAGGTTCCAACCCTTCCACACTCTATCCAACGCTGAAAAAAAAAGGCATGGCTATAGATACACTTTAAGGCCCCTTTCATGTGGACAGCAATGGGGTGGGAAAAACAGGTGGTTGATCCCCATTTAAAGTACCCCCCCCCCCCCCCCATAAATGGCCATCTAAAGCCTACCATGGCAGCTGAAGGGAGTAGTACCCATACCGTGGCTGCAGCAAATTTTACTCTGCTTGCCAAGTTTGACAGGTGGCCCTGCCTGTCAAACTCGGCCATTGAAGGCCAATCGGACTGTGCCGCAACTATGAGCCAAACATTTGGCTTATGAATGTAGCATGGTATTTCAATATAAAATTGCCCTTGGGATAACAAAAAAAAAACCACACACACAGAAGGCAGCAATATCGCCTCCTGAACGGCAGGATAACACTACCTTACCCCGTATGAAAAGTGATCCATAATGGATCTCATTTCAGAGGGCGGTAGAGACTGCCAGCCATGTGTAAGGGGTCTAAATGGTTAACATGGAAAAAGTTTACTTCCTGTCCAACGATGCAAGCAAAAGAAAAAAAAAAAAGCATAACAATGATTTCCTGCCAAAAAGAAGTCTCAAAGGAGAGATAAATTTAAAAATGATTCTCTAATTAAAATATCTGACGGATGGAGTTATATAAACCAGCGTCTTTTTCTGTAGTAGAAATATAAATAAAGCCATTCATAGCGATTAGTTCTAGGTGACATCTCGCCCTGAAATTGGCGTTGACATGGTCTTGGCTTAATTTTATTCTTCCCAAAGTAATCGGCTAATGAAAACAGAACTTTCCTTTCTCTATGTCTGTATAGATAGAGATAGATAGGCAGATACGTGGAATGTTGCAACCGTGCCAGGACTGTCTATAGACAGGATGATTGTTGGGAAGATTAGGCCCATGGTTATAATTTATTAATAAATCTTTCACTAATACTCTTTAAATATTCAACAAATATTATTTATGGATATCATTTTTTATGATTTATTGGAAAATATTATTTATGAAAATTATTTTTTTAATGATTTATTGGGAAATATTATTTATGGAAATTATTTTTTATGATTTATTGGAGAAAATGATTTATAGAAATACATTTTTTTTATGATCAATTGGAAAATATTATTTATGGAAATTATTTTTTTTATCATTTATTGGAAAATATTATTTATGAGAATTATTTTTGTATGATTTATTGGAAAACATTATTTATAGAAATTACTTTTTTATGATTTATTGAAAAACATTGTTTCTAAAAATAGGATTTGCCATTGTTTTGTTTTTTTTTATTTTATTTGAGTGTCTTTTATTTCTTTTATTTTTTTTCTGTGTATTTTTGCGGCAGATATTACGGCTGTAACTGCCCCATATGCTAAAAATTGTACTGATAACATTTCTTGAAAAGGATTGCCTTTAGAAAATGATTTTAGGACAATTTGGAAAATCATTTGCAGTGATGTTTCTAGAATGATGCCATGTAATACTTGTTTATGAATAATGGACAGCACAGTGGCTCGCATATCTGCCTTGCAGGACTGGGGTCCTCGGTTTAAATCCCATTCAGGACACTATCTGCATGGAGTTTGCATATATCCCCCTGTAGCACTCTCCTAGATAGATTGCTAGATAGGCTAGGTCAATTTAGTGTTTCTTCTTGGTTCCCCTGCAATCAGTGCAGCAGATTGTGATTGCTTTGGGCTGTTCTAGGCTTTGCAGGTTGCAAGTTTGAGTGTGTCTCCCTGTTTTCTGGAGAATATAGCAGAATATAGTGGGTAGAACAAGGCAAATTAGCAGCCTGAATATTTATATAGCTTCAGCCAATCCCTGGGGAAGGGTGCCCAGAAGGTGGCTGGGGAGTGCATAAATAGTTTGGAGCCCTGTTCTTGTCCAGGAGGAGAAGTTCCCAGTCTGAAGGGCTGCTGCCCTTCTTGGCAGGCCAGGTAAAATTTTACCTGAGCGCTACATCCCTTTCCTTGCGTGGGTTTCCTCTGGTCTTCCAACGTGTTTCGGGGGCAACACCACTCTACCTTCGCGAAGGGTCAACATAGCATAAAACTTGGATGGAGAAACCAGTGATTTCACAGATCTCCTGTATATTAGAACCAGTATTAAACTATCATGTTGTTCATCCATGAGGAGAGTTCAATACTGGTTCTAATATAAGTCAGTGAAGTCATTGTCATCCAAGTCATCCAAGTCATTATTCTGTGTTGAACCTGATGAAGGTGGAGTAATGTTGCCCCAAAACGCGTTGCGTGTTTTATATGACTTTTTTTATCGACAAAATTATCTTGGAGTCTTTTATCTGATTCTTGTCTGGCGCTCCTTTCTCCCTTTCTATGGTTTGAGCTACTGTTGGGTGCCCATCAAAAGAAGCCATTGATGTGTGGGAGCCGCCTCGCCAGAGTTATTGAGCTTGTTTGAAGTCTTCCTTCATGATCTGACTACATCTGCAAGTCTAAAGATCGCCATACTATCAGAAGCGTGTTGCGCTCCTGATCCTTGATAGCTGCTGGTCTCCTTCCAGCATTCTGGTTTTGGCTATGATGCATTCTCCTTGTCTGTCTGTCAACCTACAAGGTGATTGATGTGGCCAGTCTCTGGGTGGAGACCAAACGTGATTTAAGCCAGCCAAGCCTGCATTCTCAGACTTGTGATATTGTGTTTGTAACACGTGCTCCAATATCCCTATTTGTCTGCTCTGCTGATTGGATTTCCTTGTTTATGAGCTTGGATCGAATATTGACTATTCTCTGAACTCTGCCTGCCTTTTGACTGCTGTTTTGATCCTGACTTTTTTAAACCTTGCCTGCCTTGTATCTGGACTGTCATTGAACCACTCTACCTATCTGCCAACCGCAAGTACCTGTTTGCTATGCTCAGTTTGCACCTGCCCTGGTGTGGTAGCTGGGCACTATAGCATTGTCTTTTAAGTCCTAGGGGCAACCCAGTACTGATAGGTCTGCTTGCCTTATGGGAAAAAGGGCTGATTAGGTGACACAGAATCCAGCTATAGTGCATGACCACCTGCCTTAGGGGTATGCTTGACACATACATGGTTCTGTTTTTTTTTGTTCAGCCAGCATTTTATTGAGTTGTATTGAATTGAATCTGTGTATTCCATCAGAATACAGAGATAAGTGCTGCAGCCTATTGCCTGCTGCTTTTATCCAACAGGGCACTTGAACAGAAGTTGATCGGTGGATCGACCTATGTTTAATTGCAGTGGCTACACATGGATTGAAATTCAGATGGTCCCTGATGAACTGGCTAAATTTCAATCCATCTATTGCCACCTTAAAATTTCCCAGCGCCTCTTTGAGTATGTTGTTCTGGAGTTCCCCGGAAGATGTCATCTCTGATGAAACGCGTCGGGAAGAACTACATGCTGAGATCATCGCTTTCTCAGAAGTGGACCCAGAAGTAAGGTCCGGTTTGTTATTCTTACTGCGCAGTGACTCCTCTTTTGTATACATGATGGAGGTTGACGATGGATACCTGTGGGCAATTTTGCTTCCTGCTAGCTGTGAATCCTGGCGAGGAGAACCTGGAGACTTACCTTTGGCTGG
Organism: Lithobates clamitans; assembly: GCA_037952925.1. Classification (NCBI taxonomy): domain Eukaryota; kingdom Metazoa; phylum Chordata; class Amphibia; order Anura; family Ranidae; genus Lithobates; species Lithobates clamitans. The sequence continues at coordinate 187,339 of JBBGZY010001808.1, read as the reverse complement.
GCAATATTACCACATGCTGTATGTGACTTCTCTAAATTGTGAGAGTCATTTATCTCCGATAAGCCTTCAGTCCTGGCTATAGGGTGGTTTAGATCTTCTCCTGTGTTGGATACACAATCCTAATAACCTTACCAACAGTTCAGTGTCCACCACTCCTCTCTGCCAATCCCTCCATTGGCTTCCCATTGCCCAACAAATACAAATTTAAAACACTTCTTCTATCCCAATATCACCCAAACCGTCTTCTCCGTTGCTCCCAAGACCTCCTGCTCTCTAGCTCCTTTGTCTCCACCTTCCATGCTTGTCTCCAGGGCTTCTCCAGAGCCTCTCCCATCCTCTGGAACTCACTACCCCAATCCGTTGGACACACAATCTTATCCACCTTAGCAACCATTCAGTGTCCACCACCCCTCTTTGCCAATCCCTCCACTGGCTTCCCATTGCCCAACAAATAAAATTCAAAACACTAACAATAACATACAAAGCCATTTACAGCTCTGCCCCCGGCTACATCACCATTCTTATCTTCAAATATTACCCAAACCGCCCTCTCTGTTCCTCCCAAGACCTCCTGCTCTTTAGCTCCCTTGTCTCCTCCTTCAATGCTCATCTCCAGGACTTCTCCAGAGCCTCTCCCATCCTCTGGAACTCTCTACCCCAATCTGTCCGGCTATCTCCTACTCTGTCCACTTTTAGGCGATCCCTGCAAACTTGCCTCTTCAGGGAAGCCTATCCTGCCTTCAGCTAATAACCAAATCTTCTATCTTGCCCATCAGTTCATCCCTAAGGCCCCATTCACACCTGAGCGTTTTGTAGCTTGAAGCCTGAAGGGGAAAAAAATTAATTATTCTCTATGGAGATGGTTCACATCTCCACTCCAAAACGCCTGAAGCCAGAAGCTCCAAAACGCCTGAAGCTCAAACAAGTCCTGGAACTTTTTTTTTAGACAGAGTTGGGCGTTATTCTGCTTTTTACATTGATGACCTTTTGACCTGTACAAAATCGCAGTAAAAACGCGGCAACAACCGCGGCAAAATCATGGTAAAATCGTGCCACTTTCTGCCTGAAAACGCTACGCTCAGGTGTGAATGGGGCCTAACAGTTATTAACTTTTGTTGCACCAGCCCCTCCCTAATAGACATGTGTGCCGTCAATAAATTTGTTTCGTTTAGTTCCGTTCCATTTCGTATTAAAATTAATTCGTAATTCGTGTCCAAAATTCAATTCGGATTCGTACGAAATACGAATTTTCGTTAGGTTCGTAAACTTTTCGTAACAATAACGAAAGTTCGTCATGATACATTTATCATTATGAGGGGCTCCCACCATCCCTGTGGGGCCCATCTGGGGAGGCCCTTTACTACGACCCCACAACGGCCCTTTCACATGTTCTGCAGTGAGCTCCCTTCCTACTGTATTGGGCCCCCCCAGGGTGGCAGAAAACAAGAGATATATGTCACCAGCATACCAAGAAAATATAAGGATCCAAAGCAGTGGGAGAACTATCAGGGTTGCAAAGGTTGTCTTTCCACCTGGTGTTCTGTCACTGTGGGGTTCCCCAGCCTCCTCTTGCTGTTCTGCCCCTGCTATTGACAGCACTGGTCTGGCATCTCTTGGAATTTACAGGCTGGTTCTCCTGTCCGAAGGACGAGAGAAATCAGTCTGTTTTTTCAGTAACTGAGAGTCCTGGTGGAGTCCTTCCTGCAACTCGCTCTTCTCCCTGCCAATGAGGATGCAGGGGAAGGAGTAGATCGGGCGGCCATGGTTGTGTGAGCGCTTGCATTATGCAGTGTCATAGTGCGGTGTCGAGCAGAGTGAGGAGGGAGGAATCACCTGCAGGAACTGACTAGGGACGCTCTCCCTCTCAATAGAGACTGTATTACTCCAGCGGCGGCCCGAGTAAGATGCGGTGCATCCGCTATGAATGCAAACAAAAAGACATTGCCTTTTTGTAAGAAAAAAGGCAGGGGGGGGGCACATGGTGGGGCACAGCATAATGTTGGGGGGGCCAGGGCCCCCTCTGGCCCCCCCCCCCCCCCCAGTGACGCCATTGATTAGATTGTAAACTCGGAGGAGCAGGGCCCTATTAACCCATCTTGGATTAAATTATATTGTTGCTGTATTGTCTCCCTTATATTGTAAAGCGCTGTGCAAACTGTTGGCGTTATATAAATCCTGTATAATAATAATAATCCAAAGGTGTATGACACTTATTCATGGTGTGGACTGTTTCACCAGTGGATTGGACTGTTATTTTTGTTCATTTGTGGTTATTTCACGTTTTATAGCATTGATGTATTTTCACGCAAAAAACAGTGCATATACATAATGGAGATTGAAATGGCTCAAACGGGAGATTCCTCCATCCACGCTGAGGAACGAATGAAATCTATGCATGTTTTGCCAACGTAACTAGCAAAAGGAAAGATGCACATGGATGGGGCAGTTCCCTGAACACTCTCCAGCACTCGATCCAGTTAGTCAGCCCTACAAAAACACATTCATTAAATCGTTTCAATATTTATGTTAATGAAAAACAGAGGTCTTTGTTGCATACCTTTGCACAAGCTGATGAAGCCGCACTGCCATGTCAACAAATACATCAAAAACACAATTTGAAGAATAAGCGTTCTTGTGTGATGAGAGTCTGTGATTTGTGGGTTGTAGAAATTTCCCCCACTATGTGATTCTATATCTACAATCTCTGTCTGATCGTGGCGTTATATAGGCTGGAGATGACAATACAAAAGTGGTGCTTCCCTGTCTGCGTTTCTGCTCGCTTAAAGTGGTTGTAAAGCCTAAACGTTCTTTACCTTAATGCATTCTTTGCATTAAGGTAAAAAATGTTGAGGTGTCAGCATCCCCCCCCCCCTTTTACTTACCTGAGCCCTCACTCGATCCTGTGCTGTACACATCTGCACCTCTTCTCTCCCCTCACTTCCGGGTCTCGCTGGCTTTGCTGGGGCACCTTTACAAAGCCCCGCACTTACCCCATCTAGGAAGCGGGTGGGCAGAGTGTCCGGCGGCTTTCTTCCACCTCCTGTGGTGTGGATCACGGTGCCTTCCACCGTGCATCCCCCTCTTCCTCCTCCTAGGCATTCAATAGGATCACCTGACTTTTCAGCCAATCGGGAAACAGGTATCAGACCCACGCTCCCTGATTGGCGAATATTCATTTGCTTTTCTTACACACCGGGGTGGGCTCCGAGCACACTGCTCTGCGCCCCGAGTCCACCCTATTTTGAAGCCTATTAGAGCCTATAGCTCTAATCAGGTGCTACAAACCCCCCCCCCCCCCCCCCCCCGCTGTAATTCATGCGCTCGGCATCCTGGATGGGGCCCGGACGCATGAATAGTGGGTGCCCGTGGATAGATTCATGCTATGCATGAATCTATTCATTAACCGTATAGGGGGTAGCGTGGATAGAGGGGGTAGCGTGGATAGAGGGGGTGGCGCCCATGCGCCCTTAATGGATGGGCTGCCCCTGCTCCCAACTGTCCCTGATTTTGAGGGACTGTCCCTGATTTGGTACAAAGTCCCTCTGTTCCTCTTTCCTCCTTATTTGTCCCTCATTTTGGTCTGATCCATATAGCTGTATATAAAATTTATATTTCAAAAAGTGTTTCCCAGTGCTAAACCTTTCATCCAATTTCCAAATTGCTGCATTCGTAAATTTCAAAAACCAGTAGTAGTACAAAAGCACTTTTGAGTTTGAATAAATTATTTTTTTGTATAATTCTTCTTTAAGGGGGGTGTGGCAGGGGGTGTGTCCTATTCCTACATACTTTTGCTAATAGATGTCCCTTGTTCCCATCTCATAAAGTTGGGAGGTATGCGTTAGGCTGGGTTCACACTAGTGGGTTTCCGCGCATCCAATTCGCAAAGCAGGAGATTGTGAACAGCTCTCTATGAAGCCGGTTCACACATCTCCGCAGCGGCTCCGGTGCGAATTGCACAGGAGTCCTGTGCGTCTTTTGGTTGGTTTCAGGTCCGAATTCAGCCCAAAATTTGGGCTGAAATCAGACCTGAAACGGTGAATGGAGACGCACCGAACTCCTGCTGTGAGCCGCTGCGTGTTCCAGTGTGAACCCAGCCATAAGGTTGCTATAAGCTGCACTCTGCATGGCTGGCAGTCAAAGTAGAACTATAGGAAATTTTTTTTTTCATTTTGGATAGAGCAAGGGAGGGTTATAACCCCTATCAGATTTTTTTCTCCACCATCTGTGCCCCATTGGGGAGATTTCCCTTCACTTCCTGTCCCATAGCTAAAACAGGAAGCGAGGGGAAATCCCTGTAAATCAAGGGAATTTCTTGGGGACCCCCCAGATCACCAGAACTAGTGTTCCCATTGTAAGATTTCCCCTCTATTACTTTTCTGGGGACAACCCAAAATTTTGGTAATTTCTTTTACTTTCACTTTCAATCTTAATGGTAAATGGGACAAATGGAGAGGGTGAATCTCTTTAACGGGGGCACAGACAGCAATAAATACTGACAGGGGTTCTTTCACAAAAATTTTATTAGCATTTCTGCCAACTTATCAGGACACAATATATATGTTTACATAATGCAATAAACAAGGAGCAAATAGGAAAAATAAAAATAAAGTACATATAGGAATTGTGAAGAAAGGGACTTATAAGGGATATGCTGGCGCTAGCCTCAACGCCCCACGGGATGAGCAACCCAGGACATCCCCGGGAGCACGAGGCATCTGTAAGCAAAAGTGTCCTCATATAGAACCCAGCATAGCCATATAGGAGTATCACTGACAGGGGTTCTAATCCCTCTCTACACTATCCAAAACCCCAAAAAAGTTTTAGTTATACGTTAAAGTAATTTTTGGCAGAATTAGTCATGGAAAAACGAGAAGAATTATGACGACAACAATGTCTTTACTGACTTCTCTCCGTTCTGTGTATGCTGTATTCCCCCGTCCATCCCCTCCCCCTCATACAGACCATGGGGGGTTGCATTGCGGAGATCCACAGGCCGCAGGAAATTAAAGATGTAATGAAAACAAGCAAAAGTTATCTCAGCCTGTCATCCCAGGCTGTTTTCCCAGGATAGGGTTCTGTCGGTGAGCTCTGAGCCTGGACCGGGGTGTCATCTAGAATATTAGCATTAGATAAATATCACAGTTTAAATCCTGTGATTATCAGCTTGTGATTGCTCCAAGAACAGGGTGTAGACATGGTCCTCTTCTGAAAAGAAAGGACCCTGGCCCTGGTCACCTGGGGTGCAAGACTCCTGTTGGGGCCTGGGGTACTCTTGTGCTACCCAACCGAAACCAGGCGGACCTCATTCTTTATATAAACCTGCCAAAACAAGCTCCACTCAAGCACTTGGCGGGGCTCCCCCAAAGGGAGACCCCATGGGAGGGGAGAACCCAACCATAAGGCCACATGCCCGCCCCTCCAAGACTTTCAGGGCAAGTCTGAGGACCTATATCCCACTAATCAGGATTGAGTAAAGTACCTTGCGCTGTGCAAAATAAATAAGTGCTTTAGGGTGCCAAAGCACAAGACAATAGCTGTCCTTCCGGATGGTATAAAAATTTCTCCTGTCCCACCCAAAAGGCCCAGCCTAGGAGGCAGGTATGGAAAAAAGTGCACAGGGGTGCTGTGACCAAGGTGCCGTACTAAAAACTCAGTGGTTATCCCATAGTGAATTTTTCTGGCACCCTTGGACTGCCACTCCAAGGGCATGAGCACCGTGGGCTTTTCTCCGCTCATTTAGCTCATTCAAGACATTTAGTACCTTTAGCGCTAATACCCTTCCAGTTCCATAACAGAAGCCCCCAAATATTCTGTACACATGTAAGCAAAAAAAAAAAAATTGAGAACGTCCTTTTGATGACGAAACGCGTCTGGGTACGCACGCAGCGACGCTACCACGTGACCAGGAAGTAGGACGAGCTTCGCTTCCATGCTTGTATGCCGGCCGGCGACATTTACTGATGCGATACTAAGTGCTTTTATTATGTAAGTGCAATACTTTGTTTATTAAATCTGCTTTTAAAACGTACTTCACCATGGAGAGTTTATTATTCTATTCTGGGTGGTATACTGACGATGTGGACTTCGTGTAATGAGGACTTATCAAGGTGCTTCTTGCCAGCTATATGTCAGCTCTTAACCTAATACAAGCCTGTGTATCACCGTGAGTCGGTAAGCACAATCTACAGCCACGGTGGTGAAGTTTTTCACTTCCCTCCCCCCCTTTTTTTTGGTTGTTTATAAGTGCACACCTGGGTGATTGGTATGTTCGTATGTCCATATCCAGCATTTAACATACTACACTATGGCCAGTCTTTTTTCTTGTGTTTGCTTTTTCCTATATCCATTGAGGGGATTTTGATCTGACCACGGACGGTGCTGTTTGGTCCAATATCCCAGAGGCCCCGGCAAGGGTTTTTTTGCCATCCGCATATTTCTTTGGAGTTCTGGTAAGAGCAATCATAGCTCATTTGGATCAGCATTTTACATTTATACTGAATACCTACCACGTGGGAAATTTGGACTTTATTCATTTGATTTGTGTATTTTGATAACCTTTTTTTGGTGATAGATTGCATTATTTATCTACCTCAACACATATAACTTTTGTTTAGCGCAGTTTATATATATTTATTCTGTACACATACCTACTTTGCTCCCATGTCCTGCTGCTGCGTCCATTGACACAGACAGCAGGACTCGGCCCCGTCCCCCGACTCCCACATCATTGGATTTGATTGACAGCAGCAGGAGCTGGAAAGACCGAGTTCAGGTAAGGAAAACGAGGGGTTCTGGGGGGGCTGCTGCATCACAGGAGGTTTTTTTACCTTAATGCATAAAATGCATTAAGGTGAAAAACCTTGAGGGTTTACAACCTCTTTAATGCATTATCTGCATTGTGGTACAAAAAAACAAAAAACTTTTGAGTGCAGCCATGCTGGAACAGTAAAGGGTCTTCAACCTAAAATGTTGCATCAAGGTTGGATAAGATGTAGCATTAACAGTACCTTCACTGGAAACACATGAATTCAATCAATTGGAGGGTGTCCACATACATTTTGCCATACAGTATGTGCTAAATGGTTCTTTGAAAGATAACATCATTTTTTTGTGTAGCACCCTCCTAGTGAGGTGCTATGCTGTTAGGTAAATTTAGTTCTTTTTGAGCTCCTCTATAATCAGTGAAGCTGTTGCTGATTGCTTTGGACTGATCAGGGTCTCACAGGCTGCAGGCTTAAATGCTTCTCCTTAGGAGTGGAGCGGGTCAATGAGCATCCTGAATATTTATGGAGTTTTCAGTAAATCCCTGGGGAGATATGTCCAATAGGTGGTTGCAGGTGGCATAAATAGTCTGGGGCTGGGGCAGTCTCGGTTCTTGTCCAGAAGGACAAGAAAGCCAGCGAGACCTGGAAGTGAGGAGAGAGAGGGGAGATAAGAGCTGCAGTTGAGCATGGAGCTGGATCGAAATAGGACTCGGATAAGTAAAAGGTGGGGGGTGAGGGGGGATGCGGTTGCCTAAACATTTTTTACCTTAATGCAAGGAATCCAGTAAGGAAGTGTCTACCTGACTCCAAGGGAGGCATCTAATTACCCAGGTACTTGTGAGTACAGACCTGAGGACAGGATCTGGGTGACTGTTGCTGCTGTTAAGCCCCTGATGCACTTAAGACTAAGGCTTGCCTGGCCTGGAACATTGCTTATGGTGTCCAAGGGCTATCTATTCCCAGAGCTATTGCGAAAGGGACTTTTCTACGGAGTCGCTTCAGAAGAAAGGGTGTCCTCTTATGACATAAGTTTAACATTCTGGAGTATCCCACAACTCCCTGTGTTCTATCAAAGTTATGCAGCAATAAACTTTAAAAAAGGCAACCCCTAGACTATTAATTGGGCAAGAAGTATGGATACTACTGTGTGCCTGGCTGCCATTACATTGATGGGAAAGAGAAACTGGGACAAGATAGCGGGACCAGCCAGAGGGTCTGCGCTACAGTTGATAAAAATGTTCTGAAGACAGCTGAACACTGACATTCCCTCGTTGACTTCTCAAGCGTGAATTGGAATTTGGTGTCAGGCATGTCTTCTTCCGTGATGCATAAAATTAATTAGCAACAGGGATTTGGTGGCTGATGGATTCAGCGAGGGTCCCTCAGAACCCACCAATGCTCTCCATCACCTGTTAAGCTCTGGGTGTGATGATGGTCACTGAGCTGACATTGGTGGCCTCTGCTAATCACCATTCATCCTCCATGTCAAATGGAAAGCAGAGACTGTGGGGGCCTCTTTGTCTACCTGGCATGGAAGGCTCCCTCGTGCACAGGGTGTGATGGATGGCTTTTCCTGTGATATGGTGAATGGGTCATACAAGTGCCCTCTCCCCTCCTGCAGATTTCTCCATGAACGTGCTTTTGCACTGGAATCTTGAAGATTGCAATAGGTGATAAATGAAACACTGCAGTGCTGGAAAATACCCTCTGCAGCCGAGGTGCTACACTGTTTTTGTTGGGTCTGAAATATCAGTAGACTTTTTTTCCAAGACTGCGATATGGTATGTTTGCTATTTCAACACATTAAAGTTTTCCAAAACCTTACTTCAGATCTAAGCTGTCAGCTTTGATTCTACCCATACAGTATTAATCCAAACATGTCATTGCAGCTTGATGGTACCACCTACATTAATCATTCTCAACCAGGATTTCTTTAGCTCCTGTTAGGATTTCTTTGAGCTGGGGTTGATTGACCTCCAATGTCATGGTGCCTGCAACAGTTGCAGAGCCAAAGTCACCTGGCAAAGCCAACAACACGGCACTAATTATCTTTTCAGCTGTCTGTCTGTCTAGCATTCTGAACACCTTTGTAGGGGCATTTTTGCTCGTGACCCCTAATAAATTGGTGTTATTAAGTTTCCCCCAAGATCTGAAAATTATTTTAGCAGTTTTCCGGGATAAAAAGGTTGAGAAAGGCTGGTCTACATAACCTGTGTCAATTTTGCCTGCTGAAGCCACCCCTTAAACCAGCCTTTCTCAACCTTTTTATCTCCAAAGGAACCCTTGAATATTTTCAGATGTCTGGGGAACCCCTGATAAAACCAGTTGGGGGTTAGTGGGAAAATGCCCTCCCCCGTCCCACCTTACAATGATGGGCAGATTCCCCTCTAACAGACAACTAAAAAGATCATTGGTGCCATGCTACTGGCTCTGCCAAGTGGTCTTGGCCTTGGAACTATGCAAAGACTATCAAATGGGAGGTCACTCAGTCACTGCTCAAGAAACCCCTAGAAACCTCTGGAGCAACTAATGGCTGCCTTAAACGATAAGTACACCATAAACAAAGTTCACTTTTCTTTTTTTGCCCCTTCTCTGAACTAACCTAACCCACCCTCCCATTCCAGAGATGCTTACTTACCTCCATCTAATGACCCTTCAGTCTCCTATGTTTTTTTCTATCAAGTGGTGCAAGTCTTCACTGTCTTGGGTATGACTGGGTAGTACAGTTCCGTAGAGTTCTTTGGGATAGTCACTGGGCTCGGGATACATCCTCATAGACATCTATGGGATCATCTTCAGCCTTGGGGCACAGTCCCATAGATTTTCATTTATATACAGCCCCAAGACACAGCCTTATAAAAGTCTATGGTGCTTTAAGATTTTAAAGTCTCAACATCCCTGCCCACCCAAAACCTAAGGACAAGTTCTTGGTGGAAAGCATCTGCAACAGTCATAGAACTGACCTATGTGTCATTGTTGTGTCTCCTAGGTGTGGTTCCAGAATCGAAGGGCAAAGTGGAGGAAAAGAGAGAGGTTTGGGCAAATGCAACAAGTACGAACTCACTTCTCTTCTGCCTACGAGCTGCCACTACTGACCCGAGCTGAAAACTATGCCCAGGTAATTCATGTTTCCTTCTATTCTGCTGTGTGTTGTTCATGAAAACAACATATACCAACCGATGTAGTTAACACCTAGATCAGGGTCTCTTAACCATGGTTCCATGGGACTTTAGGGTTTCTTCCACAAATTAAGAGGTTCCTTGAGCAATGAGCAATTTCTGCCTCTCAGATAAGTTTCCACTGACATCATTGATCTTTTTAGCTATCTGTAAGGGGTAATTCTTCCCAATGATCACAAGAGTAAGGACCATCCTTCCCAATGACCATCACACTAATGTATCAGGAGTTGTAGATTATTAGCAGGCATTTCCTGAGATTGAAAAGTTATTTTAAGGGTTATTCTGTGTTGAAAAGGTTGAGAAAGGCTGACCTAGGTAGTAAGCCAGAAAAAGAGGTAACTTCTAACCAGTACTTAGCTACTAAGCCAGATAAAGAGGCAGCATGCAAACAACTCCCATGTTGTAACCAGCTCCTGTCTACCGAACAAGGTATGAAGGCAGCATGTATCCAACACTCATTTATTTACTGAGTCAAATAAATACCTTTACCACATTTTGTAATGTTACAACCAAAAACATAAATAGATTTTATTGTGATAGACCAACACAAAGTGGCACATAGTTGAGAAGTGGAAGTAAAATGATAAATGGTTTTAACAATTTTTTACAAATAAATATCTAAAAAGTGTGGCGTGCCTTTGTATTCAGCTCCCTTTACTCTGACACCCCCAACTATAATCTAGTGGAATCTATTGCCTTCAGAAGTCACCTAATTAGTAAACAGAGTCCACCTGTGTGTAATTTAATCTCAGTATAAATACAGCTGTTCTGTGAAGCCCTCAGAGGTTATTTAGAAAACCTTAGTGAACAAACAGCATCATAAAGGCCAAAGAGCAAACCAGACAGGTCAGGGATAAAGTTGCGGAGAAGTTTAAAGCAGGGTTAGGTTATAAAAAAATATCCCAAGCTTTGAACATCTCACGGAGCACTGCTCAATCCATCATCTGAAAATGGAAAGAGTATGGCACAACTACAAACCTACCAAGACATGGCCGTCCACCTAAACTGACAGGTCAGGTAAGGAGAGCATTCATCAGAGAAGCAGCCAAGAGGCCCATGGTAACTCTGGAGGAGCTGCAGAGATCCACAGCTCAGGTGGGAGAATCTGTCCACAGAACAACTATTAGTCGTGCTCTCCACAAATCTGCCCTTTATGGAAGAGTGACAAGAAGAAAGACATTGTTAAAAAAAAACTGTAAGAAGTCCTGTTTGAAGTTTATTTATTTAGGTACTTATATAGCGCCGTCAATTTACGCAGCGCTTTACAAATACATTGTACATTCACATCAGTCCCTACCCTCAAGGAGCTTACAATCTAAGGTCCCTAACTCACATTCATACATACTAGGGACAATTTAAACAATTTAAACAGGATCCAATTAACCTACCAGCATGTCTTTGGAGTGTGGGGGCGGAAACCGGAGTACCCGGAGGAAACCCACGCAGGCACAGGGAGAACATGCAAACTCCAAGCAGGTAGTGTCGTGGTTGCCATTTGAACCAGTGACCCTTCTTACTGCTAGAAGACAGTGCTACCCACTACACCACTGTGCTGCCCAAGTTTGCTAGAAGCCATATGGGGGACACAGCAAACATGTGGAAGAAGGTGCTCTGGTCAGATGAGACCAAAATTGAACATTTTGGCATAAAAGCAAGATGTTATGTGTGGTGTAAAACTAACACGGCTCATCACCCTGAACACACCATCCCCACCGTGAAACATGGTGGTGGCAGCATCGTGTTGTGGGGATGCTGTTCTTCAGCAGGGACAGGGAAGCTGGTCAGAGTTGATGGGAAGATGGATGGAGCCAAATACAGGGCAACCCGTTAGAGTCTGCAAAAGACTTGAGACTGGGGCGGAGGTTTACCTTCCAGCATGACAACGACCCCAAACATACAGCCAGAGCTACGATGGAATGGTTTAGATCAAAGCATATTCATGTGTTAGAATGGCTCAGTCAAAATCCAGACCTAAATCCAATTGAGAATCTGTGGCAAGACTTGAAAATTGCTGTTCACAGACGCTCTCCATCCAATCTGACAGAGCTTGAGCTTTTTTGCAAAGAAGAATGGGCAAAAATGTCCCTCTCTAGATGTGCAAAGCTGGTAGAGACATCCCCAAAAAGACTTGCAGCTGTAATTGCAGTGAAAGGAGGTTCTACAAAGTATTGACTCCGGGGGGCGCCATACAAATGCACCCCACACTTTTCACATATTTATTTGTAAAAAAATTGGAAAACAATTTATCATTTTCCTTCCACTTCACAATTATGTGCCACTTTGTGTTGGTCTATCACATAAAGAGAGTCAGCAGGTACCCAGGACCTAATCTAATGAGCCAGACAGAGATGTAAGGAGTAACTGGCACCCATATACTGAGTCAGATCTAGAGGCAGCATGTATATAGTGAGCCAGATAGAGAGTTAGCATGTATTGGGACCTATTCTACTGAGCCAGATAGACAAGCAACATGTCAGATAGAGAGTCAGCATGTAGCCAGAACTACTCTCCCGAGGTCGATACAGTGACAGCAGGCAACCAGGACCTATCTTGTAAGCCACGTAGGGATTCAACAAGAAAGTTGCACCTATCTACTGGGCCACCTAGAGAGGCAACTTGTAACCAGGACCAATCTATTGATCCAGATACACAGAGACAAACAGGGATACATACAAGTAACTGGCATCCATCTACTGGGTCAGATATAGAGGCGGCATGTAACCAGCACCCACTGATAATTTCACTCCCACCAAGCTGTAACATAGGAAAGTTAATGCCAAACTTTAGGAAATGTCTCAAAGTCTGACTTGGCACAATAGACATGTGACCTATGCCAAAACCTCAGTCATGTGATTATAGGCAGATCTATAAAATAAATATTATACTGACATGATACAAGAAAAAAAGCTATAAATAAATCACAAATAACTGTATGTAACAGATGGCTGGATTAGGAAACAAATTATGTTTTAAATGATGGAAGCCTCCACTTTGATGTACCGGTAGGTGTGCTTTAAGAAGGGCTGGCACATTGAGAGCAGTTGATGAGTCAGGATGACATTTCCCCAAACTCCTGACATCCCGTCCATTTCTTCATTTCATCACCAGGCAGTCAGAGAGGAGTCAGGGGAGAAGAATGAGCTGGAACAGCGGGAGGAGAGGTCAGATGTTTGATGAGCAGGAGAGCTCTGTTCTTCCATCCACATCTGGAGCCTGGTCCTCCTGCATTCCGCACACTCCCCTCCACTCCCTCCTCAGGGATGGGGGGCCATCTGTGAAATATGAACCCCAGACAGACTGGACGGGGAGATGGTGGGCACAGACAGGACCCACTAGGGGAAGGGGACACACACCTACCTTCCAGAGAGGATCACATACACTCTTCACTTTATTCATCTCATCTATCATCTATTAATAATACATTTATCTCTTAGTTCTATCGGTCTATTCTAATCTATCTATCTATCTATCTATCTATCTATCTATCTATCTATCTATCTATCTATCTATCTATCTATCTATCTGTCTGTCTGTCTGTCTGTCTGTCTGTCTGTCTATCTATCTATCTATCTATCTATCTATCTATCTATCTATCTATCTATCTATCTATCTATCTATCTATCTATCTATCTATCTATCTTCCAATATCTATCTATCTATCTATCTATCTATCTATCTATCTATCTATCTATCTATCTATCTATCTATCTATCTATCTATCTATCTATCTATCTATCTACAGTGCCTTGAAAAAGTATTCGTGCCTCTTGAAATTTTCCACATTTTGTCATGTTACAGCCAAAAAAGGTAAATGTATTTTATTGGGATTTTATGTGATAGACCAACACAAAGTGGCACATAATTGAGAAGTTGAAGGAAAATTATAAATGGTTTTCAAATTTTTTACAAATAAATATGTGAAAAGTGTGGCGTGTATTTGTATACAGCCCCCTTTACTCTGATACCCCTAACTAAAATCTTGTGGAACCAATTGCCTTCAGAAGTCACCTAATTAGTAAATAGAGTCCACCTGTGTGTCATTTAATCTCAGTATAAATGCAGCTCTTTTGTGAAGCCCTCAGAGGTCTGTTGGAGAACGTTGATGAACAAACAGCATCATGAAGGCCAAGGAACACACCAGACAGGTCAGGGATAAAGTTGTGGAGAAGTTTAAAGCAGGGTTAGGTTATAAAAAAAATATCCCAAGCTTTGAACATCTCACGGAGCTCTGTTCAATCCATCATCCGAAAATGGAAAGAGTATGGTACAACTGCAAACCTACCAAGACATGGCCGTCCACCTAAACTGACCGGCCGGGCAAGGAGAGCATTCATCAGAGAAGAAGCCAAGAGGCCCATGGTAACTCTGGAGGAGCTGCAGAGATCCACAGCTCAGGTGGGAGAATCTGTCCACAGGACAACTATTAGTCGTGTTCTCCACAAATCTGACCTTTATGGAAGAGTGGCAAGAAGGAAACCATTGTTGAAATAAAGTCATAAGAAGTCTTGTTTGCAGTTTGTGAGAAGTCATGTGGAGGACACAGCAAACATGTGGAAGAAGGTGCTCTGGTCAGATGAGACCAAAATTGAACTTTTTGGCCTTAAAGCAAAACGCTATATGTGGCGTAAAACTAACACTGCACATCACCCTGAACACACCATTCCCACCGTGAAACATGGTGGTGGCAGCATCATGTTGTGGGGGCAATACAGAGCAATCTTAAAAGAAAACCTGTTAGAGTCTGCAAAAGACTTGAGACTTGGGAGGAGGTTCACCTTCCAGGAGGGCAACAACCCTAAACATACAGCCAGAGCTACAATGGAATGGTTTAGATCAAAGCATATTCATGTGTTGGAATGGCCCAGCCAAAGTCCAGACCTAAATCCAATTGAGAATCTGTGGGAAGACATGAAAATTGCTGTTCACAGACGCTCTCCACCCAATCTGACAGAGAGCTATTTTGCAAAGAAGAATGGGCAAACATGTGACTCTCTAGATGTGCAAAGCTGGTGGAGACATCCCCAAAAAGACTTGCAGCTGTAATTGCAGTGAAAGGGGGTTCTACAAAGTATTGACTCTGGGGGGCGCCATACAAATGTACACCACACTTTTCACATATTTATTTGTAAAAAAAATTTAAAATAATTTATCATTTTTCTTCCATTTCACAATTACGTGCCACTTTGTGTTGGTCTATCACATAAAATCCCAATAATCCCATCTCTAATCTATCTATCTATCTATCTGTCTATCTATCTATCTATCTATCTATCTATCTATCTATCTATCTATCTATCTATCTATCTATCTATCTATCTATCTATCTATCTATCTATCTATCTATCTATCTATCTATCTATCTAATTAGTATTAGATTTGGTAGCCCCCCGGATCCCCCCACTAGACTTGTTGTTTCTCTTGGGAACATTGACAATGGGATCTTTACACCCCAATATTTCGGGGTCACCCCTCCGTCATTGTCAGTAGGATGGGGCTCCCATTATGTAGAATGTGATAACTGGGGGAAGGTGAGCCCCTCTTTTCGATAGGCCGGCCCTTTTATGTCCCTTCCCCTGGCTTTGTTATATTTTAAAGTAACATTTTTATTTTTTTTGTATCGTTTCCCTGCAACCCCACAAAGTGCGTTAAATGTTTTTTTGTGGTCTTGGTGTCCGCGAGGTGCTTTGGGGTCATTCCAGGCCGTATTATAATGGAGCGGTTTTCCGGGAAATTCGTGGTTTCCAGTTACGCTCCTTAATGTATTCTACCAATCAGACGAAGATGTGAATTCCGGGGACACTGAGTGGCAGAGAACGCAGAGAAGAAAGGCCAACGCGGACTTAATAGGCTCTCATTAATTTACATTGCCAGTTGTTCGGATCCTGTAAATATTAAAGAAGAAATCCAGAGTACAAAGAGGAGATTGTTCTGTAATGAGGGAGGGGACGTTATCACAAAATACAACCAGTTACAACCTATGCTTTCCAAAAAGCTTAAAAATAGTTTTTTTTGGCTGGAGCTACACTTAAAAAAATCTACCTGTTCCGACTTACAAACAGATTCAATTCACTATAAGAACAAACCTAAAGACCCTATCTTGTTTGTAACCCGGGGACTGCCTGTATATATATATATATATATTACAAATGGCGGTGGTCAGCAACTTATGATGGGGCTGCGATAGTGCGGCGGAAAATCTGAAACTAACTGACACTGGGGGAACTGGCTAACTGCCACTGACGTCACCAGTGACACTAATATAGTGATCAGTGATAATACTGTACACTGTCACTGTACTAATGACACTGACTGTGAAGGGGTTAACATCTAGGGCGATCAAAGGGTTAAATGTGTGTCTAACAATGTACAATGTGTGCAATGTATGCTGCTTTTTAGTTAAGATCTCTTTGTTTCTTATCCTTGCTTTGCAGGGATAAGAAACAGAGAGATCGTTCCCTCTGTACAGAGCTCTGGGCTGTGGTTGGACACAACTGATCAGCAGGTCCCAGCCATGAATCATTAGCCGGGACTTGCTGACAGACTCCTGCCGCCTACAATCACAGGGGGTGTCGGCGGTGGGGGGGGGGGGGGTTGCAGCTGTGCACCCTAAACCAGGAGGCAGGCAGGCAGCGACGTACCTTGTTTTGCCAGCACGGGCCGCCCATCCCCAGTACATTGTGGGTTGCCGGTCCCTAAGTGGTTAAATGGGAATAATTTTGATGCACGTTTGTCACTCTGGAAAGGCGTATTTTAGCGCACCAGTGTGAAAGGGCCCCTAAATCTGACCACCTTGTACCGACTTCTCTGCTGGACTGAAATGGCTTACTCTGATTTCACTGCACACTGTGAGCTTCTCACATTAGAAGTCATTTAGAGCCTACCTCATTTCCTAGATGGAGGACGTCCAGCATCATTTAGCTCTTTCCTCCATATTTGGGTGGAGTTCATCCTTACGGAGATGAGCAAAGGAGGAGGTGTTTTGTAGCGCTAATTGGGAGCAAGCAGCCTAGGACAGGAAGTGTGTTACTGGCAGGATCATTAAAAAAAAAGCCTGAAAAAAAAAACAACAAAAAAAAAAAAACGAATGCAGCCACCACATCTAAGGACTGGTTCTTGAGTTTAGACAACACTTGAAGTTCTTTAGATCCGTAAGTTAAAAAAATACACATTTTTTTTTCCTGCTTTCACAGCACATGATAAAAGATGAAGGATCCCCAGTACAGAACGGGAATATTAATGATGGCTGCCTAGACGCACTCCCTGTGGAATGCTGGGACTGCGCTATGTAATCCGTCAGTGACATCGGAAATCTAGAGGTGGTGTGCTCTGCCTTAGCCGCGCGTTTCACCGCTACGCACATTATGGATGAGAAGTTCACCTTTGGGCTTATAACAGGAGCCTCCAAATCGTCTGACTCTGAATTATTTGTACAGGGGCTCGGAGGAAAGGGATATTTGACAGCCGGGAGTAGTCAGGAAACATTCATCATAAGTCCAACTTTAAAATATAAATCCTCTTAAAGGGGAAGTACGGCGCTGGTGTTTTCACTAAAAAACACATTTTTAATTATTGTTGTACGGTTTGTCTGAAATTTATCCTTCATCATATTTGTATTTGCTTGCTCTTCTCTATGGTGTCATATGTGGAATTCTAGATTCTCTTCCCTATAATTATATTAAATATTTACTGTTTAATCTGCCTATATTCTGCCTTCTCTGCTCCCCCCTTTCCCAATTAACATGCTAATGCATTTTTTTAAATAAATATTTCTGATTTTAGATTCAGGTATGCCATTACTGGGTCCCTGTGCTTCTCTATGCAATGCATGCAGATCTGGTTGGAGGGGTCGGCAGGGTTCCTCAGTACTCCTCTCACAAGCCCTCAACTCTGATACAAGCAGTGGGCTGGTTCGTGGGAGGAGTTATGCAAATATCAAAATGCCTTGATGGGTGGGTGCCAGCCTGGAGCAATGGGTGTTTCTAAGAAGACCGTATCTACATGTAGATGGTCCTAGGCAACGCCCACATGTGATGCTGAGCCGCCATGATTGAAAGAATTGAAATAAATAGATTTTTTTTTTGTCTGCCCACTTAACATAAAATGGGGATTGCTACGGTGTTCTGTTCACGATGTAAGCACAGAATGAACAGGGTGCATATCATGTGACCTTGCTGCTAACCTTTGTGCACTCCCTGGAATGCAGATCCTTCTGCTTCCTTTCTCTGCCGTGGAGCCCAGCAATTGAGAGGGGTGCTCTATTTCCAGGTTTAAAGAGCTGCCTGTCCCCTCCCCGAAGGGATTCACTCACTTGGTAGGTGTGTCCCAATTCCAGGGTTAAAGATCTTCCTGCCCCTCCCCCAAGGAACTCCCTTGCTTGGTAAGTGTAGCCCAATTCCAGGATTAAAGCTCTTCCTGCCCCCTCCCCCAAGGAACTCCCTTGCTTGGTAAACGTATCCCAATTCCAGGATTAAAGCTCTTCCTGCCCCCTCCCCCAAAGAACTCCATCACTTGGTAGGTGTGGACCAATTCCAGGGTTAAAGTGCCCCCTCCCCTAGGAAGTTCCCTAACTTGGTAGGTGGGGCCCAATTCCAGGGTTAAAGTGCTCCCTCCCCTAGGAAGTTCCCTCACTTGGTAGGTGGGGCCCAATCCCAGGGTTAAAGCACTTCCTGCCCCCTCCCCCAAAGAACTCCATCACTTGGTAGGTGTGGACCAATTCCAGGATTAAAGTGCCCCCTCCCCTAGGAAGTTCCCTCACTTGGTAGGTGGGGCCCAATTCCAGGGTTAAAGCACTTCTTGCCCCCTCTCCAAAGGAGTTCACTCACTTGGTAAGTGTAGCCTAATTACAGAATTAAAGCTCTTCCTGCCCCCTCCCCCAAAGAACTCCATCACTTGGTAGGTGGGGCCCAATTCCAGGGTTAAAGCACTTCCTGCCCCCTCTCCCAAAGAGTTCACTCACTTGGTAAGTGTAGCCTAATTACAGAATTAGAGCTCTTCCTGCCCCCTCCCCCTTGGTAGGTGTGTCCCAATTCTAGGGTTAAAGTGCCCCCTCCCCCAGGAAGTTCCCTCACTTGTTAGGTGTGTACCAATTCCAGGGTTAAATCACTTCCTGCCCCCTCCCCCAAGGAACTCCCTCACTTGGTAGGCGTGGCCCAATACCAGGGTTACAGCACTTCCTTCCCCCTCGCCCAAGGAGTTCCCTCACTTGATAGGGGGGGCCTAATTCCAGGGTTAAAGAGCTGCCTGCCCTCTCCCCTGAGGAACTTTTTCACTTGGTAGGTGTGGTCCAATTCCAAGTTTAAAGCTGTGCCTGCCCCCTCCCCTGAGGATCTCTTTCACTCGGTAGGTGTGGTCCAAAAGCACTGCTGACCATGCTGACCACACCCCTTCATGGAGATCCCTCACCTACATTATGTTTCCAAAAAAAATGTTTTTTTCTTTTTTGTCTTCAGTCTGGTCATGTGACACCAAGGGTCCTCTTTCTCCATCGTCTTCCTCGGGCAGGTCCTGAACACTTCAGAGAATGGCAAATTGTAATAACATGGCACTGTTTTTTGCAGTGTCCTCCTGTGAATAAAGAGCCTTGATAACTCACCTAAGGGGGCCTATCCTTGATGCCCTGGGCTCACAGGAAGCGGGTTGCATGAATGACACTGAAACATGTTGGGCAGTGCTAGAGCGTGCAGTGGTAAAGTGCTGCTTGGCATTTTTTTTTTTTACAGAAGGGGGGTATTTAAAAAAAAAAAATGGAAATGTTTTTTTTTTAATTGTTTTCTTACACATTTTTTATCTCTCCTTTTCCTGCAGATTCAGAACCCGTCCTGGATTGGAAACAACGGCGGCGGTTCCCCAGTCCCAGCCTGCGTGGTACCGTGCGACACCGTCTCCTCCTGCATGTCCCCGCACACCCACCCGCACTCCGCCGGGGGAGTCTCGGAGTTCCTCAGCGTCCCGGGCCCCGGATCTCACGTCAGCCAGACGCACATGAGCGGGCTCTTCAGCGCCGCCGCCATGGCACCCGGCATAAACGGGTACGACTTGAACACTGAGCCCGACCGCAAGAGCTCCAGCATCGCGGCACTCAGGATGAAGGCCAAGGAACACAGCGCCGCCATGTCTTGGGCCACATGACAGCGCTACCCGCCAAACACTGACACTACTCCGACCTCATGCCGCAGACTGGCGGAATATCATGGGGGCGCCCGCTACTTAGTTTTCCCAAGGACTAGAAGCTAACCCTGCAATGTTTGAGATGTCCGCTTCCAAGAAAAAAACTCTGGGATTGCTACAAAAATGGTTTTCACCAGATAGAGACCGAACGTGGTTCAAATTCACTGAGAATCCGGGTGAAAAAAAAAAAAAAAGGTTAACAATCAGGGATCTCTTACCGTTATGGCACGGCGGTAAACCATTATGAAACCCGTCATCATTGACAAGCTCCTTCAAGGCATCAGGTGACTCCTGTTTAGGCCACTGCAGGCGTCACACAACCGACCAAACAGCATTGGCGGGCTGAGATGCTGCCCGGATTGGTGTTCAGGCCAGGCTGGAAAGTGCCTTTGTGTTACATATTTTTCAAAGAGGCTTCAGGCTGGGTGGGATGTCGCTGCCAAAGTCACGCAGACCCTAAAGAAGTTTTGCTTTCTTGTTTGTAACAGTTGGGAATCGGATTGCTTTGCGGTTTTTGTTTTTTTGTTGTTGTGTCTCAGCAGTGGGAGGGGTGCAGTTCATTTGATTTCTGTTCGCTCATCCCAATTCCACTCTCATAAAGTGTGAAAAATCACTTAGCCTACCTATAGACATAAAATGGCAGTTGTAATAAATGTATCAGTTTCTCTTGTAAAATTGTGCTTTTTTTCCCGTCTTTTAAAAATTGTATAGCCAAAACTTTTTTTGCTTTTTTTGTTTTGGATGAAGTAGGGGTGGATCAGAACCACCATTTTGCTTGCTTTGCTGTCGGTGTATCAACAACATAGATTCACCTGATTTGTCCTGGTCCAAAATAAGTGTAAACGAGTAACTGGATTCAGGTTATCAGTAGGACAATCAGATTGAGACAATAGCTCCTGTGAGGCTACTCCCAACCAAAAACGGGATACCCCTTGGGGAGGGTTCTAAGAGCTGGAGATGTGTACAAAGCCTACACATGGATCTTGAAGTTCCTTGATGGCCCTTGATCTTGAAGTTCTTAATACTAATACAAAACCAAAAAAAACCCATAAAACTTCCAATGTCCTTCAGATCCTTTAGATGTTTAGATGTGCAGGTTGGAGGACTTGGCAAAGTTACTTGGAAGGTAAAGGTGGACGATCGCACCTAAATATGTAGAAGTCATCACAGGAGTTTATTGGAAATAATCCATCAAAACAAACATATATACAGCACCTACAGGGCAAGAACAGCATTGGCGCGTTTCACGCCCCAAGTGCTTACATAGTTGCTAAGATCAAATAAAGAAATTAGTTCACCCAGTTGAACCCGTGTGTATGTATGTGTGTCAGTGTCGATAATCATTTGCCATATCCCTGTATATTGTGTTTGCTAAGATGCACGTCCAAGTGTCTTTTAAAACTACCAATACTGCCCACTGACACCACCAATCGTGAAAGAGATCTCCACATCCTTACCACCCAGACAGTGAAAACCCCCCTGAACTGCTTCTCCTCCAATCTCATTGTGTGGCCCCGTGTCCTCTTACACTCCCTGAGACTGAATAGCTTCCTACCTACGCTGGGATCACCACTGAGGTATTTGTATACCGCTATCATATCAAGCGTTTCCTCTCCAGGGAGAATAAATGTAGTGCTTGTAGTTGTTCCTTGTAATTAAGGCCCTCCAGTGCCCTTATTCATTTTGTTGCCCACCTCTGGACCATCTCATTAGCAATGACTAAGGCAGGCCATTATGATTCGATTTTCTTTCCCTTCACCATGGGTGGAAGGAAAGAAAATCACTTGATTCCCCCATCAACGCAGAATGCCTCCTGCAGCGCTATTGTGTTCTCCCGGGGGGGTTGCCTTCCCGCATGACAAAAATCTGGCAGGCTGGTTGCATCCAAGTGGTTGGGTACAATCAGCCTGGTCATACATGGAATTCAGCCAGTCCCTGCTGAACCAGACAAATTTTCGATCCATGTGTGGCCAGCTTAGAAGCTTGGAATGTGAAATGCGTCAACGCTGTTCCTGTCCTGTAGGTGCTGTATATGTGTCTTTAAAAAAAAAAAAAAATTATTTATAACAGGTACTTATATAGCGCCGTCAGTTTACTCAGCACTTCTCATATATATTATGCATTCACATCGGTCCCTGCCCTCAAGGAGCTTACAATCTAATGGATTATTTCCAATAAACTCATGCGATCTTCTGCGTATTTGAGTGTGGTCATCCACTTTTTCCTTCCAGACAATTTAGGGTTGCCAGCCAGACCGGCACCTCTTCATCTGGAATTAAAGGCTAGATTGAGGTAGACGGACCTGGAACAGTGCAGCTACTTTACCCTAGGAGTTGACAAAGTTACCAGGATTATTTATTTGATGTGTGAAAAGACATCCAGGATCAGTGAGTCAGCATCGCGCTTTGTTTGGCCTTCATATTAGGACATGTGGATCTTGTTGTCCTGGTGACCATTATGACTAAAAAAAAGTGATGGAAAATCTAAAGTTTTAGACCTGTCATCAAAACAAGGGGTGAGGGAAAGGTCTTCTAATGGTGGCACCTGGTCCAGTGATAACTAAGAAGGAAGTTCTCCTCACTTCTGGTTGCATCTCTGGTACAAGAAGTAAAGAAAATCTTTCGATCAGGACACAGACAGCAAAAACATAAACTGATGGTGTTATGTTACTTATCCCTAGTCTATCCAAAACTAAAAAAAAAAAAAAACTAAAAAAAAAAAAAAAAAGGATATGGCTTTGAACACACTTTAGGCGAACGAGCCTAGCAATAGACAAACATTGCCAGAGACATGATGTAGAGCTGTAATATGGTAACATTTTGTGAGGTTTCGGACAAATAAACAAACTGGGCTTCTGTGGGCCTCAAGCCAAATTTTTTGGGGTGTTTGGCAATTCCTAAATACTCACTACTAAGTGTAAGCAGGGGGAAGAAATCATTCCAATGCCGCACAACCAACAAAAGCCAGAGATAACAGTGGTAAAAGTAGCCTCAACCCAGGCTCCATCCAGGCCACGTACTGACGCATTTCTCCATGTCTAAAACTTGTGGGTGGGGCGAAACACATCAGGGGTTGTGGGCTGGATGGAATCTGGGCTGAGGCTACTTTTACTATCTCTGGTTTTGTCGGCTGTGCGGCATTGGAACAGTTTATTTCCCCTGCTTACACTTATTGGGCTGAGACAAGCTTTTTCCTAGCCTGTGCTCCCAGCAGCTGTTACCGGACTTGGACTGAACAGGAGCTTGGAGTGGCACCCCGTGCCTTTCATGTGGGTTCTTAAATACTCACCTCGCTGTTGTTCCCATCTTTAAGCTGCAACCGGAGATGAGCTCCTTCTGAGACAGAGGTGCTGATTGGCTGCCTTCACCTGTGCAGATAATGACTGCCTCTGCCTCCCAAAGTACCCACCCTCAGCTGAGGCCTATAGGCAGAAGAAGTCAGGCAGGAACGGTCAAACTCTAAGGCCACATTTTTCTTTTAAGATTATAAAAAGTTTGCACACATCATGCACGTACCTTTTCTATACCTGGGTACATGGTTCCTATATTATCTGGCATGGTTGTGTTTATTTTGTGAATATAAGATCTTTTTTCAGCACAAAAAGTTTGTACTGTTTATGGTCCGATCTTTCATACACAGTGCTGTATGATCAAGGAGTCAGCCACAAGTATGTCAAGTGCCTTATTACTGGAGGAATTGAAATGGAAGCACTGGGACCATAGGGTTATCCTATTAAATATATGGGTTACTATGTTATTTGGATTGGGTATCTGGATTGGGTATCTGGATTAAGGCCTGGCAGCTTCTCAATGCCATAGAATGTCCATTGTTTCCTTGGTTTGTAACTGACAGGATTTGAGATTAAAGTGCCACACTAGAAATATAAACATATAGGTTTATTCCAAAATTAGATAACAGAATCTGTCATAGAGGCAAAACGTTGGGCTGTTCCAAAATAAAAATCTTTTTAAAAGTCTGTACAAGCTGGTGTGGCGCTCCCATCCTCTGAAAACTTCAAAGAGGCAACGCGTTTCAGGGGTCAGAAAGCACCCCCTTCCTTAGTTCAGCAGCTATTTATCTACATTTGTCCACTATACATTAGCATTCAGTGATAAATAGTTTTCTCAACCCCAACCCCCCCCCCCCCCCCCCGAACGTGTAGGCTCTATGACTAATCTTGGAATAAAACTATATTAGGACATTTAAATTTTCCGATTTGGCCCTCGCATTACAGATTCTGTCAAATGTCTTATTATTGGCAGTCATAGATCAGAAAAGGCTTTGTGAACCTTTACAGGATAATTGCTGGATGTGGTTTATCATGAAAGAATTCCATTACTTTATACTGAGGTTTTTTTTTTTTTTTTCAGTCTTCCTAAAACTATGGAAAATCCAATATTTAGAACAGGGTTTCTCAACTTAGGGTTCCTCCAGAGGTTGCTAGGGGTTCCTTGAGAAATTAGCAATTTCTGCCTCTCAGATAAGTTCCCACTGACACCATTGAACTTTTTAGCTATCTGTAAGGGGGTAATTCTTCCCAGTGACCACAAGTGTAGAGCATCACACTAATGTATCATGAGATGTAGATATAGTCATTTTTAGCAGAGGTTCCTTGAGACCAAAAAGTTATTCCAAAGGGTTCCTCTTTGTTGAAAAGGTTGAGAATGTCTGATTTTGAGTCTCAGAGCAAAACTAACTGGCACTCTGCTAATACTGCAGTGTGGAGCCACGTATGGTACTTTAAAGGGTCAGTCAATTCAAAACAGATATTTCTTCTGTGGTGGAGGATGGTGGCCTGAATGACTTTGTAGCTTTCTCTATAACTTTAATGGTGAGATTCCTCCCACTGGAGGCCAAAGCTCTGCTGCTCTGACTCCCAAAATTCAGAGTGAGACTCCTTCTAATAAAAGCAAGTGGGAGGAGCTGGGAAATAAGGCTTAGAGAAGAAGAAACAGAAAGTTTCAAAACAACGCAACAAGCCAGTAAGGCATAATGCCGAACAAAGTAAAAGAATAGATTAGGGTAGAACTCTCATGACCATTAAAAATGTAAGACGGGTCTTTCATGTCTAAATACCTGCATTGGCCTCTTCAATGGACTGCTATTAAACTGTGAGGAAAAGCCCTTAATTATTCCATTGTTTTCCAGTTTCTCTGCTCCTCCCCTGATACAAGCCCGATTTATGAGGGGGTACTAATGTTGGGCTCAGTTGCCGCAAACCCCTGATCAGTGAGCATGCCCATTGAAAGTGTTATCAGTTCCCTTGTTCTGCCCCTTCTGTCTTTTCAAGCAGGCTCAGCTGATTCTGCCACCTGATGATGCAGCTTCACTTGTTGCTAGCACCCAGGTGGCCATGCTTTATATGTTAACTGGTTGTTATTGTGGGGGCAGCATGGAAACACATTTATGGCGTGAGGCCCAGATGCTTGCATCCTAGCAGCCAGGGATGCTGTTCCGTCCGGTCACCTACGTCCCAGCAACCAATGATGCCATGCTTCTAGGCAGCCTGCGTTCTAAAAACGAATGAAGCCGGGTCGCCAGGTGGCTTTGTAACTTTGTTAATCACTTTTGTCACTTTGTCAATCACCCCTAATTAAATATTGTTCTTTTTGCTAGATCCATTGATAGATGTATGGTTGAACAGCTTTGTGGGGGATAGGTGGTGTGCTGTTGACTACATATCCCAGGAACAACTCCACTTCCGAGGATACCTGGCCAAGTAAGTGAGTGGGCTGAGTGACGTCGTTGCTTGCTAAAGATTCAAGCAGCTGCTGCTTCCTTGGCAACCATTGATAGCCAGAAGCTGTCATGTTCATCTGCACAAAAAAGCCCTAAACACCCTAAAAGTTTGGGCTCATCCCTAGTCCTGATAGAGCTGTGCTGCATTTTGCAGATAAAATAATTCCCAAGTATTTGTATTTAGAAGTTTGCTTGGAGTTTGGCTTTAACTCGGACATTGGAATCGGAGAGAGGGCACTGGGTGGAATCTTGAGTGAGATGACACAGTCCGGCGGTCTTCAAACCCTGAATGGAGAGTAAATGGAATCACCGATGGCGCTCATTGATGCTATTATAGCATGAGTGATGTTCACGTTGCTAACTGTTGAATGAGGCACATAACTTATGATAATCCAGTCAATTTAGAAAGGCGCGCAAGAAAGGTTCCCTCTCTTCCACCGGATTAAGTGTTCGCGTTGACTTCTGCATTAAAGCTTTTCTTGTGTTTTTAAGGTTTTTGGAAGTCTTCCAAGCAAACCATATTTGCTCTCCATGTTTCAGTGCAATAAGACAGAACCCAGCTTGTAAATTGCCCTCTCGTGCTAACGCAGTGACACCGCTCGTCTCCGGGGTCAGCTGAGGATTTCAAGAAACTAAAAAGGAAACGTTTGCGTTTCAGTGGAGCAGAAGTTTAGAGGCTAATGCTGCATCCCGGGATTTAACGAAGTGGCGTCAACACAGGGGGAAAAAAATAAAAAAAAGCTTTTTGGCTCTCCCGGCCAAAGGACGAAGATCAGCCTGTTTCATGTTTCAGCGGAATAATGCAATGCTGGGTACTGTTGAAATAAACAGACCTTGACATTTAAAGAGCATTTCATAAACTGGAAGGAAAACAAATACCCAGCATTGTACACAGCTGTATTCCTTCCAAAAAGCTTTAAAACAAATGAATTTTTGGGAGAGTGACTTGATGGATCAAACTATAATCAGGGCCTTGTTTTGGAGAGCGCTGCTCGCGGCTGTGGCTGGGACACAGGGCCAAATTTCAGGGCTGTGTTTTAAGGACCATTAAAGCTAAAACACTATTTGATCACCGGCCAGGGTCATTTGCCCTCCTGGCCCTGAAAGCAGCTCTGTCTATGAATAAAAGAAAGAGCTATCTTGGCTCAGGTTGTTGGTGGCTGCATTTGTCACACTCCAAAAGCCCATTTCAGTGACATGAGTGCTGGTAAGCGACAAACATTTGGAGGGCTAAAACTGGCTATAAAATATTACTGTCCATTAGGAGCCAGTAACTGTATTTCTACAAAATGCCGAAAGCAGGCAGACTACTAACAGTGAGCAATTGTTGGAGACTGGATTGTGGTTGGGTCAAGCCAACGGAAATTCTTTCAGATGTTGGTTGACTAGGATGAAGGAAGCCATCATATGGAGGCCACATTAGTGTTCCATACAGGCTCATCCCACACGTTTCATTCCTGAAGGAGATTAACTCCTTTCTGCCCAGGGTGGGTCACTTCAAGTGGTATTGTGAAAGATGTTTGGATCCCATGAACACTGTGATCACACACATTCTTGGAAATGGTAAGGAGTGAGGGAGTGTCGTAGAAGCTACCAGCTGGAGATTGGTAACATTATAAGTTGAAGCCTGGTTGATTGGCTGTCACAGTGGCCACATGATCATGAGCTCGTCCTGACGGCACCTGATCATGACTAGACCTCAAGAGCTGTCTATGACAGCTTGGTCACTGTGCTGGGAGCTAGTAGTGAGCACACTCTCATAGCATAGAAACTTTGGCCATCCATGAACCCATATGTGCAGCGTGTGAGAGTTAAAGTGGTATTACAGGTAAAGAAAAAAAATAACAAACATGTCATACCTGCTCTGTGCAGTGTTTTTGCACAGAGCAGCCGGATCCTGTTCTTCTCAAGTCCCCCGCCTCCTGGCTCCTTCCCCTTAATCAGTGCCCCCGATAACAAGCCACTGGTGCCTTCTCGCTTCCGTGCCCTGCTCTCTCCTCATTGGCTCACTGGCTGTGATTGATGCAGTTGGTTGGTGCTACAGTTACACACTGCTCCCAGCCTAAAAAAACTCCCATCGCCCACTCCTAAATGCACAAGGCAGGTGACCGGTGTCCAGGGACTACCCCCAGGCTGGGAAGGGGCTGGGGTGTGAGAGAGGGGGTGGACTCCAGAGGAAAATGTGCAAGGACCCAAACTCACTGCCAAGGGAAAGGTAAAGACTCCTTACTTCGGGAGGGCATATCCTCTCTGCTTTGAGAGGGTCTTTCAGGACTGGGTCACAGTGGTTCGGATTGCCACTGTCCTGGACCTGTAGAGCACCACTAACTAACTGCACCTTGCTGTACTGCCCAACCAAGGGTGAGCACTAAATGCAGAGTCTGATGCCAAAGGCAAAGTTACAGGTAGTTTTCTTTTCTTCAGTCCAGCGGGGTCCGAGTCATGGTTGTCTGAGGCACTGCCAAGGGACAACCTTTCCAGATGTTGCAAGAATTAGTTACAATACCTTTAGAGGTAGTCAATTGGAAAAAGGACTTTTCAGTGTCAAGCAAAGAGTGTAGCCTTTTCAAGTAGAATCGGAATTACAATGAGGGAAAATAATATTTGATCCACTGCTGATTTTGTACGTTTGTCCACTGACAAAGAAATGATCAGTCTATACTTTTAATGGTCGGTTTATTTTAACAGTGGGAGACAGAATAACAACAAAAACATCCAGAAAAAAGTTATAAATTGATTTGCATTTTAATGAGTGAAATAAGTATTTTACCCCTTCACAAAACATGACTTAGTACTTGGTGGCAAAACCTTTGTTTTGCCACCCAAGTACTACAGAGGTCAGACGTTTCTTGTAGTTGGCCACCAGGTTTGCACACATCTCAGGAGGGATTTTGTCCCACTCCTCTTTGCAGATCCTCTCCAAGCCATTAAGGTTTCTATGTTGATGTTTGGTAACTCGAACTGTCAGCTCCCTCCATATATTTTCTGTGGGATTAAGTTCTGGAGACTGGCTAGGCAGGTACGTCGTTTCGCGCAATAGAGCCGCCCTGCCGCAGTATATCTGCGGTAGGCCGTCCTTAAACGGTTAAAATGCAAATCAATTTATAACTTTTTTGAAATGGATATTTTTGTGGTTATTCTGTCTCTCACTAATAAAATACACCTACCATTAAGGTTATAGACTGATCGTTTCGTTGTCAGTGGGCAAACGTACGAAATCTGTAGGGGATCAAATACCTTTTTTCCCTCACTGTATAATCCAGAAACCTGCCCTCAGTAGAGAGAGGGTTGTCTATTACTGAAGGACAGTAGCAAAAAACTGAGGATTGCTGGGAATGGGAAGGGTTATATGGGCTGTCCAGACAACTTTGTTTGCCAGTGTTCTCACCTGTAGGTGGCAGCATATAACCCATGATTTTGATTAATGGAAGCCTGTGTCCTGTACTGTACGATTAAGAAACCAAGGTAATTATTGACATTCTTTGGCGCGGAGAAGGTCCCAGCTCAGAAACCAGATACCACTCCAACTCCTATAATATTTGGATAATCGTAGGTTTCCAGCACCACCCTTCTATTTTCCTGAACACTCTGTCAATCTCACAAGCATGCTCCTGTGTTGTCCTCCTGTCTTCCACTGAAGACTAGAAGTGTCTCTTTCAACCCACCCAACACACACAGAGAACTGATTCTGAGAAATGCTATGCAGCCATCACCGGAGTACATGTAGATATGAAGTGGCCTTCAAAGAGGCTGGAGGTGAAAAACAGCATTAAAGCCCAAAATTATGAAAAAAATGTGGAATAAAGTATTAATAAATTGTTTATGATACCCAGATTTTTTTTTTAGCAAACTACACATCATGCACTAAGCTTTTTACGTCATATTTAGTAGCTGTTGTACAGTTTGCACAATCAAATTGTAATGTGTGAGGTCAGCTCTGGTCTCCAAGTGGTTTGAATGGCTGTATAATTATATAATGGCTAAAAGAAATGTTATTAAAAATCAGTGTTATCAGTCTGTAGTAGGTCTCTACCAAATGTCTGTATCTTGCTGGAATTATAATTTAGTACAGAAAGGGGGTGGGGCTATACATCTGATTTTTGCCTGTAGTTGTCAAGGTACTTTTTTCATGCTAGAATTCCGCAGCTAGGACATCCCCTTTACATACTACTGATTCTAAAGAGCAGTTCCCATTTTGGAGCAAAACCCGCTTTTTAATTTTTTTTTTTCTTTTGGAAGCAAAATCGAGACGTTGAGCGAGGGAGAGCCGAGTGAGTGAAGGAGGCGTGATCCTCCGCGTGACCCTGTTCCTCTTCCTAGAAGTTTGACTTGTGTAAAGTTATTTGCTTTGCTTAACATGACTGGGTTGAAAACATTTTAACATTAAAGAATTAATTGAATAAGTTGTACATAGCCTTGTTGCCATCTCTGTATGTATTACGCCAATGAACTATTAAAATTGTGGTTCTCCAAAAAAAGAAAAAGACGTGAACTTGCTTTTTTTTTAAAATAAAACCCTAAAATTGTACATTATGTTTACAGAGATCCTGCCGATCCCTAAAAATTCAGAAGCTCCCTGTAATAGAAGAAGTGTTAAACTCACCTCTCTGGTGGCCTATGTCTTCTACTCTTCCTCCATAAGACTCTTCGGCATTCAACACTTCCTGGCGTGTCAGATGCCTGTGTTCCCTCTCCAGACTGTGGTTCCATCCTTCAACTCCTATAGCACTACAAGACTCACCAGTGAGGTAGGGGTTGAAAAATGGAGCCCTAGCACATAGTGGGTGGTCCAGACATCCACCTGGGGTTGCCACTTTTTCTTCAAGCCAAACCTGAACACTTTAGCGGCACATGGCAATTTTTTTTTTTCATGGGGGAACACTGTGGACTGTGGTATAAAATGGAACTCTGATGTAAGGGGGCTTCTGCTTACCACAGCCCCCACATCAGAATTCCCAGCATTCCCCATTAAACCAGGGTTCCCAAAGCTCCCTCTTACATCAGAGTCCACAGAGTACCTCTTACATCTGAGTCCTCCTCCTTAGTGTACTCACTTGCTCAGGGGCAGGACAGAGAAGGGAGGGGGCCTATGCACTGGGTGGTTGTGGTACTTGGTTAATGGGGAGCATAGGTGGGTGCAACCTTGGAAACAGAGGGACTCTGCGCCACACCCGGTGAATAGGGAGTGCCCTGGCACGCCTAAGTTGGAGGGCGGGGTTGCAGTCCCGTCTGAATAATGTGTCCATGTTTCAGACAGTCTGAAACCTGGACACATAATTCGTAACCCGGACTGCCTGGGTGAATCCAACGCTTCTGGAAGTGTCCAGTGCCAAAGGGGTCTTATTGAGGGAAAGGTAGGTGATGTGGGCGGCCAGGGAGGCGAGCATACTACCCCTTCTATATCAAGGAATCTCAGATTCTATAGACTGACAATGACTGACAATGTCTCCTTTAGAGGTAAAAACAGTATTTCTTTTTCTTTTTGGTGTCTGCTTAACCACTTGAGTACCAGCCTGCATTATCTCTTTATTAGCAGGCCATTTTTTTAGTGCTGTAATAGTTTGAGTGACGGTTACTCGGACATGCATCACTGTACCCACTGTCCAACTTGGACCAATGTAAGTATGTATGTACCAATGAAATCCCCTTGGAAGCCACAAATCACTGTGGTAGACACCGCATTGTGGACACGTCACAGGACATCGCTCACACAGCATGGGTCTCATTCCCAATAAATGCAAAGCCTTCTCAGATTGGACTCGGTGGGGCAATGACATTGCAATCTCCACTGCATTCATTGAAAAAATGCAAAGTGTTCTCTGAATGATGCCTGTGCCAAACGAGCGACTTCCAGTGTTCTGTAAGCAGCAGGGTGCCGACTACAGTGATTTACAGCTTCCACAGGCATCCAACAGGTATGCATAGTTACAGTGGTCAAAGTTGGCCCAACATAACTCTGTAAAAATTGCTATACTTAAAAGAGAAGTGCAGGTTTTGAGAGCTGAGCGTTCAAAGACCACCGATCACTCAGTTCTTGGTCTTCAGTGAGCAGGGAGCCGGTGACTCTCTGCCCTGCCCCTCCAACGCTCACTGGAGCGCTGGGCTGTGGAGGGGGTGGGAGCAGTTGGCTTAGGCTCTTAGCAGCTTACTAAGAAGTAGAGCCAGCTGCTGGTCTGGCATCTGTGTGGATTCCTCCAGAGTCTGGACCGACTGAATCATGCCAGCTGACAGCGGCATCAGCAGATGAATGAATGCAGGTCACAGTGGACAGCTGACAGCAGATGAATGAATATGGGTCACAGTTGTGCAGAGAGAAGTCCACTTTTGTGACCTACAGAAGAAGTAGGGTCAAAAGAGTTTTGCCACCCTGCTTGGGAATTTCACCCTCTATATTCTCCTGGTGACCATTGTCACTGTGATGGGAAATTCAACATTTGACCTTACTCCAGAATTTACTCTAGAGTTGACTATATACACCAGTACAATTTTGTTTTACATTTTTGTGTTTACGGAACATTCATTTAATTTTCTGGTGGTTAGTTGGGTCAAGTCGATCGATGATCATTTTCATCTGTAGTGACGAAAAAATTAGAAGGAGCAGGAGGATGGTCAATTGTTCTTGAATTTCAAACGATGAATGTGGTTTTCGTTTGAGAAATTCCATTTATTCCAAAATCAAATGTGAAAAGGAAAGAAATTTTGAAGTTCTTTCGAGTGACAATTATCAAGTCTCTAAAGACATTATCAAATGTACTGCCAAGGTTTTTTATATGAATGTTCATATGAAAATCTACCAGTTTAAGGCCAGCTTCACTTTGGAGAGATTTCATTCTTGTTGGGCTACAGAACAGAAGGTGAAGGGTTATGGCTCAACATAAAAATAAAAAATAAGAAAAAGATTATTCAGAAACCTCACAAAAAGTCTGACTCTTCCCTTCACTTCCCAAAATAAAAAATAAAAATATGTTTGGAATTAGGCTTTAAACCAGTGGTCTCTAAACTGTGGCCCTTTGCTTGCTTGTATCTGGCCCTTGGGACATTATTCCCCCACTGTCAGCAACAGTGGGGTATAGATCCTGCCACTGACATCTACAATGGGACACTAGTCCTCTCATCAACACCAACTATGGCACACTATTCCTCTGATTAATACCAACAATGGGGCACTATTCCTCCCATCGATATCAACGATGGGGCACAATTCCTTCCATTGATACCAACGATGGGGCACTATTCCTCCCACTGACACCAACGATGGAGCACTATTTCTCCTATTGACACCAATAATGGGGCACTATTCCTCCCATTGACACCAACAATAGGACAATATTGTTTCCACTGACACCGATGATGGGGCACTATTCCTCTCACTGACACCAATGACGGGGCACTATTTCTCCTACTGACACCAATAATGGGGCACTATTCCTTCCATTATTACCAACGATGGGGCACTATTCCTCCCACTGACACCAAGGATGGGGCACTATTCCTCCCACTGACATCAACGATGGGGCACTATTCCTTCCATTGATTCCAACAATGGGACACTATTCTTTCCACTGACACCAATGATGACACACTATTGCTCCTATTGACACTAACAATGGGACACTATTCCTCCCACTGACACCAATGATGGGGCACTAATCCTCCCACTGACACCAATGATGGGACACTATTGCTCCTATTGACACCAACAATGGGACACTATGCTTCCCACTGTCACCAATGATGGGGCACTATTCCTCTCATTGACACCAAAAATGGGACACTATTGTTCCCACTGTCACCGATGATGGGGCACTATTCCTTCCATTGATACCAACGATGGAGCACCGTTCCTCCGACTGACACCAATGATGGGGTACTATTCCTCCCATTAGCACAAACAATAGAAAACTAGTCTTCCCACTGCCACCAATGATGGGGCACTATTTCTTCCATTGATACCAACGATGGAGTACTGTTCCTGCCACTAACACCAATGAAGGGGCACTATTCCTCCCATTGACACCAACAATGGGACACTATTCTCCCCACTGACACCAACAATGGGACACTATTCTCCCCACTGACACCAACAACGGGACACTGTTTCTCTCACCGATACCAATGATGGGCCATTGTTTAATCCCACTGACGCCAGGACATTTTCTACTCCCAATGGCCACAGTCCGCCCCCCTGAATTTTGAAGGACAGAAAATTGTCCCTTTGTTTATAAAGTTTGCAGACCCCTGCTTTAAACAAAACCAGCAATGAGTAAAATACCTTCTGGAATTTGGGTGTCATGTTGATCCTCTGGTTTTCTAAATCATCCAACTGATCGTGTTGATACAACAAATTTTCTATAACGACTGAGATTGACCACATTTTTCTATCACGCAAAGTGACTTATTTTTTTTTTTAAGGAAAAGCTGAGCGGCATGTTTGGTTTCAGTTAGGTTTCCTGGATGTGGATCCAGCAGAGACACTAAAGAGTTGTGATGAATCGATTCCGGAGGAAGTGGATGGCCGCCCCACCCCGCCAAACTTGTGACAGGCTCAGGTAATGTATGATATGAGAGGTCGACACCAGGTCCAGGCGTCTTGGCAAAAACCTTTAAGAGTGTCCCACGGAGCTTCTGATGAGCAGCACAATGGATGGGAGCGGCTCCAGATGAGAGCAGAGGCTTGCAGAACAAAGGCAGAGGAGAGGGTACCCCGTTGCTTGACAAATGAAGCCCCAGAATCCATATAATTTTTCTCCAACTTCAGACAGAACACATTTGTTAATAAATACGCCACGCGAAAAGTGCCCCCTCCCTGGCGATGCTTCGTGTTTTTGGATGCACATTTTGTACAAACAAAATCCCCCATAAACATCACTCAAAACAATATGACTACATTTTCCATATGTGATTCAGCACAGCAAATAAATAATAAGGGGCAGGTAATAATGGAACAAAACTGAATATACCACATGTAATAAAATGGAGCTAAACAATAGGGCTAATTTCGGCGGGTCACAAGCCCGGTGAGTGGAGAATTAACACCTGGCCACTACCAAAACTTGAGTTGGGAAGGGTTGGAGCCACTGTTAGGTTTTTTTTTTTATTGCTTTGACTCCCACCGGAGATATTTCATCTTCTGATGACCACATAGGAAGCAAGGGGAGAGCTATACAATGAAGACTCAGACGCCATTAAAAGTCGACAGAAGTTCTATTTTTAAAATCACATGGCTTAAAAGGGTTAGACCAACAAATTGTTTGTAGGAGAGTATTTGCGGTGTCCGTTATTAGGGACTCCCATCATCTCTGTTCGAAGTGCTTGGGTCTGTATATCTGCTGCGCCTATGATGAGGGGTTCTCACCATCCCTGTGTTGAGGTCCTGGATCTGCACACCTGCTGTGCCCATTATGAGGGTTTTCACCATCCCTGTGCTAAGTCCCTGGGTCTGTACACCTGCTGTGCCCATTATGAGGGTTTTCACCATCCCTGTGCTAAGTCCCTGGGTCTGTACACCTGCTGTGCCCATTATAAGGGGTTCCCACCTTCCCTGAGCAAAGTCCCTGGGTTTGTACACCTGCTGTGTCCATTATGAGGGTCTCTCACCATCCTTGTACCGCGTTTCTGGGTTTGTACAACTGCTTTGCCCAATATGAGGGGTTCACATCATCTCTGAGTTAAGCTCCCAGGTCTATACACCTGGTGAGCCCACTATGAGATGTTTCTCACTATCTCTGAGCTAAGTTCTTGGGTTTGTACACCAGCTGTGCCCATTATGAGGGGGTTCTCACTATACCTCTGCTGAGTTCCTGGATCTGTACACCTGCTATGCCCATTATGATGGGTTCCTACCGTCCCTGAGCTAAGTCCCTGTGTCTGTACACTTGCTGTGCCCATTATGAGGGGTTCTCCCCATCCTTGTACCGAGTTCCTGGGTTTGTACAACTGCTCTGCCCAATATGAGGGGTTCTCACCATCCCTGAGCTAAGTTCTTGGGTCTGCACACCAGCTGTGCCCATTATTAGGGGGTTCTCACTTCCCTCTGCTGTGTTCCGGGATCTGTACACCTGCTGTGCCCATTATGATGGGTTCCTATTGTCCCTGAGCCTGTACACCTGCTGTGCCCATTACGAGGGGTTCTCACCATCCTTGTACCGAGTTCCTGGGTTTGCACAATTGCGCTGCCCCATATGAGGGGTTCTCAAAATTCCTGAGCTACGTTCCTGGGTGTGTACACCACCTGTGCCCATAATGAGGGGTTCTCACCATCCCTGAGCTATATTCCTGGATCTATACACCTGCTGTGCACATTATAAGAGGTTCTCACCATCCCTGAGCTACATTCCAGGGTCTATACACCTGCTGTGCCCATTATGAGGGTTCTCTTCATCCCCGAGCTATGTTCCTGGGCTATACACCCACTGTGCCCATTATGAGGGGTTCTAACTATCCCTGAGCTACGTTCATGGGTCTATACACCTGCTGTGCCCATTTTGATGGGCTCCCACAATCCCTGCTGGATTTTATATTCATTTTACAATGTAATGATACAAAGGTTGCTGGGAACATTTAAAACTCCTAGGTGGTCAGGAACAGAGCTGGGAATTATGGCAGAGATATTTCGCTGTTGGGAGCATCCAAGTCAGGGTCCACCTAACTCAAAATATCAGATGGACTGATCCTTTAAGTGGTTACAGCTGTGTGTTTTTTTTTTCAATATTCTCAATAAAAATCTTTAATACTCCAAAAAAAGATGATATAACACTGGAATTGGAGTGAAAAAAACTGGTGCTTCATTTGAAGAACTGGACAGTTATTAATAACTTTCCTGGGAAAATGAATTGTTAGCTCTGGGAATCTCTACAACTTATCAGACATAAAAAAAAAAACTATTCAAATATGAGCAGTATTCTTGTAGGAACAGTTTACTATTTGGTGTAGACCAGTGGTCTCCAAATTGTGGCCCTTTGCTTCCCTTTATCCAGACCTTGGGGCACTATGCTTCCCACTATGGGGATACCAGGCATGAGGAACACTTCATTGACACCAACAGTGGAAATAATTCCTTCCACTGACATCAATGATGAGGCACTCTTCCTCCTCCTACCAACCACATGTGCTATGTAATTTTTTTTTTGTTATCACTAGCGAATACTGAGCCTGATGCTTTTTCTACTCCCACTGCCCACAGTTCAGCCCCCTTGATGTCCGAAGAACAGTAAACTGGCCCTTTGTTTAGAATGTTTGGAGTCCCGTGGTGTAGACTGTGTTCAGAGAGCATCAGTTATTAGTGCCAAAAAAAGGTGTCAACTTGGCAAACGGTGACTTTGGTAAGTGGACTAGTGAGCATCTTGACTTTGGTAAGTGGACTAGTAAGTATCTTGACTTTGGTAAGTGGACTAGTGAGCATTGTGGCTTTGTAGGAACCACTTCCAAGTCACAAGCAGTGCTATCTACATAGAGTTTGTAGGTTCTCCAATTTGTGTGTGGAGGTTTCCTCCAGATGGTCTGGTTTCTTTCTACATCCCAAAGTCATAGAAGGTAAAATGTCTTCCGTCTAGCTTCTCTGTGCCCGCGACCAAAGGCCTTAGAGTGTAAGCTACTTTTTTTTAACCAAGGTGGAAGTAGGTCACAGGTCAGAGGAGTCTCTCGAGATAAGCAGTAGGCAGCAGACCCATCTAGAATCTGTGTGGTTATCAGATAGGCGCAGGGCCGGGACAAGGAATGGGCAGGAGAGAAATCTGCCCTGGGCACAGCAGAGCAAGGGTACAGAGAATGGACACAGGGCTGTAAACCCATTCAAAGGCATGCATTAACAGTGGGGAAAGGGGTGCAGTTTCTCATC
Organism: Lithobates clamitans; assembly: GCA_037952925.1. Classification (NCBI taxonomy): domain Eukaryota; kingdom Metazoa; phylum Chordata; class Amphibia; order Anura; family Ranidae; genus Lithobates; species Lithobates clamitans. The sequence continues at coordinate 149,654 of JBBGZY010001808.1, read as the reverse complement.
CTTGAGCTGGGTGCTAGAAGAAAGCATCCCAGGACTGGATTGGCAGTATGGACAGTAAGCTGCTTACAGAGCCAAAGCCACACCACAAGGATTAGAGTGTACGCTCTTTTGGGGAACTCTTGCTTTTGGCATCAGAAAATGGACACAGGGCTGTAAACCCATTCAAAGGCATGCATTAACAGTGGGGAAAGGGGCACAGTTTCGCATCCTTGACCTGGGTGTTAGAAGAACCCGTCCCAGGACTGGATTGGCAGTATGGACAGTAAGCTGCTTACAGAGCCAAAGCCACACCACACCACACTACAAGGATTAGAGTGTACGCTCTTTTGGGGAACTCTTGCTTTTGGCATCAGATTACTGGCTTTGGTAGTTTTTTGGTGCCAAAAAAGTCCACAATTTTAGGGGTTGGGTCAAAGAATATCTAAAACCAATCTTTTTTTTTCATTTGAATTTAGTGATGAGGGGGTTAGAACCGACGTCAGGTTTGCTAACTGATTAGGATACCGATCAGTTAACAATACAAACAAGTCTTTAGTTGAGCCTAACAGCTTGGGTTTGACAGCTCTTCACAAAACAAACCCCACCCAACCCTCTTCCAAATGGGGACTGAGGGGTCTGAAGGGGAATCCCAACAGCTGAATCTGTAATGGGAGGACCTTCACCATTTACAACAGGAGGACTATGGTATGTACTATTCACTGGATATAGAATTACTCGGGTGGATCTTTGGAAAAATTTTTCCTGAAGATGAACTTACACTTGATAAAGTGAATGTAAACCCACATTTATGTTTGGCATCATGTCCCACTGTATACAAATTTCTTCGGCAAATCAATTTGACAAATATGCTGCAAAGTTTCTTACCTGGAGATCCTGCCAGTAATCGTACTTCCTGTTGTAGTCTGATAACACTTAAGCCCCATACACACTATTAGATGTTCTGCAGATTTTTGTCTTCAGATTTACCAAAACCATGTAGTGCAAGGGCCTGTCTAATGGCATGGAAATTGAAACTCTTAAGGTTTGACCTCATATTTTATGGTTTTGGTAAATCTGAAGACAAAAATCTGCAGAAATTCCAATAGTGTGTATGGGGTATAAGATACTGCCTTTTAATTGGCAGTAGTGTTGTCAGCCTGTCCTGTGAGCTCCTTCTATTGGTCGCTGTTCTGCCCATCCAATAGACCCGGTAGGCAGTCCAATAGCCCACTGAAGGAGTTTCTTTCATATGGCGAATGGGTCTACCTCATAAATCTCTGCTGTGTAACCTCTCCACATAACAGGGGGAGATTTACTAAAACTGGAGAGTGTAAAATCTGGTGCAGCTGTGCATGGTAGCCAATCAGCTTCTAACTTCAGCTTGTTCAATTAACCACTTGACCTTCGGAAGATTTACCCCTCTTCATGACCAGGCCAATTTTTATCACATGGCACTGCATTACTTTAACTGACAAGTGCAACACTGTACCCAAATAAAATTTATATAATTTTTTTTCCCCACAAATAGAGCTTTCTTTTGGTGGTATTCGATCACCTCTGCGGTTTTTATTTTTTTGTCCTATAAAATAAAAAAAAAGACAATTTTGAAAAAAAAAAAAACAATATTTTTTACTTTCTGCTATAAAACATATCCAATAAAAAAAATGTCTTCATAAATTTAGGCCAATATGTATTCTGCTACATATTTTTGTTAAAAAAAATTCCCAATAAGTGTATATTGATTGGTTTGCGCAAAATCTATAGCGTCTACAATCTATGGGATATTTTTCTTTATTATTTTTTTTTTTTTACTAGTAATGGCGGCGATCAGCGACTTATAGCAGGACTGCCATATTGCGGCAGACAAATTTTTGGGGACCAGCGACACTAATACAGTGATCAGTGCTAAAAATATGCAATGTCACTGTACTAATGACACTGGCTGGGAAGGGGTTATTATTATTATTATACAGGATTTATATAGCGCCAACGGTTTACGCAGCGCTTTACAATAGGGGTTAACATCGGGGTCGATCAAAGGATTAACTGTGTGCCCAGCTGGTGTTTCAGTGTAGTGGGGGAGGTGCTTTTACTAGTGGAAGGCATGGGATCCGTGTTCCTGCTTTACAGGAACACAGGATCCACGTCTTCTGTACTGACAGAGCGGGAATCTGTCTTGTTTACATAGGTAGATCACCATTCTTCCTCTGTACCAAAGCATCAGCGGGTGCTCATCGATCAGCTGGAGCAGGCCAACAGCGGCGCAGGCGAGCCAGAAGTGCAGGATCACTTACTGCCGCCGTATAAGCAAGCGGTTAAATCGGTTGTATATCGCTGGACAATTTTTTTTTTCCCCCTGCAAGGTAAAGTCATAATGTGCTAGTATGCATGGTAAACTAGCACATTATGTGAAACTTACCTTAAAACAAAGCTGTTCCAGCGCCTGTACATGATTTCGCGCACAAGGTCTGGGGTGCGCGCGGTTGCTGGCGACCTGCTTCTGCTATGATTGGACAAAGCAGAAGCCGATGAGCAGGTCCGCTGTTCTGTGAGGAAGGAAAATGGAGATCTTGTGTTTCTGCTAAGCAGAAACACGGATCTTTGTTTTCCTCCAGTCACAGCATTCCCCCCACAATTAACCCCCCCCAGGAACACACTTAACCCTTTGATCGCCCCTGATGTTAACCCCTTTCCTGCCAGTGTCATTTACAACAGTGACATGCATTTTTTTTTTTAGCTGTGATCACTGTATTGGTGTCACTGGTCCCCAAAAAGTGTCACTTAGTGTCAGATTTGCCTGCCGCAAAATCGCTGATCACCGCCATTCTTAGTAAAAAAAAAAAAAAAAAAATTAAAATTAAAAAATTAAGGCCATAAAAATATCCCACAGTTTGTAGTGATAACTTTTGCGCAAACTAATCAATATACGCTTATTTGTATTTTTTTTTTACCAAAAACATGTAGCAAAATGCAGATTGGCCTAAATTGATGAAGAAATTTGATTTTTTAATTCTTTTTTTATTGGATGTGTTTTATAGCAGAAAGTAAAAAATATTTTTTTTTTTTCGAAATTGTTGGTCTATTTTTTTGTTTCTAGCGCAAAAAATAAAAACCACAGAGGTGATCAAATGCAACCAAAAAAAAGCTCTATTAGTGGGGGGGAAAAAGGACATCAATTTTATTTGGTCGCAACGTTGCACGACCGCGCAATTGTCAAAAAAAGGCCTGGTCAGAAAGGGGGTAAAACCTTCTGGGGGCTGAAGTAGTTAAGGTTTGACAAAAAAAAAAAAAATCTGGAAGCCGATTGGTTTCTTTGCAGAGCTGCACCAGATTTTGCACTCTCCAGTTTTTCTAAAATCCACCCCCCATTGTGCCACCAATCAGATACAACCATTTATGGCTGATTGGAAGCATTGAACTGTGAGGGCCACATGAGGGCCGGATCTGGCCCACGGGCCTTGTGTTTGACTCATGTGCTCTAGAGAGATACGCTTTGTTCATTTTTCACTTACAATCACTTTAATGGTTCGCCTGGAATTTAGCTGTAACCCCCCCCTCCATCATACAGAACTTGGCAAAAGCTTTCTACATAGTTTCAGCAAAAGATCCATCATCATTTAAAGTGATATTACAATACACAGGAAGACTCTGGTGGTGGATTTAGTTTCTTCTTTAGAATAAAACAATTCTTAAAAAAAAATAATAAAATAAATAAAAATAACAAAAAAAAAAAGGTTTATAAAAAAGAAAATTAAACGTATCAGGCGTGTTAATGAAATAACATTCAACAGATCAGCTTATCGCTCTGTATTCTGGCCACAATAAATCTGATAGAAAAAAAAAAAGAACAGGTAACATTAAAGGCCAACCCTCCCCAAAAAAACAGTTTACATGGTTTCCGCAAAAATGAATGACATGCCGCTCTTTAAAATATCACGAGGACGCTGCGCAGGCGTGGTTCACCGCAGTCAAGAAGCTGGTCCAGATCAGTGACGTTGGAGCGCGCCTGGAGACAAGGAAAGACTGGAGGGGATCAGCAAGGAAAGACTGGAGGGGATCAGCAGCACAGAGATGCAATAAAGAAATTAGGGGGGAAAAAAAGGCAAAAAAAGGTATTTTATGAAAAAAAAAAAAGAAAAAAGGCAACTGTTTATGATACACAGTATTTTTGCAAACGAAATGTGAGGCTCCATTCACACCTGAGCGTTTCGAATTATTATTGGAATCGACCGCAATTCTGCTCGCGATTTGCATTTGCGACAAATCTTGGGACACTTGTGCGATGCCATTACTACCTAATGGCACCCCAATCGCGGTTCAATTTTAACTTGATGGTAGCATGGTAAAACACACTGCAATCGCACGGCGCAACGCTTCTTTTGAGCGACAGCATCGCGCATTGCCGCGATTGCAGCACAATTTATCAGACGGTAAAAATTTGTGCCACGATCGGGGTGCCATTAAGAAGTAATGGCATTGATACAAGCGTCCCGCAATTTAGAATCGCAACGATTCCGGACGCGATTCGCATTTGCGGCAAATCTTGGGACGCTTGTGCGATGCCGTCACTTCTTAATGGCACCCCAATCGCGGCGCAATTTTGGCTTTGATTGTCGCGCAATAAAACGCACTGCAATCGCGGAAAATCGCAACGCACATCGTTTCTTTTGAGCGACAGCATCGTGCATTGCTGTGATTACAGCGCAATTTGTCGGGCAGCAAAATCTGCCCTGCAATTGGGGTGCCATTAAGAAGTAATGGCATTGTACAAGCGTTCCGCGATTTAGAATCGCGGGCAGAGTCGCAACGATTCCGCCCGCGATTCTCATTTGTGGCAAACCTCGGGACGCTTGTGTGATGCTATTACTTCTTAATGGCACCCCAATCACGGCGCAATTTTGGCTCGATAAAACGCACTGCAATTACGGCAAATCGCGACGCTTCTTTTGAGCGACAGCATCGCGTGTTGCCGTGATTGCAGCGCAATTCAGCGGGCAGCAAAATTTGCACTGCGATTGGGGTGCCATTAAGAAGTAACGGCATTGCGCAAGCGTCCCGCGATTTAGAATCGCGGGCAGAATCGCAACGGTTCCGTCCGCAATTCGGATGGCTCAAGTGTGAACAGAGCCTAATGCCCCGTACACACGGCCGGATTTTGCGACGGAAAATGTTCGATGGGAGCCTTTTGTCGGAAATTCCGACCGTGTGTAGGCTCCATCGGACAGTTTCCATCGGAAGTTCCGTCGCACAAAATTTGAGATCTGGTTCTTAAACTTTCCGACAACAAAATCCGTTTGCGTAAATTCCGATCGTGTGTACACAATTCCGGCGCACAAAGTGCCACGCATGCTCGGAATCAAGCAGAGGAACAGCACTGGCTATTGAACTTCATTTTTCTCGGCTCGTCGTACGTGTTGTACGTCACCGCGTTCTTGGCGATCGGAATTTCCGACAAGATTTGTGTGACCGTGTGTATGCAAGACAAGTTTGAGCCAACATGCGTCAGAGAAAAAAAACATGGATTTTGTTGTCGGAATGTCCGATCAATTTCCGATCAATGTTCGATCGTGTGTATCAGGCATTAGGGTTTACAGTAACCGTTTACATCTAACCGTCTAACAGTAACAACCAATAGCTGCTGTGTAATGTAATTCATACCGTTTTCTTCAGATTGCCCCCATAGACCGGGTTCAACAGATTACCAACTACCGACAGTCCCAAGGCTTCTATTGCACATAAATCTTTCTGGAAATTTCCACAGGATCAAGATAATATCAAAATGATAAACATAACCGAATAATACACAGTAGTATATAACCTTTTCTTTAAATAAAAAAAAAAAAAATAATAAAACATTAAAGCTGAACTTTGGGATAAGCGAATACACGTGTATGTCTTCCAGATCTGAGAAATAATCCGGTTTTACCTCTGTGCAGGAGTGTACTAAAGACCGGTCACTGCTGCGCTCTCTCCTTCTGCAAGGTAACTGGTCTTGTCTCCGCCCCTTCCTGTAGTGGGTGGGGCCTGCTGGGTCCCTCCCACAGCTGTGCTCTCTGCGCAGGCTATGTAGAGGACCGGGATGACATCACTGTTACTCTGGTGTCTATTGAGAAATGCATTTTAAAAAATGGTTTTGTGACCAGTATTCAGATCAGAGTCCAAGGAGGGGGTGAAATGCGTTAGTAAAGGATTCTGGGTCCTTCCCACAGCTCTGCTTTCTGCACAGGCTATGTAGAGCAATGTTTCTCAACTCCAGTCCTCGGGTACCCCCTAACAGGTCATGTGGAGGATAGCGATGACATCACTGCTTCTCTGGTGCCTATTGAGGAATATATTAAGATGGTTTTGTGATCAAGTCTCAGGACGGGGCGAAACGCGTTACAGGAAGGATCTTGTGTCCCTCCCACAGCTTTTCTCTCTGCACAGGCTACGTAGAGCAATTTTTCTCAACTCCAGTCTCCAGGTACCCCCAACAGGTCATGTTTTCAGGATTTCCCTTCAGGTGAAACGGCTGTGGTAATTACTAAGGCAGTGAAACTGATCAAATCACCTGTGCAACATAATGAAGAGCCTGAAAACATGACCTGTTGGAGGTACTTGAGGACTGGAGTTGAGAAACATTAATGTAGATCAGTGGTTCTCAACCCTGTCCTCAAGTACCCCCAAACAGGAGCCAGGGATCCTGCTCCATACAGCCCGGCCGATCGATCCCCGGCTCCACGCTCGCCTCTCTCCCTCTCAGCACTAACCAGGCCGGACGTTCATACCTAGAGCCACACTGACACTGCACCCGGGGTTAGTTACCGACCCTCAGCCGCCCACAGCAGCATTTCAGAGGCCTTTCTCCTTGCACCTCCCGGTACAAGGCCATCCTAACACACACAAGGACCCCCTATACACCGGGTCCCATCAGACCTCGATCCAGGCTCTGGGACCCCCGGGTTCCTGCTATACCCTATAGATGGCTTACCCTGCTGGACAGGACCCCTCAGTCCAGCACGTGGACACCCTCTCAGGGTTTGGAGTCTCACCCTAGGACCCACCTACATACCATGTGGCCCTGTTTGGGTCCGACACTTAGGGCATACCCAGTCCGAACCAGGATCAAGTATGGAATCAGTGTTCTAATGTCCTTCAAGCTGTTTTTAATTGGATTAGTATTTCATGATACGTCCCAGCAATACTATATGACATACCCTTGAAACAATTTGTAACCAGTATTCAGAGTCCCAGGAGGGGGTGAAACACGTTAGTGGAACGATCTGGAGCCCCTCCCACAGCTTTGCTCTCTGCACAGGCTATGTAGAGGAACAGCGATGGCGTCACTGCTACTCTGGTGGCTATTGAGGAATATATTTAAATAAATGGTTTTGTGGCCAGAATACAGCTCTGAGCCCCAGGAGGGGGTGAAACGCGTCAGTGGAAGGATCTGGAGCCCCTCCCACAGCTCTGCTCTCTGCACAGGCTATGTAGAGGACAGTGATGGTGGTGTCACTGCTACTCTGGTGGCTATTGAGGAATATATTTAAATAAATGGTTTTGTGGCCAGAATACAGCTGTGTCTCAGGAGGGGGTGAAACGCGTTAGTGGAAGGATCTGGAGCCCCTCCCACAGCTCTGCTCTCTGCACAGGCTATGTAGAGGAACAGCGATGGCGTCACTGCTACTCTGGTGGCTATTGAGGAATATATTTAAATAAATGGTTTTGTGACCAGAATACAGCTCTGAGTCCCAGGAGGGAGTGAAACGCGTCAGTGGAAGGATCTGGAGTCCCTCCCACAGCTCTGCTCAGGTTATGTAGAGGACAGGGATGGCGTCACTGCTACTCTGGTGGCTATTGAGGAATATATTTAAATAAATGGTTTTGTGACCACAATACAGCTGTGAGTCCCAGGAGGGGGTGAAACGCGTCAGCGGAAGGATCTGGAGCCCCTCCCACAGCTCTCAGGCTATGCACAGCGATGATGTCACCGCTACTTTTCAAAAGGTAAAGCCTACGTTTGCAAAGGCATTTGCAGCACACAAAGCGGATTTAGCTCCTTTGTTGCTATTGAGAAAAGAAATTGAAAGCCCCGGAGTTCAGCTTTAAAGTTGAAACAAAAAAAAAGGCAAAAACAACTGAAATGAATCCAGGACAAACTATACAATTTGACATAAAATAGAAACATAAAATGCAAAGGCTTTTCTTTTTGCCAGAATCAGATTTGTGAAGGCAAATTGGGCAATCCTGGCAATTCCAAAAGGCAAATAACCGCATTACACAGTAACTCCTCCCCCTCGGCTCGGTGACAGGAAAGCGCAACTTCAATGGGGGGGGGAAAACCGTCACCGAGAGTTCTTCGGATGTGAAGAAGTCAAACAGATGTTCTCCAGATACTTTAAAGCTCCTCGACGTGACCGCCTACATAAATAATGTCCTAAAACCGTCTCTGAAGGAAGTCATTGAGATGCACTTGGAAGGAAAATGGACCGTGAAGATCGATAACCGCGCGGATGGATGAAGCTCCTCCATTGGGTGCGCTGTGATGATGTCATCAGAGAGAGGGGGGGCCATACCGCCGTTCTCCCCCATCACAAGCTGCCGATGTTGGGGAAACTCTTTAGCTTCTCGGGAAAGTCGTCTTTGTACAGGACGGGGTCTGCCCGGTGCTCCACCACCTTCAGGGGCATGGTGCCAAAGACGCTGGCGAATTTATTAATGCATTCTGACCTGGAGGGGGGGAGGGGAGGGAAGAAGAAGAGAGCGAAGACAACGTGATTTATGATGCTGGAGAGAGGAACTGCTAATAAACATTTATAGATATTTCAGCAATCTACCAAACTGCAGACTTCTACTTTCAGTGCTTTGATATCTATACAGCTATGATTTGTTTTTTTGTTTTTTATAGATAACTTTACTGTTGCTCATCAAAAGCGTATAAACCTTTATTGTGAAACGAGAACATACAATAAAAGAATGCAGGCCGGGAATGCAAAGCTACAGTGCCTTGAAAAAGTATTCACACCCCCTGGAAATTTTCCACATTTTGTCATGTTACAACCAAAAAACTTTATTGTATTTTATTGGGATTTTATGTGATAGACCAACACAAAGTGACACATAATTGTGAAGTGGAAGGAAAATGATAAATGATTTTCAAAATGTTTTACAAATAAATGTGAAAAGTGTGGTGTACATTTGTATGGCGCCCCCCGGAGTCAATACTTTGTAGAACCTCCTTTCACTGCAATTACAGCTGCAAGTCTTTTTGGGGATGTCTCTACCAGCTTTGCACATCTAGAGAGGGACATATCTGCCCATTCTTCTTTGTAAAATATCTCAAGCTCTGTCAGATTGGATGGAGAGCGTCTGAACAGCAATTTTCAAGTCTTGCCACAGATTCTCCATTGGATTTAGGTCTGGACTTTGACTGGACCATTCTAACACATGAATATGCTTTGATCTAAACCATTCCATTGTAGCTCTGGCTGTATGTTTAGGGTCGTTATCCTGCTGGAAGGTGAATCTCCACCCCAGTCTCAAGTCTTTTGCAGACTCTAACATGTTTTCTTCTAAGATTGTCCTGTATTTGGCTCCATCCATCTTCCCATCAACTCTGACCAGCTTCCCTGTCCCTGCTGAAGAAAAGCATCTCCACAACATGATGCTGCCACCACCATGTTTCACGGTGGGGATGGTGTGTTCAGGGTGATGTGCAGTTTTAGTTTTCCACCACACATAGCATTTTGCTTTTAGGCCAAAAAGTTAAATTTTGGTCTGACCAGAGCACCTTCTTCTACATGTTTGCTGTGTCCCCCACATGGCTTCTCGCAAACTACAAACAGGACTTCTTATGGATTTCTTTCACCAATGTCTTTCTTCTTGTCACTCTTCCATAAAGGGCAGATTTGTGGAGAACACGACTAATAGTTGTCCTGTGGACAGATTCTCCCACCTGAGCTGTGGATCTCTGCAGCTCCTCCAGAGTTACCATGGACCTCTTGGCTGCTTCTCTGATGAATGCTCTCCTTGCCCGGCCGGTCAGTTTAGGTGGACAGCCATGTCTTGGTAGGTTTGCAGTTGTGCCATACTCTTTCCATTTTCGGATGATGGATTGAACAGAGCTCTGTGAGATGTTCAAAACTTGGGATATTTTTTTTATAACCTAACCCTGCTTTACACTTCTCCACAACTTTATCCCTGACTTGTCTGGGGTGTTCCTTGGCCTTCATGATGCTGTTTGTTCACTAAGGTTCTCTAACAAACCTCTGAGGGCTTCACAAAACAGCTTTATTAATACGGAAATGAAACTAAACACAGATTTACTAATTAGGTGACTTCTGAAGGTAATTGGTTCCACTAGATTTTAGTTAGGGGGTATCAGAGAAAAGGGAGCTGAATACAAATGCCCCCCCACACTTTTCACATATTTGTAAAACATTTTGAAAATCATCATTTTCCTTCCACTTGTGCCACTTTGTGTTGGTCTATCACATAACATCTAAAGAAAATACATTTACATTTTTGGTTGTAACAGGACAAAATGTGGGAAAAAAAGGGGTATGAATACTTTTTCAAGGCACTGTAAAATTAAACTAAAAGTAGATTTGCAGGGGTCAGGCTCAGGACCGGGATGACAGCCCCAGCGACCTCTTTAAATGCAACTTCACCTAACTCCTAGCAATGTTCTGGAGCGCCTCGCCACCCCCAAAGGGTAAAATCAACTTTATATGTTCGGCACAAGCACTTGCAGCTACCTGTACAACGAAGCCCAACAGGGGTAAAACGCTCCACTCGCTTAAAGTGATAATAAAGTCTCAAGGTTTTTCATCTTAATGCATTAAGGTGAAAAACCTTCTGTGCTGCAGCTGCCCCAGACCCCCCCCCCTTTTCTTACCTGAGCCCGATCCGATCCAGCGATGTGCACGAGTTTAGCGGCTCTAGCCACTGTCTCTCTCCTCATTGGACAGATCTGATTGCAGCAGGAGACATTGACTCCCGCTGCTGTAGAATCCAGTGACACGGGAGCTGGGAGCGGAGCCAAGTCCCACTGTCTGCGTCAATAGAGTAGCAGGACTCGGGAGGGAAAGCGGTTTTCCATGGGGGGGCACCCGATGAAGAGGAGGGGCCTGGATCGCCTTCAGAACCACTTTAACGTGACCAACCACTGCAGTTATACTGCGGCAGGTTGGCTTCCCTGCGCGAGCCGTCGTAGCTATACGTCGGCTCGCGGGGTCGGGATAACAGGCGCGCGCTCGCTGCACAGCAGGGGGGTGCCGATGCTTGTGGCTGACGGTCGCGATGACCGCTGGCCACGAGCGATCGTGAGCAGGAGACACAGAACAGGGACGAGTGTATGTAAACACACACTTCCCTGTTCTGACAGGAGTGACAGATCGTGTGTTCCTATTAGCTAGGAGCCACGATCTGTCACTTCCTGTAGTTAGTCCCCTCCCCCTTCAGTTAGAATCACCTCCCAGGGAACACAGTTAACCCCTTGATCGCCCCCCTAGTGTTAACCCCTTCCCTGCCAGTAACATTTTTACAGTAATCAGTGCATTTTTATAGCACTGATCGCTGTATTAATGCCAAAGGTCCCAAAAATGTGTCAAAATTGTCCGATGTGTCCGCCCATAATGTCGCAGTCAGGATAAAAATCGCAGATCGCCGCCATTACTAGTAAAAAAAAAAAAAAAAAAAAGAAAATAATAAAAAAATGCTATAAAATCTATCCCCTATTTTGTAGACGCTATAACTTTTGCGCAAACCAATCAATATACGCTTATTGCGATTTTTTTTTACCAAAAATATGTAGAAGAATACATACCGGCCTAAACTGAGAAAAAAATTAGCTTTTTTTAAAAAAAATGGGGATATTTATTATAGCAAAAAGAAACAAAATAATGCGTTTCTTTTTCAAAACTGTCGCTCTTTGTTTGTTTATAGCGCAAAAAACTAAAAACTGCAGAGGCGATCAAATACCACCAAAAGAAAGCTCTATTGTGGGGGAAAAAAAAAGGGTGTCAATTTTGTTTGGGTACAACGTCGCACGACCGCGCTTTTGTCAGTTAAAGCGACGCAGCGCCGAATCGCAAAAAGTGCTCTGGTCAGGAAGGGGGTAAAATCTTCCGGGGCTGAAGTGGTTAAACAGCTGCTGTCAGAGACACAACAGATTCAAATACATTATTCCAACATGAATCTGTCTGAAGCTCTGACATTTATTACGCTAAGAGACAGATAATCTGTCTTTATGACAGATAGCTCTTTATTAATTTTTTTTCAAAAAACGAATTTTATAGATTTTTTAAAAAGATTTAAAGATTTTAAAGATTAACTTTAAAGATTTTTTTTAAATTAATTTGTATGAATTCTTTATTTTTATGAATTTCTCTATGTGTTTTTTACTGCGGGTTTTTCGTTCTTGCTATGGGCAAAGCAGAAGCAAACAGCACAAGACCTCCTGCTCTCTAGCTCCCTCGTCACCTCCTCCCATGCTCGCCTCCAGGACTTTTCCAGAGCCTCTCCCAATCCTATGGAACTCATTACCCCAATCTGTCCGATTATCTCCTACTCTATTAGCTTTTAGACGATCCCTGAAAACTCTCCTCTTCAGAGAAGTCTATCTTACCCACACCTAAAAACTGTATGTCTGTTTTCTCCATCAGCTCACCCCCCACAGTTATTACCTTTTGTTTCACTTGACCCTCCCTTCTAGATTGTAAGCTCCTCTGATCCCTCCTGTATTAAATTGTATTGTAACTGTACTGTCTGCCCTCATGTTGTAAAGTGCTGTGCAAACTGTTGGCACTATATAAATCTGTATAATAATAATGCTAAGTGCACAGAGCAGTGACCCATCACAATCAATCAGATTCCACTTTTAAGAAGCCAGACTAGTACAAGATGGATGCTGTCTGGCTTCACATATCAATCAGATTCTCCCTATCTTCCCAATGCAGTATAGGAGACACATCCATAGTGGAGACCTAGGGAAAAGCATAGGAGTCCGCTTGCTAGGTGGAGAAGGGGTTAATCCGACAGGCAACAAGAGACCTGCACAGGGGATACGTCCAGCCCTATTCCCTCCTGTGGGTCTTCCAATCCCCCCCTCACATTCCTGCCATTCCTGCAGCCGATTGCCTGACAGGAGAGCAATCAGCCCTCAGCCCCAGCTACAGATAAGGCCTGAATAGTGAAGTTCCGACATATGGACAGAGATGACGGCTTACATAACTCAGAGAACCTGTTAACCACTTCACAGCTGGGCCCTTCTATAGACTCAGCTGGTCAACCATCTTTCTCTGGAAGGTTCGCCCTAATGAACACTAATAGTAGGTCTCCGGTGGTCCTCTCTTGGCCTACAGACCTCGCCACATAATATTTAAGAACAAGAATTTTTTTGGTGGGGAGAACAACAGAGCTGATCATGGGCATTATATAGTATGTGTTGGAGACTTCGCTGGATTGACTGAATTAGTCGCTGGCCCTGGGAGGGTGTGTGGTTGGGTATGTGGGCGGATTGAAAGAATTCCTTCTGGTAGGAATGCGCCCAATGGTGGAGTGTGCTCGTAGACCCTCTTGGGTCATGGGCTGCTGCCTTTTGGCTTAAAGGGGTTGTAAACCCTCGTGGTTTTTCACCTTAATGCATTCTATGCATTAAGGTCTAGGTAGTAAATACTGCAGCGCTAACCAATGAACACAAATGCACAAGTGAAAAGAATGGTGGATAAAAATAATAAAACAAATCTGATATATAAAGTGTCCAGTGGATGTACAAAGCTCTATCAATGGGTAACCAAACACCGGTGAGCCCTGGAAAATGTGAAAATCTAAACAGTGCAAACAGGTGTGTAGGTTAAAGTCCAACAAAGGCTGATCTTCTAGTGAAGAGTGGTGAAGAATCAAACACTGTCTAATATGGAGGACATCAAAGATATTGTATCAAAAACAATGGAGAAGTGTGTGTGCCCAGAGAATCCAGAGAAGAGACGGAAAACCTCCAAATGGACCTCCAATCTTTGGTGCATCAAACTTGATAGGTTCAACAGGACTCTGGAGCCACTCTCAGCAAAGTAGTATGTGGAGAAAACTACTTTGCTGAGAGTGGCTCCGGGGTCCTGTTGATCCTACCATCCAGATCCAGTTTGATGCACCAAAGATTGCAGGTCCATTTGGAGGTTTTCCGTCTCTTCTCTGGGTTCCACCCCGGAGTTCCTGGACCCTGCTGAGCTCCACACTTTTGTGGCGCCATGCCTGTATGACTCCATGTCGCTGACATTGGAGTCTACCAGTTCCGGTAAGGGCACACGCACTTCTCCATGGTTGATGACGCAATATCTTTGATGTCCTCCATATCAGACAGTGTTTGATTCTTCACCACTCTTCACTAGAAGATCAGCCTTTGTTGGACTTTAACCTACACACCTGTTTGCACTGTTTAGATTTTCACATTTTCCAGGGCTCACCGGCGTTTGGTTACCCATTCATAGAGTTTTGTACATCCACTGGACACTTTGTATATCAGATTTGTTTTATTATTTTTTTCACTAATGCATTTGTGTTCATTGGTTAGTGCTGCAGTATTTACTACCTAGATTCTATTTATGTTTGTCACATTTTTATGCAGCTGCTTGATACTTCAATTATTTTGGTTTAGCACAGCAATATCAACACTTCACTATGCATTAAGGTGAAAAACCTCCTGCCCCCCCCAGAGCCCCTCTTCTACTTACCTGAATTCTGTGTTTCCTGCGCCGGGGAAGAGCACACCAGCCGCTGTCTAAGGTCCTGATTGGATAGATTTATAGCTATTAGCTCCCACTGCTGTCAATCAAATCCAATGACGTGGGGGGCGGGGCCAAGTCCTGCTGTCTGTGTCAATGGATGCAGCAGCAGAACACGGGAGCGAGCCCGCACGAGTGCCCCGAGGGAGAGCGGGTCTCCAACGGGGCACTCGAAAAAAGGAGGAGCCAGGAGCGCTGCTGTGAGTCCCAGTTCTGAGCCCCCCCCCTGTTTAGCATTGTATTAATATATCATTACATATGCAGGTATGCCATATGCTCTTCCTGGTCCGAACCCCCCCCCCCCCCCCCACAGCAATGGGGGCACTCATGAGCCAGTTGTGTGTGTCCACAGACACAAAGAACGGGACACGGACACCCCCCGCCACCCTCCCCGCAGCTTCTAAAGCCAATGAGGAGGGAGAGAGCCTCTGCTCTCGTGCGCAGGGCTGGATCGTGATCAAGCTGGGGGGGGGGTGAAGTTTTTTTTTTTTTTACCTTAATGCAGAGAATGCATTAAGGCAAAAAGCTTTCAGCCTTTAGAACCACTTTATAGGCGGCTTACCTTTCCACCATGTGCGTCTGGTCCAGGGAAAGGCCATCGATCGCAGTGCATTCTGGACATTTAAACTTCTTCCTTGGCGTGACCTGTGGGAATGGAGAAGGAAAAAAAATATATTGTTGAGGGTGACAACCGACAGATGAAATATTGTTTACCCAGCACAGGACATTTCTCTGTTATGATATGCAGCTTGTCATCCTCTGGCTAGAGGCTACACGGCTCGAGTAGCTCACGGCTAAGCCTGAAATCCAAGGAAAACAGACTGCAGGATTTGCATGCTCTCCTCCTCTCCCATTTCTATGCGAGGTGAAAAAAAAAGCTGGTGATGACAAGCCCTTTAATTCCCTTTTAATGACTTCTCACACCGCTAAGGTCCCTGTGTAAACATCATATGGTGTGGTGGAGTTTTCAAGCTGTTTTGCGGCTCCTCTGTACCCTTCACCCACCACAGCAGATGACCATGTGGTGCCTCAGCACAGGAGTAATCCCTGCCAGAAAAGATATAGGGGGCCAACCATTTGGTCCTTAAACCGTCCGCGGAGATGGCAGGGGTCCCGGAGCCACCAACCTACAGCGGCGATCACAGGCGGAGAGGTGTCACCGCGGCATCTGATAGGGGGCTGTATGTGACAGCACAGGAAATGAATGCGCGAAGGGCCAGCGATCAAAGCAAAGGCGCTACGGCCAAGATACCCCGGTAATGCGGGGGGATTGGGGAAGTTGATTGCGAGATCACTTTTAAATTAACATTCGCGAGGAGTGAAATTTGTAATTAACATTCCTCGAGTCAGCTGTCCCGGGGCCGGACAGATGGTCATCTATATAGGGCTTCCAGTGATTCCTCTTCCAAAATCTAACAACGGTTGGTTTTGGCGACTGTGGAAACACAGCGATTGGATACACAAGGCGGTGCCCGCATAGAGAAGTGTCAACAAATTTGAATTATCAAAGGTCAGACGTTAAAAGGTTAAAGGACACCCACTTTTCCCTATGGAGCAGGCTTTACGTTTTATTTACATTTGTTGTGTATGTAGCTTTTTCAGAGATTTCTTCAGTCCAGCTGTAACGTCCTTGGATCCTCTACTGCCTTTGGAGGCAATGGTTTGTAATAAATGATGTTGGGAACAGCAAACCATATAGATGTGGGTACTGCTCTCTATATACCTGTGAGCTCAGGCTGGCTTGATGACACACCCCCAGGAGGTGTGCCCTTGACGCCCTGGGCACAAAGAAAGTGGGTTGAATGTTCAACCAAGAAGAGGAGCAGTAACTGGCACCACCCTGATTCTATAAGAGGGCAAGCAACGCTTCTACAAACAATACCCCATAATGACAATGTGAAAGAAGTTTGTTTGAAATCTTTGCACCGACTCTCCCCATTCAACCTGATGGAGCTTGAGAGGTCCTGCAAAGAAGAATGGGGGAAACTGACCAAAAATAGGTGTGCCAAGCTTGTAGCATCATACTCAAAATATTTGTGGCCATAAATAAAAAAACAAAAAAAATCCAATGTACAGAAGTATTACCAGCCTTTGCCATGACACTCAAAATTGAGCTCAGGTACATTCTGTTTCCTTGAGATGTTTCTACAACTTGATTGGAGTCTACCTGTGGGGTAAATTCAGTTGATTGGACATGATTTGGAAAGGCACACCCCTGTCTATATAAGGTCTCACAGTTAACAGTGCATGTCAGAGCACAAACCAAGCCATGGTCCAAGGAATTGTCTGTAGACCTCCAAGACAGGATTGTATGGAGGCACAGATCTGGGGTACAGAAAAATTTCTGCAGCATTGAAGGTCCCAATGACCACAGTGGCCTCCATCATCCGTAAATGGAGGAAGTTTGGAACCACCAGGAATCTTCCTAGAGCAGGCCGCCCGGCCAAACTGAGCGATCGGGGAGAAGGGCCTTAGTCAGGGAGATGACCAAGAACCTGATGGTCACTCTGACAGAGCTCCAGCGTTTTTCTGTGGAGAGAGGAGAACCTTCCAGAAGAACAACCATCTCTGCAGCACTCCACCAATCAGGCCTGTATGGTAGAGTTGCCAGACGGAAGCCACTCCTCAGTAAAAGGCACGACAGCCCACCTGGAGTTTGCCAAAAGGCACCTGAAGGACTCCCAGACCATGAGAAACAAAATTCTCTGGTCTGATGAAACAAAGATTGAACTCTTTGGCCTGAATGGCAAGTGTCATGTCTGGAGGAAACCAGGCACTGCTCATCACCTGGCCAATATCATCCCTACAGTGAAGCATGGTGGTGGCAACATCATGTTGTGGGAATGTTTTTCAGTGGCAGGAACTGGGAGACTAGTCAGGATTGAGGGAAAGATGAATGCAGCAATGTACAGAGACATCCTTGATGAAAACCTGCTCCAGGGCACTCTGGACCTCAGACTGGGGGTGAAGGTTCATCTTCCAACAGGACAACGACCCTAAGCACACAGCCAAGATAATAAAGGAGTTGCTACAGGACAACTCTGTGAATGTCCTTGAGTGGCCCAGCCAGAGCCCAGAACTTGAACCCGATTGAACATCTCTGGAGAGATCTGAAAATGGCTGTGCACCGACACCCCCCCCATCCAACCCGATGGAGTTTGAGAGGTCCTGCAAAGAAGAATGGGAGAAACTGCCTAAAAATAGGAGCGCCAAGCTTGTAGCATCATACTCAAAAAGACTTGAGGCTGTAATTGGTGCCAAAGGTGCTTCAACAAAGTATTGAGAAAAGGCTGTGAATACTTCTGTACATTGGATTTTTTTAGTCTTTTATTTTTAATAAATTTACAAAGATTTCAAACAAACATCTTTCACATTGTCATATTGTTTGTAGAATTTTGAGGAAAATAATGAATTTAATCCATTTTGGAATAAGGTTGTAACATAACAAAATGTGGAAAAAGTGAAGCACTGTCAATACTTTCCGGATGCACTGTATAACTGGAGAACCTAGCATTCCAACTAGTATAAAGGTATGCAAAAAAGACAGGCAGGAAGTGAGCGCAAACTATGCTTAATAAGTCCAGTTGATTTTAATTTTCTCAAATGAAAGCGAGAGAAGTACCAACGCGTTTCGGGGGCCCCCCTTCAGTTGCAGAATATAAGGCTAGGCACCATACTGGATGAAACAGTTAAAAAGAATCCAGTGGGGGCCAGGGTCCTGGGGTCAATCCTACTAGGGAACATCTATGTCCTCCCTGAGTGTGCGTTTTTCCTCCCATAATTCAAAAACAGGCTGATAGTCTAACTTGTGTTTGACCAAATAGGCATTAGAGTTGTATCTGCAGCCAGGGCATTAGACTCTCTGCCCCTCGGGGGCGGAGACTAAGGTTAACGGGCTTTCTGTATAACGCTAGGTAATATGTTAGCACTATATAAAAGGAATAATAAAAAAAAAAAAAAAAGTTTGCTACTTTTTTTTTACCACGTGGGTTTCTTTACTACACTGTTACTCGAGAGGAAGAACAATAATTAAGGCCTTACCTTAATAGGAGCTTTCCCTGTTACATTGGCAACCAAGAAGTTCATAGCGATGTCTTCGCAGTTCATGTGTGCGTCCACCCAGCTCTTAATATCTCCCGGCATTTTGTAGGTGTACATGTAGTTGAAATACTGCCCATTGGAACATAAAAGGGTCAGAAGATAAAACCTGCATTAGTCTAGCAATATAATGACATTAGAATTAGGCTATAGCTATTTGAGCTCTGTGGGATAACAAAAAACATTACCATATATACTCGAGTATAAGTCGAATTTTTCAGCACATTTTTTTGTGCTGAAAGTGCCCCCCTCGACTTATACTGGAGTCAAGCACTTTTCTGCAGCAAAAAATTTCATTTTCCGAACCGATTTTGGGGCCCCGTATCTCAGGGCCAATTGGTGCTAAGAACCCCAAATTTGGTGTGCAAACCCAGTGGAACTGGTACCATAACATATCCAAAGCTGAAGTTCCTAGTACTAAGTGGCCCCGAGATACGGGGCCCCAAAATCGGTTCGGAAAATGTCATTCTCTGCTGCAGAAAAGTGCTTGACATTTTCTGAACTGATTTTTGGGTCCCTGTATCTCGGGGCCACTTGGTGCTAGAAACCCCAGCTTTGGAAATTTTATGGTGCTAGTTTCACTGGGTTTGCACACCAAACTTGGGGTTCCTAGCACTAAGTGGCCCTGAGATACGGGGCCCCAAATTTGGTCAACTGTGTCCATCTGCAGCAATGTCATCTCGGGACCCTTTGGGTTCAGAGACCCCAAATTTTGGCTGCAGCTAGGGGGCATCTAGGAACCCTTAAATACCGAGTTTGAAGTTCAGGGGACCTATGGCTGCAAATGGGCACAGTGAGGCATGCAAATGGGCATTGTTGACCCTCTTTTCCACTTACAGTAGCTGTGCATTTCTCACCCTCGTCTTATACTCGGGTCAATAAGTTTTTCCCATTTTTTTGTGGTAAATTAGGGCCTCGACTTATACTCGAGTATATACGGTAATTTAAACCTGATGCTTGTGGTCGGAAAACAGGGAATGTTAATTTGCAAAGTTTAAAGAAAAAAAAAAGGTAAATGTTGCAAAAACGCAAGGCACCACTCCCAACCACCAGCACAGAATTGATATTCTGTAATGCTTGGGCAGGCTAAGTTCACTTGTGTGGATTAGCAGCTACTGCCAGGCGTTCAGGAGGTGTGACTACTGAATGTATTATGTATTATGGAGTGAAGCTTAATAAAGTTTGATTAATTGATAGTGTTCTCATCCTTCCCTCGTGTCTCCCTTTCCTATCATGGCAAACGTAATTACTCTCTGATCACCGTTACCTAAATGATCCCTTACTTCTACATCTGCAATCAGCTCTGTGTTGTTTGATATTATAAAGGTCCAGCAGAGCATTATTTCTAGTTGGGGCTTCCACCGGTTGACTCATGAAATTGGTTTGAACCACATTCAAAAATGATGAGCCTTAGCTGAGTGTGCAGTTCCATCTGCCCAATCCATATCAGGATAGTTGAAGTCCCCCATGATTATAATATTACCCAGTCTTTTTTGCTGAATGGCAATTTTTAATGGGTCTAATGCACCACAAATGCAAGCCAAGCATTTGGCTCATGGCAGCAGTGCGGCCCTATTGACTTGAATGGCCAAGACGGGAAGGTGGTGCCACTTGTCTATTCTACATGCCGCAACACAAAGCATCACAGCCGTGACACAACAGCCACCCCTACCGGTATAGCAGGCTTTAGGTGGGTTGCAAAATCACAGCTCAACCGCCTGTTTTTACTGCTACCCCCATCCGCACTTTGTGAAGAAGGCCTACAACAGATTTTTATAGCTTATGGTTTGTGTGAATGAGTCCTACGAGCCAGAGTTTACATAGGGATGAAGTACTAGGCAAACTTTGGGACTTTTGTTCAACGTGCCTAAACTGCATACATGAACCCATGTGCCAGGACAAAGGTCATCTAGAGCCCAGGGTGAACATGCTAAACTGTGCCCCCCCCCCCCCTAAGATGTATGAGCATTATGTGTCAGCAAAAATCTCCCCACAAAGACACTGAGCACTAATCTGCCTGCTTACCTCCTAAGCATAAATTCCCCCCTCCTCCCAGTACAAATCCACCTCCCTGCTGAAATCCCCCATCTCAGCACAAATCTTTGTCCCCCCCCCCCCCTTACATTCACCCCTACTAGCACAAATTCTCTACCCCTAAAATTACCTCTCCTAGTACACATTTCCCCCCCCCACTTCAAATCCCACCCCTCAGCACAAATCTTTGCCCCCCACATCCCAAACACCCCCCCCCCCAAAAAAAAACCCCTCCTAGCACAAATTCTCTACCCCTAAAATTACCCCTCCTAGTACACATCTCCCACCCCCCAGCACAAATCTTTGCCAAACCCCCCAAATTCACTCATCCTACCCTGTTTCCCCGAAAATAAGACCTAGCGTGATTGTTGGTGATGGCTGCAATATAAGCCCTACCCCCCAAATAAGCCCTAGTTAAAGTCCTTGTAGGTCTTATTTTCAGGGTAGGGCTTATTTTCGGGGAAACAGGGTAGGGCTTATTTGGGGGGTAGGGCTTATATTGCAGCCATCATCGACAATCACGCTAGGTCTTATTTTCAGGGAAACAGGGTAGCACTAAATTCTTTACCCCTTAAATTTCCCCTCCTAGTACACATCTTCCTACCCCCACTTCAAATCCCCCCTCCCACAAATTGTCCCCAAATCCCCCCACCTAGCACAATTCTTCTTACCCCATCCCCCTCCCAACACAAATCCCCCTAAATCACCACTTATACCACCTCCCCAAATTTCCCCTCCTAGAATAATACCTCCCTGCAGCCCCAAAAATGCCCCCTTCTAACACAAATTCCCCCCCCTCCCTTCCCTAATCTCTTTGTGGTACCCCCCCCCCCCAACCTCACGATACCACAGTGCCCAGGGCATCCGCCCCTCCTGCCCACCCCTTTGTCCTGGCCATGCATGAACCTGCCCAATTACCAAGCCATGATAAATTCCCTGATATGACCGGGAAATGCTTAAAACAAAAAAAAAAGACAAAAAACACGGCTGTCATTACATACTGTAAATATGTTTATTTGCATTAATAAAAAAAAAGTCACAGGAAAACAATCGAAAAAATTGCAAGTATGCATTTAATTAAAATTCTTATATAGGTATCACCAACGTGTTAATTTTAAGCATAGGAACATCTGAACATTTTAAAGACCCTCCTGGGAACCGTACAGTCAGTGAGGAATGCACTAAAGTGTGTGCTACAGAACAAGCCTTAAAAGCAGCTTTTACTGTAACACAGGCCAGTGAATCACCAGGCGTTTGACAGATGATCCATACCGGTTATTAAGGCTGCAATGAGGAGGTACTGACAGCTTCAAAGCAATAAGCAAAAAATGTTTCCAAACAGACATAATGACCTGCGGGGGGGCAACAAAATCGATTTTCTTTTCTTGTATAAAGCCAATCTTAGGTGTCATCAATATCCATCAGTCAATGACATGGTTTTAAAGTTGAGCTGCAAGCAAACCGATAAATACACAGATGAAATATATCTATATATAGATAGATATATTTATATCTGAAAGTCCCGACCTGAAAGTCGCGGGGGATTTTGCAGCGATTTTTTGCCGCGATTTTGCAGCATTTTTTTTTGCCGCGACTGGAAACAACGCCTGTGTTTTCTTGAGGTCTGTGGATATTATAGCAGGGCTGGGATATTCCAGTGGACAAATCGGACACTAACTGACACTTTTTGGGGACCAGTGACATGATTACAACAATCAGTGCTAAAAATATCCACTGTCACTGTAGTAATGACACTGGCTGGGAAGGGGGTTAACATAAGGCGATCAAAGGGTTAACTGTATGCCTTGCCAGTGCTTGAGCACTGTGGGGGAGGTGCTTTCACTAGGGGAAGGCATTGATCCATGTTCTTGCTTTGCAGGAACTCAGGATCAATATCTTACTTACAGAACGATGATCTGCCTTGTTTACATAGGTAGATCGTCATTCTGGCTCTCTGCCTAATGATCGGCAGGTCCCGGCGGACATTAAGTCTGCAGTACCCGCAGATCAGCTCCCACAGTGGGAGCGAGTCGCTGGCACCATGCGTGCGCGCCCTAGACCCAGGTGTGGGTTACAAGGTACGTGATCCTCTGCAGGAGAGCTTCCTTGCTGCCGTAAATGTAAGTTATATGGTCAGCAAGTGGTTAATCTTCTGCAGTTTCCTAACACTTACAGGTCTTGTCCATCCCCCAGCTTGTGACTAGACACACCCTGCTCTCTCCTTTCTCCTTCTCTCAGTAGGCTCCTTGTGCTGCTTCCCCCCCTCCCCGGTCTGAGTGCTGCTGTACATGGATTATAAGAGGCTGTTATCAGGTTAAATTTGGGTACTGCTTGAATTATGTTGAAAAAAAGGGGATTTTAGAGAAGCCAACACCTGGTACGTAGTAGGTATAGATAGGTAGTAATACAGCATCAGGTAGCTCTACGCGTTTCGTGGCTGATACGCCAATTATGAATTATGTAATAATGAATACAAACCTGCATTTGTGTGTCCAAGACTCCTTTCACTCTGATGCGCTTTTCAGGCATTTCACCGCTAAAAATAGCGCCTGTAAAGCGCCTCTCATGCCTCCCCAGTGTGAAAGCCTGAGTGCTTTCACACTGGGGGCCTCCCCAGTGTGAAAGCCTGAGTGCTTTCACACTGGGGCGGTGCGCTTGCGGGATGGGATAAAAAGTCCTGCAAGCCGCATCTTTGGGGCGGTTTATACACCCCTCCTAAAATGCCCTACCCGTTGAAATGAATGGGCAGCGCTGCCGAAGCGCCTGCAAAGCACTTTGGCAGCACCGCAACACGGGTGCTATTAACCCTTTATTCGGCCAGTAGAGGGGGGTTAAAAGCGCCCCCGCTAGTGGCCAAAAATCACCGCTAAAAAGATGGTAAAGCGCCGCTAAAACTAGCAGCGCTTTACCGCTAACGCACCCCCGCCCCAGTGTGAAAGGGGTCTAAAAGTGACAAGGCCTCCTGAAAGCCCAACTCCTTTGCCCGTGCTAAATAAGAGTCAGGAAACCAAACACTTTGTAAGCTCCGTGTCGAATGGTTTTGAGGCTTGCACGGGGTAAATGAGTTTTGGTCCTACTCACATGACAGCGGTCAGGTCTTGTGACTGGTCAGTCAGGCCTGAGCATTGCCTCCTGGAAGGAGGTCACTACTCCTTCATATCCAGAAGCACCAAAAAAACAAGGTTATTGAAGATGTTGATTGAGCGGAGGATCAGGGGTAAGATGACCATAAAGTGGAATAGGACATTGTTACCTCATCTTGGAACGGCCAGTAACACAAGAGGATTATTTACACGCACTACAACAAAATGACTATGCAAGGAACCTACCTTGTGATAGAAAGCGGCCCCAGTTAGCACCATAGACACCTCATTGGTCCACTCAGACTCATATTTCCACTTGTTCATCTCATGGTCCCAAAGATGCAGACGACCCGGGTAGCCCACTAGCCGGTCAGGAAACTCCCGCCAAACCTGCAATGACATGACAAAAAGGACTGATTTCCAGGAGAAAGACTAAGTCGATAGGTCTTAATAAGCAAGAGAAAAGGCCAATGTTGCCTATAGCAGTCAGATCAATTTTTTTATTGCCCAACTTGCAATAGAGTACTATAAGCTGTAATAAGACGAGCTGCAACCTACTTATCCTCTCCTCGGATCAGCTTGTGACTTGTTAGCCCATGAGCACTGCAGAATAATTGATTGGCTCCTTGTGCTGCTTATGTCTTCCCCTATCTGAACTCCGCTGCACAGGGACTGCAAGAGACTGGTACCAAGCTAAATTCAGGCACGTGCAAAAGTTGCTTTTAAAAATTTTTTTTAAAGATATATTAATGCGCACACATACCTATATGAATTGACATTTTCATTTATCTGTCTGGAGTTCAGCTTTATTATAATTTGTTTAGAGAAATATGTATGTTGCCATTGCAAACCTATCCTTCGAAGAATGCTTGTTCTCTGGCTGCCATGCTGATCCAACAGCTTACATATTTGCAGAGATAGAACAAATCCAACTTTCCTTTGACTTCCATGAGCTGGATGCTTGTTTTGGGTCGATTACTCAGAAGAACAAAAAAAAAAAAAAAAACCTTATTGAGACAGCCCTTTTACTTCTGAGGAACCTGTAAAATAACTTTCAGGTCCCAGGAAACCCTTACTAAAACCAACTAATTGGAGGTCAATGGCAAAAATGGTGGTTGGTAGGAAGAATACAACCCTTACAGTCTTAGCAGGTTGACTATCTTTCTTTGGAATGTTTACCCTAATGACCATGAAGAACAGTAGTCTTCAGTGCTCCTCTTATGGCCTAAAGACATTGCCATATGTTTTTCTAACAAAGATTTTTAGTATCTTCTGTGACCTTCTGATTTCTCCAATGGTGGGAGAAGAACAGAGCTGATCCTGGGCATTGTTGGTATGGGCAGGAGCTGTCTCCTGGTGCACAGATACCGAGGGTCTAAACGAGCCTCTCTGAACCTTTTTACTCCGAAAAACCCCTAAAATAGCCTTCAGGTCTCAGGGAACCCTTACTAAAACCAACTCATCAGGGGTCAATGACAAAAATGCCCCTTGCATTAATGGTCAAGAAGAATGCAACCCATAACAGTGGTGGTCAAAATGCCACCCTTAAAGACAAGATCACTGGTGTTATGCCGCTGGCTCTGCTAAGCGACTTTGGTCCTGGATCTATACAGGCACTATCAAATAGGAGGCCAATCAGCCACAGCTCAAGGAACACCTAGCAACCTCTA
The DNA here is from genome assembly GCA_037952925.1 of Lithobates clamitans. Lineage (NCBI taxonomy): Eukaryota > Metazoa > Chordata > Amphibia > Anura > Ranidae > Lithobates > Lithobates clamitans. The sequence goes on along the minus strand of JBBGZY010001808.1, from coordinate 124,028 downwards.
GAGAAACCCTAGGGTTTCATGGAACCTTGGTTGAAAATGGCTGGTCTGACAATTCTCCAGGGGAATTTGTTCACTGTATAAGAGAACTCTTTCCTCAGACTGGCTGGTGTGGGGCTATACAGACTTCTGCTGCCCATATATGGGCAGATATCTAAGAAAGAAGAGCTGGGAAATATCTGCCAGTCCTCCCAAGACTCCAGCAAGCACCTAAACCTACTCTGTTACAAAGCAAAAGCTGGGGGCAATGCATGTTTGTTGGTACTGTAAAACCTTAAATCTTTGTATGCGACTGAAGGATCAGAATCTGATCAAAAGGGCAATCTCCAACCAGACTGGAACTTTTCCCGTGCAATGCTTAAAATCAGAAACATTGGTCTTAATTGGTCTTAAATATTGGTATTAAGATGCCTAGGCCAGTTGGAGAACAATCTTCCCCCAAGATTAACCGCTGTGCAATACAGACTGTCATGGAATTCATCCACTATATTGGTTCGTGTGACGCAACATGGACAGTCTGAGAAAAATGTTGCCCTATACTGGTCCAGGAGCAATTGGGACTGTCTTCTTACAAATAGGTTCTGTGGTGTAATACTGACTGAGAGAATTCTTCCTCCTGAATGGTTCATGTGGAGCAATATGGACTGTCTGAGAGAATTTCTTATCTAGATTGGTTTATGTGGAGCTATATGGACTGTCTTCCAACAAATACCCCCTCTATGGCAACATGGACTGCCAGAGAGAAATTATCCTCCATACTGGTCCATGTAGAGCAGGGTTTCTCAACCAGGGTTCCCCAGAGCCCTAGGGTTCCTCCAGAGGTTGTTAGGGGTTCCTTAAACAATGAGCAATTTCTTCCTCTCTGATCTTTTTAGCTATCTGTAAGGGGGTAATTCTTCCCAATGACCACACGTATAAAGAGCATTCTTCCCACTGACCATCACACTAATGTATCATGAGTCGTAGATCTGGTATTTTTTTTTAGCAGGGGTTCCCTGAGACCAGAAACCTATTTCAAGGGTTCAAGGGTTCTGTATTGTAAAGGTTGAAAAAGGCTGATGTAGAGCAACAGTGTCTTCCTACAAACAGGTCCTGTCATACAATACTGAACTCTTTGAAAGAACTCTTTCCCATAACTGGTTTTTGTGAAGCAATATGGACTACCTTCCTACAAATATGTCCTGTGGTGTAATGTGGATTGTCTGTAAAAAAAAATTTCTGATATACAGGTTCATGTAGAGCAAAGCAGGCTGTCATGCTACAAATAAGTCCCATGTTGCAATATGGACTGTCTGAGAACTCTTCTGATATACTGGTTCATGTGGAGTAATCCAGACTTTCTCCCAACAACAGGTACCATAGTGCACTACAGACTGAGAAAATACTTTCCCTAGATTGGTCAATGGAAATACAGACCATCTGAAACATTTAGCTTTCATAAGTGAGGACCTGTTACTGGAGAAAGAGTGACAGAACCTTATATACAGCAATGAGACCAGCAGGGATATACCATGCATATAAAGGGAGGTGATGGCGGTGTGAAGGCTTTGTAATGGTGCCGCATACAGACATGTCACCCCCCACCCCGAATGTGCAGCTGGATACAATCAGGCCTGGGTCTCTTGCCACTTCATTCATAACCTGACCGCTGACAACAGGATCAAAACTACAGGAAAGTCAGAGCAGGCTGCGCCATCATTAGCAGCACCCCTAAATGTTAAACACGCTACTGGCCACATTAATAGGCCTGATTTACAAGCATTGGGGGGGGTGGGGGGGGGTCTGGCAGGACGCTCAGATGAAAGTGGAGAGATTGGTCACTGGAGTCGCACAAGTTTAGAATACAAGTGTTCAACAGGCCAAACTTAACCGGAGGTCATCTCTACACAGTGACTTAGGTAAGGGGCCCATTTGGACAATATGTGCCTTATCCAGCGCAGTCCCAACACATAGACAATTGAATGTTCCCTGAGTCCTATGAATTTAGTTCAAAACATGGTGCTGCAGTGGTGTGCATTAGAAAAAGTAGGACATTATGCATTTTTACACAGCGCAGTGTGTTGCAATGCACTACACGCACTGCACCGTGGTGCATGAAGATGCATTAGCTATGGTGAGCAGTGATGAGCTCGGGCATGTTCAGGATTCGAACTCTAGTGTGTCAGCCCACCAGGAAGCTGTCAACTACACGGGCCAATCTGTGGCCAAGGCGTTTCCCACCATGCAGCTACACGTACACATGACCCTTGTATATCTGTGGTTTCCTGGTGGGCTTGCACATGAGGGCTTAGGTCCAAGTCCGAACATGCCCAAGCTCATCTCTAATAGAGAGTACAAATATTCTATTTTCTTTCTTGTCCGATAAGGGAAAAAGGAAATCCAAGACCTATTCAAGTCCCAAGGACACAAGAATGGCCTGACAGGCGGTACTGTCCAAGTTACATGCTGTATGAGGTATGAGACAAGGAGTGAGAAACAACGGCCCCTGGAAAGAAAAATGGATAGGGACGGACTCTGACCCTTAACGGTACGTAAGGTCAAACTCCTTTCCTCTACAGATTGGGGAAAGAAAATGAAAATCTCCCACTCACATATTTCTGCGGGTGCCACTTCCTGGCTTCACCCCAGGCAAAAAAAAAAAAAAATATTTTCAAGTCCTGTAATTGAAGTTTCCTGAAGCTGGCTTCCAGGGGCTTAACAGTGCTGAGATACAGGACTCAAGACCATAAGGTCCAGCTGGACTGGGAGTGTCCAAGGAGCAACCCCCGCAAGACAAGCTATGTCTGTGTACCAAGCTCCCCTGGGCTCATTCGGCCAACACTAATATCAGTGTTACCACCTCACGGATTCTTCGCAAAAGATGTGGCAGAATCCGGAAATGGGGGAAAAAAAAAGCGTCAAATAAGGGAGGAACCAGACCTTAAGGTGTTACCAGTACATGCACCCCTATTGACAGTGGGACTCTTGTCCCAGACACCTGTCCCAAACTGTTGTAGAATTTGGAATCTAAGAGATTCCCCTGCAGAGTTCCCCCTGCCACTATCCTATACCTGGAATATGTATTGGCAATAGAGACAGCACTTGTACTGTCCCAGACAGAATGTGGTACACCTCCCTGAGTCGCATGACCTCTGGTGCCGCCCTGGTGGTTGATTATATATATATATATATATATATATATATATATATATATATATATATATATATATATATATATATATATATATATATATATATATATATATATATGCCTTCAGAGGCATTTCCAGATTGAACCTACAAAAGGTTTGTCCTATAATCCAGAGCAAGGCATACTGGCCAAAAATTCCAAGCTATTGGACAGTATTCTCTCCTGTGGAGACCAAGCCCACTGAACTGTAGCCAGCTTCAAGTCAACTTGGAGAGACTGGCATCAGTGGTTATTATTTTCCAAATTCCTGAAAAGGAAGAATAGCAAGCACCAATTTTTGCTCTGAAAACCCCCGGAAACAGAGCCTGCTGGCAATGCAATGCCTGGATCTTCAAGTTCCAGACAGAGAATGAACCTCTACCAAGACCTGGAGTAGGGCTGTATGTAGGGAATGTGCTTTGACCTAAACACAGCTTCCTCCTGTAGATATATATCTAAGGAACCCCTGGAATCGACTGCTTCCTGAGCAAAGATTATTGAGGTAAAGAGTATTGAGGTGTCTTCAGCAAGCCCAGCACTGGGGCTAGATGCTTTGTGAACCCTCCAGAGCTGTGGCCAACCCAAAGGGAAGATTCACAAAAAAAAAACCTGCTTTCCACTGCAATTACAGAAATCTTTGATGAGCCTAGAAACAAACCGCCACATGAAGATGTGCGTTTACAGATGATTATGGACCTCGAAATCTACCTCTTGCAGAGAGGTCACCACTGAACAGTTTAGCCTATCTAAAACAGAAGGATGTTCAGCGGCTTGAGATCTTTAGATAGACCTCGTCTCTCTATTTGGCTCTGGAACTGCTACCATGCAAGTGCCTAGGTATGCAAACATGCAGGTATACAAGTATTCTTGCCATTCATGCATTTATGTATGCAGTACAAGGCCAATAATAACACACTCATGTACCCCCAGGCAAACAAGCATATATGCTTGCAGTCCCAGGTAAATAAGCACATATGCATGTAGTCCTAGCAAATAAGCACATATGCATGTAGTCCTAGGCAAATAAGCACATATTTATGTAGACCTGGGCAAATAAGCACATATTTATGTAGTCCTGAGCAAAAATGCAATACAAATGAAAACATGCCAGCATATGTTTAAGCAAGATGCATCTATGGAAACATGCAAGCATGTGCTTATGAAACATGCAAGCATGTGCTTATGCAACTATGCATTTAGTCAAAACATGAAAGTGTGCATCCCTGTAAACATGCATTTATACAACACATGCCCGTGGAAACATGCATTTACGCAATAAGCAAACATGTGTTTAGGAAACATGTTTATGCAACACGCATCTATGTAGACATGTAAAAACCTGCATCTTTATGCAGACATGCATCTTTATGCGATCAAGTATCCTTATGCGATCATGTATAACCATGTATATTTAAGCAAGCATCTATAAACATGCATCTTTATGCAACCATGTATCTTTATGCGATCAAGTATCTGTATGCGACCATGTATCTTTATGTGATCATGTAAAACCATGTATATCTATACAAACATGTCTAAACATGCATCTTTATGCAACCATATATCTTTATGTGGTCATGTATAACCATGTTTATTTAAGCAAACATGTATAAATAGGCATCTTTATGTGATCAGGTATCTTTATGCGATCATGTATAACCATGTATATTTATACAAACATATCCAAACATGCATCTTTATGCAACCATGTATAACTATTTATATTTATACAAACATGAATAAACATGCATCTTTGTGCAACCATGCATCCTTGTGCAACCATGATCATGTATCTTTATGCAAACATGAATAACCATGTATATATATGCGAATATGTAAAACAACCTGTATCTCCAGCAACCATGCGTTCCAGCTAGTTTGCAAGCAAGCACGTGCTTAACTGCAGTTGGCCCCATACTAGTCCTGCAGGATTTAGCCAAGCACATATGCACTATACTGGAGATCCAACTCCTTAAAATGCACCCATGCTCATGTTTTTCCAAATGTGTATATTTAAACATGCATTTAAGCAACAAGTTTGCAAGCATGTATACTACGCTGCACCTGCTACAGAGCAGTCAACAACACTTTAAAGTGAACTGCTAACATTCCAGGGGTGTATCGACTTACAGTTGTACAGCCCCCCCGGATAAGCAGTAAATATGCAGCATATAATCATGACATGTCTGTCACACAGTTCTCCCATAGTAAGTACTCACACTTTGTTAGTATCCATGGGCTGCTGCTATGTCTTCAGAGGCCTACTAAACCTGTTGCCACATGGCATGGCTGTCCTTCCTGCCTATATAAAAATAGGCCATACTGAGAGAGCCTGCGCACTCAAGTGACTGGAGAAGAAACAACAGCCCACATGAGTAAGAAGTACATATGGTAGCACGATTAAACATCACACTGCTCCCAGTGGCCACTGGGAGAACTGACAGTCAGATCTCTTTTTTCTTTTTTTTCAACAAAGGAGAAACTGCAAAAAAAGCAGACTTACCATTCCCGCTGCAGGACTCTGAACATAACAGGAGTCCAATCTTCACCCATCACAGTGAACTTTGTCATAAAAGACCTTCAGAGACTGGGCCCCCCTTAATATGGGGTCCACTCCCCTGGACCTGTATAGCACCTTCAAGGAAAGCACCTTGGTTAGAACAAACACTGCACAGGCACCATTACGCAGGATCCAGTGCCATGAAGCTGCATTACAGGCAAACCTCGAGGAATCTTCTCTCCTTCCATTTTGGCTGATAGCTTTTTTGAATGGATCCGATTGAGGCCCATGATTCTTAATAGAACTGTCCAGACCTCCAAGTATGCTCCAAGAGCAAATGTATCACATCAGTGACCACCACCTTGCAGACACAGACAGTTACAGAAAACTGATGTGCTTCCTGTGAAGGAGGGGTTATATAGGGGAGGACTTCCTGTTTGATTGATCTACCAGTGTCCATTCACCTATAGATGGTGTATAACCCAGGTAGTAATTACAATAGCTGCTCTGTGCCCCGTGATGTACGATAAAGAAAACTGACCAATTGAGTGGTGGGCAACCCAAAAAACAATTGTGAGCAGGCCCAACGTAAACAACATGAAAACTGGGGACTGCCTGCAGCTCAAAGTGCAGTCTGAAGGACCTTACACCAAAGCTGGCATCAGATGAGGCAGAAATGTCTACCTGGTAGAACTTAAGAGAACATGTCAACAGAAGACCAGGTGACAACCTTACAGTTGCCAAATACGGATACGCCCATGAGGCACTCACAAATCTAGCAGTCAGCCTTAAAGTAGAAGTTGGGCCAAAGCTCTTTCGGCCCTACGTCTCCTATAGGTCACAGGAGTGCACTTAGTTCTGCACTCCTGTGACCCATATTAAGCCTACAGCAGGCTAAAGTCCACTGTTGGCTGACATCACCCAGACGGTCCAGGCTCAGGAGTGATTCCCAATTAAATGTCAGGATCCACTAGGGCTGCACAATTAATCTTTAAAAGATTGTGATCTCAATTCAACCCCCCACACAATCTTAATCCAGCATTTCCACGATGCATGTAACAAATGCAAAGCAGTTCTCTGCTTACAGCTGTCAAAAAAAAAAAAAAAACAGCAGGCAATGTTGATCAACAACACTGCTCAATGTTGAAAGAGAGGTAAAAAGAAACATTGTATCTTTTCTGTTCATTTACAGAACAAAGGGATGAACTTCGGTCTCTAAATATAGTCAGTTTAAAGCAACCTTGTCAAGCAAAAAAGAATTTTTTTTTTTTTTTAGGTTTTAATTAAATTGTTACTCTGTTTAACTCCTTAATTTACTCTAATCAGCCTTATTAACTCCTTATTTCTCTCCATTTAATTATTTTCCTGCTGATTTTTTTTTTATTTACTATTTTATAAACTATTAATAATAGGATTTTTAAAACAGCTTACCTGTAAAATCCTTTTCTTGGAGTACATCATAGGACACAGAGCCTCAAGTAATTACTTGGTGGGTTATGGGCCTACCTTCAGGTGTTGACACTGGTATAACCAATACAGGAAGTTGATTCCCCTATATAACCCCTCCTCCTTCCAGGAGTCCTCAGTTTTTGTAGCCAAGCAATATAAGCAATATACTCTCACACCATAAAACAGAGGGGCGGGAGCTCTGTGTCCTATGATGTACTCCAAGAAAAGGATTTTACAGGTAAGCTGTTTTAAAAATCCTATTTTCTTTATCGTACATCATAGGACACAGAGCCTCAAGTAATTACTTGGTGGGATGTCCCATAGCAATGCTACTTGAGGGGAGGGAGACACAACCCGTAGGGCACCCCCAGACCTTGAGGAATTATACTGCTGCCTTCTGCACACTGCGCCCGAAGGCGATGTCCTTATTCCATCTTACATCTACCTGATAAAATTTTGTAAATGTATGCACTGAAGACTAAGTCGCGGCCTTGCAGATCTGAGACCTGGAGGCCTGGTGACGCACTGCCCAAGAAGCACCAACCACTCTGGTAGAGTGCGCCTTAACTTGAAAAGGGGGAATCTTTCCCTTTAAATCATAAGTTTGAATTATAACTTGCCGAATCCACTTAGCCACAGTGGATCTTGACGCTGCCTGTCCTTTTTTAGGACCCTCTGGCAGAATAAATAAGACATCAGAATCTGAGCAGTTTTCTTTAAAATAGAACTTCACTGCTCTCACCACATCAAGATAATGTAGTGACTTTTCTTCTTTGGAACATGGTTTTGGAAAAAACGATGGCAGGACAATATCTTCATTCAGATGAAAGCCTGACACCACTTTTGGCAAAAAGCCTGGACGAGGGCGTAACACACCACTCTGTCCTCATGAATAACCAACATGGTTTTGGAAAAAACTGAGGACTCCTGGAAGGAGGAGGGGTTATATAGGGGAGTCAACTTCCTGTATTGGTTATACCAGTGTCAACACCTGAAGGTAGGCCCATTACCCACCAAGTAATTACGTGAGGCCCTGTGTCCTATGATGTACGATAAAGAAAATTAAAACTTTTTTTAACCTACCAACCAATCCATAGACAAGCTCAGGTACCTATGCCACAAAAAAAGACACCACTTAGCAGTAGTCTGTAAAGAGAGAATTATTAGTTCCCCCCCTCGCAACTTATAGTTACTAATCTGTGGTTCTTCACTGCCTCCCCACGCCATCAGAGCTCTTGAGGATTTGCTCTAACAGAGTAGTGCTTTCAGGTATCGGGGGGGCAGTGTAGCCAACCCCAACTGACATGGTTCAGGCCAGCTTCTGGGCCCCAATACGGTCACCGGGGGGAAGAGCAGTAATATCTACCACGCGGGTGAGCTTACCCAGAGTAGACTCCTGCAGTGGGAAGGTGGCAAGGGAGTGTGGATAGGTGAGTATACCTTACAGTCAGGATGGGCTACCAACAAACACTGCCACGTCTCCCCGAATTGGTAAAGTGACAGCATCTCTTGAAGTGTAATTAAAAGATTATTTAAACATAGCAAAGAGGCAACGCTTCCAAGCTAGCATTTGCAGATTCCACTTCTGGTTGCTTTTTTAACAACAAACATGCCCTTGAGACAAAGACATATCAGCACAGGACCCACAAATAATACTAGCCTTTAAAAATAAATTGTGAATAACGTAATCCTCCCCATCAGATGCCACAGAGGAACCGAGCCAATAATTTGCAATAGGAGGTCTCAGCATGAAGCAATGTGGAAGAGGGTATGGGCTGTATTTCCCACAGAACCCAGTAGTCTGGCAGCTGGCACCAACACCACTATTTCCCAACTCTCCGGAGACGCGTAACCGTTCTGAAGAACAGACCCCAGGCCTGAATGTTTCAGAAAATCCTCCGTACCTGCCAATGCATATTTTGGATTCGAGATCACAGATGGGGAACATTTGAGGGCACGGTCTGGTCTTGTCCCACAGACAAAATAAAACATATTTACTATTTTTCCTCTCCTTCCAAAAAAAAAAAAAAAAAATTATGGCTTTTTAAAAGACGAACTACTGTCTATTTCCAGAGAGATCGGAATATGAAGCTTCTCTGAAAATTATTTGACGTTTTTTGACATTTTTCTTTGATTGCTCGGCCATATTTTCACAGTGGCATTTCGTAGGTTTGGTTCACACGGATGCTAAAAGGAGGCTGCTGGCACATTTTCAACACCTTCCAAGAACTTACCGACCACTGTGCCTGGCAGGGCGTAATTAAGCCTCTCTATATCTTTTTACTACTGTGAAACTCATGAAATAATATTGAGGTCTCTGGGATCCTCTGCTAAAAAAATATTATAAGCCCATCACACAGTACAATAGCCTGATCATTAAGTTATATTAAAAAGAAAAAGGGAAAAATGGCATATTTACTGCATTTTATACCCAGCGTGGACTGACGCAGAGACGTACCCCTTACATTGGTGGTTAGTGGAGAAGTCTTCGCTTACATTGGTGATCAGTGAAGAACTACCCCCTAACCATGGTGATCAGTGAAGAAGTACCCCCTTACATTGGTGATCAGTGAAGAAGTACCCCCTGACATTGGTGATCAGTGAAGAAGTACCCCCTGACATTGGTGATCAGTGAAGAAGTCCCCCCTTACATTGGTGATCAGTGAAGAAGTACCCCCTTACATTGGTGATCAGTGAAGAACCCCCTTACATTGGTGATCAGTGAAAAACCCCCTTACATTGGTGATCAGTGTAGAACCCCCTTACATTGGTGATCAGTGAAGAACCCCCTTACATTGGTGAACAGTGAAGAAGTACCCCCTTACATTGGTGATCAGTGAATAAGCACCCCAGAAGTCCCCCCTTACAATGGTGGTCAGTGGAAATGTGCCCCCTAACACTGGTGGTCAGTGGACTGCACCCTTAAAATTAGACGTCGGTGAAGAAGTCCCCTTACATTCGTGATCAGTAAAGAAGTACCCCCTTACATAGGGGGTACTTCTTCATTGATCACCAATGTTAGGGGGTACTTCTTTACTGATCACCAAACATTGGTGATCAGTGAAGAAGTACCTCCTTACATTGGTGATCAGTGAAAAAGTACCCCCTTACATTGGCAATCAGTGAAGAAGTACCCCAGAAGTCCCCCCTTACAATGGTGGTCAGTGGAAATGTGCCCCCTAACACTGGTGGTCAGTGAAGCACTGCGCCCTTAAAATTGGACGTCAGTGAAGAACCGCCCCTTAAACTGATAATTAGTGGACAAATGCAGAAGAACCCTACACTGCATGTAACATCTGGGATGCACTAACCCTTGTATTTCAATGGCTTCCCCCAGTGGGCTCTGCTAGGGCCACTGTCATTAGGGGTCCAAAAGTATAGTAACTATAAAACATGTTCTTCTGCATCCAGAACCTATTCACATACAGATTTGTAGGTTTTCCCTCTAGTGGTTCACTGTACATAAGGCAGTACAGTCAGCATCCATCCTCAACAATGGTCAAGGTTAAATTAAAGCTGGCCATAGACGGATTTAAATTTTGGCTGGTTCAGCAGGAACTAGCCTGTCTTTTTTTTATGTATGATCACTGCTGGGGGCTATAGCCCCCAGCAGGGATCATTGTATTCTGATAGCCTGCTGTCAGAATACAATATCACAGCAGGAGGGATTTCCTAATCAACACTGAATGTGTTGATGGGAGAATCTAGCAATTTTCTTTCATTCAACCCATGACTGAAGAAAAGTGCATAATCTATGGCCAGCCTAACGAGCACAAGCTACCCGGAGAGTGCGCTGTTTATAATCAGTCTAAGCTGACAACAGATAAGTCTACCAGTGACCAGTGTGGGACCTGTGTATACTCTTAGCACTGTATACTCTGTACACTCGGAGCACTGTGTATACTCTTAGCACTGTATACTCTGTACACTCGGAGCACTGTGTACACTCTGAGCACTGTGTACACTCTGAGCACTGTGTACACTCTGAGCACTGTGTACACTCTGAGCACTGTGTACACTCTGAGCACTGTGTACACTCTGAGCACTGTGTACACTCTGAGCACTGTGTACACTCTGAGCACTGTGTACACTCTGAGCACTGTGTACACTCTGAGCACTGTGTACACTCTGAGCACTGTGTACACTCTGAGCACTGTGTACACTCTGAGCACTGTGTACACTCTGAGCACTGTGTACACTCTGAGCACTGTGTATACTCTGAGCACTGTATATACTCTGAGCACTGTATACTCTGTATACTGTAAGTAATGTATACTCTGTAATGTATACTCAGACATCGCGGCCGCCAGCCACACACATCGGCTCTGGCGGCGCACGCCTGCTATAGCTATTACACAAAGTGCCGTACCAGTACGGTAATTCGTGCAATGGAGCCGCCTTGCCACAGTATATCTGCGGCGGGAGGTCGGCAAGTGGTTATAAACCCTTCCATATACTCAGTGAAGTAACTGACCTCAGGTAATACACAGAGATTAAACAAATCCTCCTGCATACTTTGTACCTGTTTATCTGCAGCATCTCTTCTCTACAGCCTCCTAAAGCACAGTTTGCATCTCTGAGCTCCGGAAGGCAGGGGGCAGGGATCTGATGTCACACTGCACAGCATAGAGCTGAGTGTAATCTGAAACCTGAGTGGAGGGAATAGACACCCCTCCTCTACGCAGCTCGTAGGAAAACATGAACAGCTGAGGCTGTCAATCACCTGTTGTTTGCTGGATCTCCCCTCCCCTATCACATTTCCGCAAATAAAGCTACTACATAGATGGTACACAGGCAAGTCACATGAAGGCCACGTACCTCATATCCAAACTGTAGCTCATCAGATGTCAGCATGATGATGTCATCATCGATGGCCAAGACAGCTTCAGTTTCAATCTCATCGTAAGGAAAAAAGCGATTGCTCAACTTGTTCTCTTGTGTCCTGACCACCTTCAGGGGCACTCGGATCTTGGGCCAGAGGGATTCTGGAAGATGAAGGTCAATATGATAGAGATGACCAATCAGGGAAAAAAACAAAAAAAAACAAAGCTAGTGTGTTGTGCTTAACAAAGCTGGAAGCCCATTAAAGCATACCTATATTCAAAATGAACTACAGAGGTGCAGAGAGGAGGAGTTTCAGGAGGCGGAGTCAGCATAGGAACCACTGCTTGCAGGCAGCAAGGTATCATGGGATATGTAGTCCTTAGACACTGAGGAGCAGCAAAGCATGCAGAGAATCCACAGGGTTGCGCAAATCATATCGCCCGACGCCTGGAACTTCATGTCGGGCAGGTATTTGTGTTTTTTTTAACATTTAGCCCTGCTGCAGGCAAGCAACCCCCTTACCTTGGGTTCACACATATGCATATTTCTTTGTGAATACCATTCCAGTTTCTGTGCGATTTCAGTACAGGTGCGGTTTTGCCAACTCTCTCTCTCTCTCCACAACTGCCTCCCATTGACTTCAATGCAAAAATGCCTGTCATATCTCTGAACAGACCGCTCCAAACTCAAAACACAACGCGTCTGGGTCATATCTGTATGAACCACCTCAATATCTAGCCGGTCATGCGAATCCGTGCGTTTGAAAATGCATTCAGAATCGCATTTGTGAGTGAACCAGACCTTAGGCTCCCATTCACACATGGGGGTTTTGGGATGGCAAGCGCACTACCAATCTCAAAACGCAGGTTCAGGTGGCATTATTTTCAGCACCTGTTCACATTGAAACAATGCAAGAAACGCAGCATTTCCCACACTGCATTGAAATCTATGCGATTTGCTGTGGGTGTCAAAGTTAAATAACGACACCCTGTGATTGCCAGGATCGCATTGCTTGGGTGTGAACACCCATGCGATGCGATTCAGGTGCAGCAAATGGCACCTGGGCTTTGACGATTAAAGCCCCTTTCCAGCCAAAACTTTCTTCTTCTTACTTTGGATAAAGTGGGATATAGTTCAAAACTCCTATATACAGTGAGGGGAAAAGAGTATTAGATCCCCTGCTGATTTTCTACGTTTGCCCACTGACAATGAAATGATCAGTCTATAATTTTAATGGTCGGTTTATTTTAACAGTGAGAGACAGAATAACAACAAAAATATCCAGAAAAACGCATTTCAAAAAAAGTTATAAATTGATTTGCATTTCAATGAGTGAAATAAGTATGTGATCCCCTATTAATCAGCAAGATTTGTGGCTCCCAGGTGTCTTCTATACAGGTTAACGAGCTGATATTAGGAGCACTCTCTTAAAGGGAGTGCTCCTAATCTCAGCTTGTTACCTGTATAAAAGACACCTGTCCACAGAATCAATCAGATTCCAATCTCTCCACCATGGCCAAGACCAAAGAGCTGTCCAAGGATGTCAGGAACAAGATTGTAGACCTACACAAGGCTGGAATGGGCTACAAGACCATCGCCAAGCAGCTTGGTGAGAGGGTGACAACAGTTGGTGCGATTATTCACAAATGGAAGAAACACAAAATAACTGTCAATCTCCCTCGGTCTGGGGCTCCATGGAAGATCTCACCTCGTGGAGTTTCAATGATCATGAGAATGGTGAGGAATCAGCCCAGAACTACACGGGAGAATCTTGTCAATGATCTCAAGGCAGCTGGGACCATAGTCACCGAGAAAACATTTGGTAACACTACACTGTGAAGGACTGAAATCCTGCAGCCACCACAAGGTCCCCCTGCTCAAGAAATCACATGTACAGAACAGTCTGAAGTTTGCTAATGAACATCTGAATGATTCAGAGGAGAACTGGGTGAAAGTGTTGAGATGAGACCAAAATTGAGCACTTTGGCATCAACTCAACTCGCTGTGTTTGGATAAGGAGGAATGCTGCCCTATGACCCCAAGAACACCATCCCCACCGTCAAACATGGAGGTGGAAACATTATGCTTTTGGGGTGTTTTACTGCTAAGGGGACGGGGCAACTTCACCGAATCAAATGGATGATGGACGGGGCCATATACCATCAAATCTTTGGTGAGAACCTCCTTCCCTCAGCCAGAGCATTGAAAATAGGTTGTGGATGGCTATTCAAGCATGACAATGACCCAAAACACACGGGCAAGGCAAGAAAGAAATGGCTCAAGAAGAAGCACATTAAGGTCCTGGAGTGGCCTAGCCAGTCTCCAGACCTTAATCCCAAAGAAAATGCGTGGAGGGAGCTGAAGGTTCAAGTTACCAAACGTCAGCCTCAAAACCTTAATGACTTGGAGAGGATCTGCAAAGAGGAGTGGGACAGGAAGTCTCTCCACACTGAGAAAAACGCCCTCTTAGTTGTCACCAGAACAGGTGTCCCCATTAGAAGGTTTGCCCTCTTTTCCTGATCTGGTGACAACTCAAACTTTTGGATTCTCACTTACTTTCCATCCCAGTGACAATGGTCACCAGTACCATATAAAGATGGTAAATCTCCCTAGCCAAAACCGAGGCAGCAAAAAATTAAGAAACAAAAAAAAAAAAGATAAAATTTGTGAACAAGGAAATATTGTCCTTTGTATTCTCCTTGGATCTCAGTGAGCTTTGTGTATTTCTTCCAGATCTGTGTAGCAATCCAGTGTGAGAATTTCCCTCTGTAATAAAGACCACTCACTGCTGCTCTCCCTCCTTGTGCAGGGTGACTGGTCTTGTCTCCGCCCCCTCCTGTAGTTTTCTGCAGGCGGCCTGTAGTGGGTGGAGCATTTTGGGCCCCTCCCACAGCTCTGCTCTCTGCACAGACTATGCACAGCGATGAGGTCACTGCTACTTTTACAAGGTAAAATTCAGATTTGCATTCATAGCAGCCTAGGAGGAATATATTAAAGCTGAATTGCAGATAAGGAAATTTTATACCTAGTTACAGCTTGGACCGACGTAACTATATACCAAACCTGGCAGATGCCGCTGAAAAACTGGAAGTGACTGAAGTAGACATCGCTACTCCAGTGATCTCCACTTGATTCCGGGTCCTGTTCCAAGCAGACTGAACACAGGAGGTCGGCCACTTGGCACTGGTGTCATTTAGAGAATGCCTTGCATTTCTCTGATTGGATGAGGTGGAGAGCGTGACTACACCTCCCCTGCCTCTCCGCCTCATCCAATCAGAGAACACTTCCCATTCATTGAGAACAACACAAAGTGATCTCTGAATGGCGCCAGTGCGAAGCGGCCAACCTCCTGTTTTCAGAATGCAGCAGGGCAGCGGCTCCGCATGGTGATCAATAGAGCAGTATTGTCTACCTTCCAGCTTCCAGGGGCATTGTCCGGGTATAGTACTGTATATACCTAGTTACATTGGTCAAAGTTGGCCCAGTGTAACTATGTACAGTGCCTTGAAAAAGTATTTATACCCCTAATATTTTCCATATGTTATCATGTTACAACCTAAAACGTAAATGTATTTTATTGGAATTTTAGGTGGAAGGAAAATGATAAATGGTTTTCAACATTTTTTACAAATAAATATGTGAAAAGTGTGGGGTACATTTGTATTCAGCCCCCTTTACTCTGATACCCCTAACTAAAATCCAGTGGAAACAATTGCCCTCGGAAGTCACCTAATTAGTAAATAGAGTCCACCTGTGTGTAATTTAATCTCAGTATAAATACAGTTGTTCCGTGAAGCCCTCAGAGGTTTGTTTGAGAACCTTAGCAAACAAACAGAATCATGAAGGCCATGGAACACACCAGACAGGTCAGGGATAAAGTTGTGGAGAAGTGTAAAGCAGGGTTAGGTTATAAAAAAATATCCCAAGCTTTGAACATCTCACGGAGCTCTGTTCAATCCATCATCAGAAAATGGAAAGAGTATGGCACAACTGCAAACCTACCAAGACATGGCCGTCCACCTAAACTGACCGGCCGGGCAAGGAGAACATTCATCAGAGAAACAGCCAAGAGGTCCATGGTAACTCTGGAGTAGCTGCAGAAATCCACAGCTCAGGTGGGAGAATCTGTCCACAGGACAACTATTAGTCGTGTTCTCCACAAATCTGACCTTTATGGAAGAGTGACAAGAAGAAAGACATTGTTGAAAGAAATCCATAAGAAGTCCCATTTGCAGTTTGTGAGAAGACATGTGGAGGACACAGCAAACATGTAGAAGAAGGTGCTCTGGTCAGATGAGACCAAAATTTTACTTTTTGGCCTAAAAGCAAAACGCTATGTGTGGCGGAAAACTAACACTGCACATCACCCTGAACACACCATCCCCACTGTGAAACATGGTGGTGACAGCATTATGTTGTGGGGATGCTTTTCTTCAACAGGGACAGGGAAGCTGGTCAGAGCTGAGAGGAAGATGGATGGAGCCAAATACAGGACAATCTTAGAAGAAAACCTGTTTAGATGTACACCACACTTTTTACATATTTATTTGTAAAAAAATTTAAAAACCATTTATCATTTTCCTTCCACTTCGCAATTATGTGCCTATCTGCGTTGGTCTATCACATAAAATCCCAATAAAATACATGGCCGGTGCCTGGTTTTGGATAGGTACCTGCTCTCACATCCACCAAGATCGCCAAGGCGATCCAAGCGGGAGTTCGACACCCTCCGCAACCTCTTGGGACACGGGTCCCAGGAGGTGGCGGGACCATTCACAGGGCCCAGTGCAGCTCGTGCATGTGCAGTGGGACCTGGCTGTGAAGCAGCGAGGAGTCACAGCTGGCTTTCATCAGTTAGCATGGTGGAACCAGGGATCTGAAGATAAGGAACCCTGGACAGGTAAGTACCCTTTTATCAAAAGTCAGCAACTACAGTAGTTGTAGCTGCAAACTTTATTTTATTTTTTTTGAGAGGGGGGTACTGAAGAACCTCTTTAAGCCTAATCGTGACTGGTCCTCTTTCAGAGCTTGGCCTGTTTGGATGAAAGGCAGCTCGGTGCTCACAAATCCCCAGCTAGGAGACATTAAACGTGGAAGAATTCCCTTTCCTTCGTTTAATTTGACCTTAGGAAAAGAAATAAGTAAAATAAATGACTGTACTAGACGGAGACACCAAAGAGAGAAAATTAAGATAAATACTCTTAAAACATCACTCCGCTGTAGCCCATGTGTATATTCCCTGCAGTTTTCAAGTGCCTGACCGCAGTATTTATTTAAATGAAATTAAAACGAAATGTTAGAGGGCGGGGGGGCTTGGGGGGGTAGACCTTGACGTCTCAGCAGACATATCCAAGCCGCGGCCAAATGCGGCCTTGTTAATTATCACCCTTGTCGACTACTGTAAGGAGGCAGCGGACCTCGCAGAAGTGTGTGCGCTCTGATGTTTCCCTCCATGATAACTTATTATTTAGATATAATTATCCTTCCCTCGCAAACATTCCCAGCCTGCTGAGCAGGAAGATCACTTTACATGGCCCCACCGCCCATGTGTTTGGCTGTTATGGTAATGGGGGGATGAGCGCTAGAAAGGCCCAGACAATGCTCGCTTAGTGCTGCGACGCAGCTGCCGCTGTTGATATTGCACGGTTGTGAATGCTGCGCGTCATGATTGGACGGGTCGAAATTTTGCCGGAATCAACATACAGTTACTCACAAAAGTGAGTACACCCCTCACATTTTTAAAAATATTTTCTTCTATCTTTTCATGTGACAACACTGAAGAAATGACACTTTGCTACAATGTAGAGTAGTGAGTGTACAGCTTGTATAACAGTGTAAATTTGCTGTCCCCTCAAAATAACTCAACACACAGCCATTAATGTCTAAACCACTGGCAACAAAAAAGTGAGTACACCCCTAAGTGAAAATGTCCAAATTGGGCCCAAAGTGTCAATATTTTGTGTGGCCACCATTATTTTCCAGCACTGCCTTAACCCTCTTGGGCATGGAGGTCACCAGAGCTTCACAGGTTGTCACTGGAATCCTCTTCCACTCCTCCATGATGACATCACAGAGCTGGTGGATGGTAGAGACCTTGCGCTCCTCCACCTTCTGTTTGAGGATGTCCCACAGATGCTCAATAGGGTTTAGGTCTGGAGACATGCTTGGCCAGTCCATCACCTTTACCCTCAGCTTCTTTATCAAGGCAGTGGTCGTCTTGGAGGTGTGTTTGGGGTCGTTATCATGTTGGAATACTGCCCTGCGGCCCAGTCTCTGAAGGGAAGGGATCATGCTCTGCTTCAGTATGTCACAGTACATGTTGGCATTCATGGTTCCCTCAATGATCTGTAGCTCCCCAGTGCCGGTAGCACTCATGCAGCCCCAGACCATGACACTCCCACCACCATGCTTGACTCTAGGCAAGACACACTTGTCTTTGTCCTCCTCACCTGGTTGCCGCCACACACGCTTGTCATCATCTGAACCAAATAAGTTTATCTTGGTCTCATCAGACCATAGGACATGGTTCCAGTAATCCATGTCCTTAGTCTGCTTGTCTTCAGCAAACTGTTTGCAGGCTTTCTTGTGCATCATCTTTAGAAGAGGCTTCCTTCTGGGATGACAGCCATGCAGACCAATTTGATGCAGTGTGTGGCGTATGGTCTGAGTACTGACAGGCTGACCCCCCCCACCCCTTCAACCTCTGCAGAAATGCTGGCAGCACTCATATGTCTATTTCCCAAAGACAACCTCTGGATATGACACTGAGCACGTGCACTCAACTTCTTTGGTCGACCATGGCGAGGCCTGTTCTGAGTGGAACCTGTCCTGTTTTACCGCTGTATGGTCTTGGCCACCATGCTGCAGCTCAGTTTAAAGGTCTTGGCAATCTTCTTATACCCTAGGCCACCTTTATGTAGAGCAACAATTCTTTTTTTCAGATCCTCGAGAACGATAACACCAAATTTAACACACCTGCTCCCCATTCACACCTGAGACCTTGTAACACTAACAAATCACATGACACCGGGGAGAGAAAATGGCTCATTGGGCCCAATTTGGACATTTTCACTTAGGGGTGTACTCACTTTTGTTGCCAGTGGTTTAGACAATAATGGCTGTGTGTTGAGTTATTGTGAGGGGACAGCAAATTTACACTGTTATACAAGCTGTACACTCACTACTTTACATTGTAGCAAAGTGTCATTTCTTCAGTGTTGTCACATGAAAAGTTAGAATAAAATATTGACAAAAATGTGAGGGGTGTACTCACTTTTGTGAGATACTGTACATGTCGATGTGTTCAGATGCCCAAAAACCTGCATATGAAGGGGCTTTAAAGTAGATTTTAAAATATCACATAAGCTCCGGGATCAGCAAATATTGTCTTAAACCATTCTTCATGTGTATTCTTGAATCTCATTTTTTTCTTTCCAGATCTGTGCAGTAATCCAGTGTGAGAATTTCCCTCTGTAATAAAGACCGCTCACTGCTGCTCTCTCTCCTTGTGCAGGATGACTGTTCTTGTCAGAGTGTTAGAGTCACTAACACTATTCTTCTGCCGATTTACC
The DNA here is from genome assembly GCA_037952925.1 of Lithobates clamitans. Taxonomy (NCBI): domain Eukaryota; kingdom Metazoa; phylum Chordata; class Amphibia; order Anura; family Ranidae; genus Lithobates; species Lithobates clamitans. The sequence goes on along the minus strand of JBBGZY010001808.1, from coordinate 104,518 downwards.
ATCAGATCGAGGTTTAGAGTGCAATCACTCACATCGAGGCTTGGCTCCCATAGCGGCCATCTTCGATTTACATCATGGATTGAATAAGTGCTTTGGAGCTTGCCCCTGCTGGGTTGATTTAAATACAGCGTGGCGCCATCGGCACGTACATGCCCCTCCGATGACACCAGTTGTGACGAAACATGTAGGGTGGAGCCTATGTATGTGCTGTCGCCACGCTTGCTCTGTTGTGCACACCAACTGATCAATCTCTATGCATGGTTTACATTGCATACATGCCTGCTTTTATCTTCTGAGATGCGAGTACCTTTTATCCCGTCTGTGTGCAATAAACTAGTGTTTGCGTTACTACACTATGTGGATGTTCTCCTTCATTTTATTATATGAAACACATCGTTTGCCCTATGTACATTTGCCTTCTATTGGGATCACTGAATAGCATCTGTTCCTGGAAAGATCTGTGATGGCTGATTGCTGATAATTCATTTATCTGAGCGTATTTGACTCTGTGATAGAGTCCTCTAACTCTGGTAAGAGTCCATCTCACACTGGGTGGTGGAGCACGCTGGTGATTGTTGGATCACGCACATCATCCGTTGACTACTATTTCTGCATTATAACTATGAACTTTATTCATCATTCCATCATTGTTTGGATTTCACGTGCACATTGTGGTATTATTTGTTTACTATTTCATTGACTTTATTAGCGCTGCAATATTTAATATATTTTTTGTTTTATTCCATTGCACAGTTTTATCTGACTGTTTTTTGCTAGCTGCTTGTTCATCACGTTTTGAGATTTTATATTTGATTTGTCAGCGCGTTTTCTTTTCATTATTGGTCTGGTCTCCGCCCCCTCCTGTTCTCTGCAGGCAGCCTGTAGTGGGTGGAGCCTGATAAGCGCCTCCCACAGCTCTTCTCCCTCTTTTTGTGCATCAGTGTCGCCTCATGAGCGCACATCAGTGCAGCCTCATCAGTGCCCATCAGTGTAGCCCCATCAGTTCCCATTAGTGTAGCCTTATCAGTGCCCATTAGTGTAGCCTTATCAGTGCCCATCAGTGCAGCCTCATCAGTGCCCTTCAGTGCCCATTAGTGTAGCCTTATCAATGCAGCCTCATCAGCACACATCAGTGCACATCAGTGTAGCCTCATCAGTGCAGCCTCATCAGTGCCCATCAGTGTTGCCTCATCAGTGCCATATCAGTGTAGTCCCATCAGTGCAGCCTCATCAGCGCCCATCAATGCAGCCTCATCAGTGCCCATCAGTGCAGCCTCATCAGCGCCCATCAGTGCAGCCTCATCAGCGCCCATCAGTGCAGCCTCATCAGCGCCCATCAGTGCAGCCTCATCAGCGCCCATCAGTGCAGCCTCATCAGCGCCCATCAGTGCAGACTCATCAGCGCCCATCAGTGCAGACTCATCAGCGCCCATCAGTGCAGACTCATCAGCGCCCATCAGTGCAGACTCATCAGCGTCCATCAGTGTAGTCTCATCAGTGCACATCAGTGCAACCTCATCAGTACACATCAGTGCAGCCTAATCAATGCACATCAGTGCAGCCTCATCAGTGCCCATCAGTGTAGTCTCATCAGTGCTGCCTCATCAGTGCCCATCAGTGTAGCCTCATCAGTATCTAACCGTGTAGCCTCATCAGTGCAAATCAGTGCAGCCTTATCAGTGCAAATCAGTGCAGCCTCATCAGTGCCCATTAGTGTAGCCTTATCAGTACAGCCTCATCGGTGCCCATCAGTGCAGCCTCATCAGTGCACATCAGTGCAGCCTCATCAGTGCACATCAGCGAACAATAAAAAACCCCAGTGGTGATTAAATACCACAAAAGAAAGCTCTGTCTCAAAAAAATGATAAAGATTTCATATGGGCACAGTGTTGCATGACCGCACAATTGTCATTCAAAGTGCGACGGCGCTGAAAGCTGAAAATTGGCCTGGGCAGGAAGGGGGTATAAATGCCCAATATTAAAGTGGTTAATGTGTTTGTGCCCTGCGCGTTCAGCTTTAACATGGTAATGTAATTTCAAAAGTTTTTTTTATTCGTTTTCAAATCTGCAGCTTTCATTTTCGGGGGCTTGTGCGGTGACTGACACTTTTTTCTGCACTTATGCAAGCAGCGGACGGGCTTTTGGGGAGGAGTTATGCAAATATCAATATGTCTTGATGGGTGGATGTCAAGTCTGGAGGAAGAGGTGTTTCCTGGCAGGCTAGGTAACACCAACATGTAACGTTGAGCCTTTTACGATTGAAAAAAATGAAATTCAATGAATGGAAAGGGCGGGCCAGGGACAGTCAGGCTGGGGAGGGAAAGGGCTAGATGACGCTGGACATCCTCCAGCCAGGAAATGAGACAGGGCTCTGTCTGACCTGCTGCAGCTTCTAATGCACACTGTGAGAAGCTCACAGAGTGCAGTGAAATCTGGAGACTGTACAACTGTGCAAGACTGAAGAGAGGGATGTCGTTCATCTGTAAATAATATACTGTATAAGTAATTTTTTTTGTTTATTTTTTAATACAAGGGTGATTAAATCTTTGCTCCTACGAGTGTACATCCCTCCATTAGTTCTAAAAAAGTGCTAAAATCCTTTTATTGCCCCGTCTGCTCACGCATGGCTCTCAGATGTAGAAGGGAGGTGGAGGAATTCTTGTTGTCATAGGCTGGAAGGTGGAATACTATTAAAGTCATCTATTTTCCCAGTGCAATTACAGGGATGGGGGGGGGGGGAGCGGTCATAAAAAGGTGATCTCAGAAGAGTCATGGGGGGGGGGGGGCTCTTATCTGCCACTGTCAGGAGTAATACCGACTTCAAACTCATTCCTCAGGCTTAACTTCTCAGAAACATCCTGCGTTTAATGGTCATTAAATGACAGCAGCCTTTAAAATGATGAGGGCCATAAGAGAGCGATAGGAGCTGGAGCGAAACCTGTGACTGCCTTGTAAAGGGCAATTTCGGCACACATGGAAAGCAAAGACAGGAATAGTTTTACCTGGTGGAGGACTTGCACATACTCTTTTGATTCCCCCCTCACTACTGTGCCATAGCAATAGGAGGGTGACAACACCTTTCAAAGCAGCATGCAGGTTCTGCGGTCACTGCCTCAACTGCTTTAGACTATGTAGCAAACTGACAACACTGATTTGTTGACAGTTATCAAGCAAAGCAGAGACACTTCCACTGAAAGGCTTATTTCAACTTTCAGCATGTGTGGTAACCCACAGAAGCTGCCAATAACAAAGTGCTTACATTACAGGACTAAGGCCTAACTACTTACAGGTCTTGAACTCCAGTAAGATTAGTTCACGGGTACAGCTATGTGCAGGTACCTTGGGTTGGACAAACATTAGTTTGATGGACAATTTTGCATGCCAGTTTTTTTTTTTTCAGTGAGCAAATGGGATGCAAATAATGAAAAGTGAACTCCAGACAAAGCCGTTAAAACTTGCATGTAGCAGAAGGTCTGCTGTTTATAACTCCCTTCTGTTTGTATGACACCCAGCACTCTTCTGAGAAGGCTTTCCACAAGAGTTTTGAGGATGTCTGCGGGGGATTTGTACTTATTTAGCCAAAAAACGCATTTCTGAGGTCAGGTACCGGTGTTGGATGAGAAGACCTGGCTCACAATGGGCCTTCCAATTCATCCCAAAGATGTCCAGTAGGGTTGAGGTCAGGACTGTTGTGTTCCTCCACACCAAACCATGTCTCACAATTGGGCCTTCCAATTTATCCCAAAGATGTCCAGTAGGGTTGAGGTCAGGACTGTTGTGTTCCTCCACACCAAACCATGTCTCACAATTGGGCCTTCCAATTTATCCCAAAGATGTCCAGTAGGGTTGAGGTCAGGACTGTTGTGTTCCTCCACACCAAACCATGTCTCACAATTGGGCCTTCCAATTTATCCCAAAGATGTCCAGTAGGGTTGAGGTCAGGACTGTTGTGTTCCTCCACACCAAACCATGTCTCACAATTGGGCCTTCCAATTTATCCCAAAGGAGTTCAGTAGGGTTGAGGTCAGGGATCTCATGTTCCTCTACACCAAACCATGTCTCACAATTGGGCCTTCCAATTTAACCCAAAAAGGTGTTCAATAGAGTTGAGGTCAGAAATCTTGTGTTCCTCTACACCAAACTATGTTTCACAATTAGCCTTCCAATTTATCCCAAAGGGGTTCAGCAGGGTTGTGATCAGGACACTCACGTTCCTCTACACCAAACTCCCGAAAGCATGTCTCACAATGGGCCTTCCAATTCATCCCAAACATGTTCAGTAGGGTTGAGGTCAGGACTCTCGTGTTCCTCCACACCAAACTCACAAAACCATTTCTCACAATTGGGCCTTCCAATTTATCCCAAAGGTGTTCAGTAGGGTTAAGGTCACGACTCTCATGTACCTCTACACTAAACCATGTCTCACAATGGGCCTTCCAATTTATCCCAAACATCTTCAGTAGGGTTGTGGTCAGGACTCTCACTTTCCTCCACACCAAACTGACCAAATCATGTCTCACAATTAGCCTTCCAGTTGGTGTTCCCAAAGGTGTTCAAATAGGGTTGAGGTCAGAAGTCTAGAGTTCCCACCATACCAAACTATGTCTTTATAGACTATGCTTTTTCCCCTCTGACTCAACAATTTTGAAGGGTCTGCACACACTTTTGGCCCTACAGTGTACTATCACCTAAAAAAATTAATGGTTACCCTTTGGAGTAGAGTAAACTAGTGCAGGCCTTTGCAGGGCAAAGTAACAGGTTGACTTTAATCCTGGTCCCCCTATCTATTCATACCTAACTTCCATTTGCTTCTGTGATGATCTGTTCTTTAAGAAGGTGAAGTGACTTACTCTATATAAAGGAGCATGTGAGTTACTCCTCTTGTGGTGTGGCTGATCAGGCATTACAAGGAGACGGGTAAACATTTCTTGGCGCTTACACAGGGCTTACTCTCTAAGCTTTTGGTGGCTGAACACAACAGGGTGAGGAGAGATGGTAAGGCAAGCATAAGCAGCTGAAGGGGTTCCCGCATTACCGAAGCACAAGTTCACTTTAAATAAGTCTTGCTATGGAAGAACTTACCTTCTGGTGGGTCCTTGTTCTGATTATTCCACACGACCAGCAGCTTGGACAGACTGGGGACTTTGGACACCTCGGTAATGACCCGGAAGAGGCTCTCAATGCGATCGTACGTCAGGACAACGGCAGTAAAGCCTTGGGACTGGGGTGGGATCAGCGGCAGGAAGAGAGGGTTGTTCACGCTACTCCACTTCTACAAGAGATATAAAAAAAAAAAAAATTGATAGAGATCGTAGAAAACACAATACAAACACAAAACAAATTATGGAGAACCCAGAGAACATGAATCATGCTTTAACTTTTTCTATAGACTATTAGTGAACACCAATGCACTGTTGATGCCCACCTCAAGTCCTCATCTCCCTTTTGTGAGCCCTCTTTATCAACAGTACTGTGTACTGGGTACTCCCACTTAAAGCCTGATTTCAGCTGGTATGTGACAACTTAACATGGATACAAATGGTTGTCAACCTATGAGTAGGTATGAGCTTGGTTAGGTAGCGTCCGGGTCAGAAATCAAACCAGTGACCCTAGTCCTGCAAGGCAGAAGTGCTAACCATTAAGCCACATTTGAGGGTTCCATTGTATGATATATACAATGCTTTGAACTGCAATGAGCAAAAGAGAAATTTTTTTGCACTCACTATAAAATCCTCATCTCTGATGGTCACTGAGGGACACAGCTTCTTCCCATCTTGTTAAGTAGACCTGTTGATGTGGCTGTTTGTCAACTCTAGTGCTTGCAAAAACTGAGCATGTTTGGTAGGGATGGGATTATGGTGTTTGGGAATGCCCCCTAGTGTCCAATCCTCCTGTAGGTGGCAGCATAACCCATAGTATGGAATATACTTTACTGTGTCCTCCAAATAACACTATAGAATAGGGTTTCTTAACCAGGGTTCCATGAAATCCTAGGGTTCCTCCAGAGGTTGCTAGGGAGTCCTTGAGTAATGAGCATTTTCTGCCTCTTAGATAAGTTCCCACTGATCTGTTTAGCTATCTGTAAAGGGGTAATTCTTCCCAATGACAAATAAAAGGAGCATTCTTCCCACTGACCATAACAACTAATGTATCATGGAGTTGTAGATATAGTCATTTTTAGCAGGAGTGCCCCAAGACCAGAAAGTTATTTCAAGGGTTGTTCCTCTGTGTTAAAAAGGTTGATATAGAAAGATACTTTAAAAAAAGTAAAATTTTGGCCATGTGTAAGGAGATCCCTGTATGTGACAATGACAATATTGTGCTAATGTACACAGCAGGGCGAAGTTTTGGAAGTCGAATAAACAAATGCACAGCTCATTACAGCCAATGGGGGCACCCACACTTTCCACGTCCAGTGGAAATTGCCCTCCTTAGTCCCGCGTCTCCGGAGCTGGACAGAATTCCCTGGGAAAGGAAACGCGACGCAGTGTAGCAAAGACGGGACGCTGACACAAAGTGGGCATGCGGGAGCACAAAGTAAATAAAAGCGCCCACGGTACAGACAGATTAAATGACTAAAACAAAACGACAGTTGTGCTTTTGGAAAGGAAAAAATAGCCAAGGAACCCATTAAAGAATTTTTTCTTTTTTTTGGGGGGGGGGGGGGGGGCACAAAATAACTAAAAGTACTTCTCTAAGATTGATTTTTACAGAGTTTACAAGATTTGAATTTTAATTAGGCAGACCAAAACTGTAAAGCATTCGTCCCTGGATGCTGCCAATGAGATGGAACCCAGAGGGGTTGGCAAGCGAGGGCATACACAGTCTGTTCCTAATACAGCGCCAGCATGGATCAAGCAGACAAGTGGGGGGGGGGGGGTGATCGTGGGTAATGGTCACCATTGGACAGAAATCAATAAACACATAGGTATGTTGACTTAAAAAATAAAAATAAAAAAATAACTTGCAAAATAATGAATATATTAAAAACGAGCCACAAAAGCAAACTCTGTACAATGCTATAGCCTAGGGGAGCGAATACGGAGAGTCTGGGAATCGCTGTTTAGAGATGTTTACAGGCATGTACTGGCGATCGGGACTCCCGGGAGTTTCCCAGTGGGCTGATGGCTCGGTGGGATGGTTTCAGCGACAGCAGAGGTGGAGCGGGCAGGGACTCCCAAACCCTGTCCACCAATAACCTAATTTCCTGCTGTGCAGCCATTTGGAAAAAAACTTAATCAGGCCCCCTGTGTTCAGAAGGGGCCGGGGGACAGAAAGCGGACTATTTCATCACTTTCGGCTTTGGGCGGATTAATCCACAGCAGCGCACTACACAGTTGAAGGCCGGCCTGTGCTATATCAGTATACTGGAGCTGGCGGGAGCGCTGCTGCGGAATAATCCGCCTAAAGCTGAAAGTGATGAAATAGTCCGCTTTCTGTCCCCTGCAAGGGGGAGACCCTGAGAAGTTTTTTTTCTAAACAGCTACACAGCAGGAGTCGGGAGATTAGCCGATTGGTGGACAGGATTTGGGAGTCCCCACCAGCTCACCTCGCCCCCCCCCTCAGTTTCCTCCAGCCCAGGTTTCCCAGCTCTGTGGTGCCCAGGAGGAAGGGAGAGGACCAGATGTACCAGCAGTGGACAGCTGGTCCCGGGCTCCCAGCTCCAGAGGAACCACCTGCAGGACGAGCACTGCACCCGGGACTTAGGCACCCTTGAGGCGGTACTGATGGGCACTGATCAGGCTGCATTAATGGGCACCGGTGTGGCTGCATTATTGGGCACTGGTGTGGCTGCATTATTGGGCACTGGTGTGGCTGCATTATTGGGCACTGGTGTGGCTGCATTATTGGGCACTGGTGTGGCTGCATTATTGGGCACTGGTGTGGCTGCATTATTGGGCACTGGTGTGGCTGCATTAACAGACACTGGCGTGGCTGCATTATTGGACACTGGCGTGGCTTCGCTGATAGGTACTGATGTGGCTGCGCTGATGGGCCCTGATCAGGCTGCATTAATGGGCACTGGTGTGGCTGCATTAATGGGCAATGGTTTGGCTGCATTAATGGGCACTCATGTGGCTGCTCTGATGGGCACTCGTGTGGCTGCTCTGATGGGCACTGATCAGGCTTCATTAATGGGCACTGGAGTGGCTGCACTGATGGGCACTGATCAGGCTGCATTAATGGGCACTTGTGTGGCTGCGCTGATGGGCACTGATCAGGCTGCATTAATATGCACTGGTCAGGCTGCACTAATGGGCACTGATCAGGCTGCACTAGTGGGCACTGATCAGGCTGCACTAATGGGCACTGGTGTGGCTGCATTAATGGGCACTGGTGTGGCTGCATTAATGGGCATTGGTGTGGCTGCATTAATGGGCATTGGTGTGGCTGCGCTGATGGGCACTAGTGTGGCTGCGCTGATGGGCACTAGTGTGGGTGCGCTGATGGGCACTGCAGAGGCTGCATTAATGGGCACTGATATGGCTATGCCCTGTCCTATGACCAATAGTGGAATGTTTTTATTTATGTTTTTTTTGCGCAATTGCGTAAAGTTTATAAACTGTTTTTGTGCGCGTTTGAAAAATTAAAGGGGACCGGTCTGGATGAAGTCCAGGGCCAAATTTTTGCCCCAGTCCAGCCCTGGATGTTTATGTTACCTTTTTATATACATGTTTGTCAAATTCTAATAAAAAAATGTTTTTTTATAAACCTTGTTGCACTTTAGTAGGGGCATTACTCTCGTTATAGCCCCACGGCCACTTGTTTTTTTTGGTGATAAAAACTTAACTTTGTTCTATGTGGTAGCTGAATGGGAGGACAGTTCTAATGATCTGTTCAAATAGGTTTGCCTATTTTGCATCTTAGCGCCCCCTATACTCCCCATCCACCGGTGACTCTGCAACGCAGCTCCCCCTGCTTCCCCTCCCTGCAGTGAAATCGAAGCCCAGCTCCTTCTGTTCTCCCCTTCCTGCAATGACTCTGCAACTCAGCTCTCCCTGCTTTCTTCTCCCAGCAGTGGTTCTTCATCTCAGCTCCTCCTGCTTCCCCCTCTCAGTAGTGACACTGAAGCTCAGCTACCCCTTCTTCCCCCTTCTCAGCAGTGATTCAGCAACCGGGCTCTTCTTTTCCCACCTTCCAGGAGTGAATTAGCAGCTTAGCTCTCGCTTCTTTCCCTCTCCTGGCAGGAACTCAATGGTTTAAAGCAGAACTTCCCTCAAAAAAATGAAGTCCCACTGGTTCACTTCCTTCTCTCAGCCTGTACAGTTTTTTTTCTAGGGGGGCCTGCCCCCCACCCCACACACACACAGCCTCATGAGACATGTTACATTGCATTCACAGAGCGCTACATGAGCTCACGCATTCACAGTGGGGGGCGAGCTGTGGTTCCTTGCGAAACCATAGCCAGGTCCCATGTCCAAGATGGGGGCACAAAGGGTCCTGCCACTGGATTCAAGGCACTGGTAAGTACCTGTTTTCTCCCCTCCCAGATTATCTGTTCTGTGCTCATCTCAAAGCTTAGAAGGTTTTGAGAGATAAAACGGGGAGCTGAGCTGCTGAGTTTCTGGTGGGAAGGGTGAAACAAGGGTAACTGAGCTGCTGAGTTTCTGGTGGGAGGGGTAAAACAGGTGTTGCTGAGCTGCTGAGTTTCTGGTGGGAGGGGCGAAACACGGGGAGCTGAGCTGCTGAGTTTCTGGTGGGAGGGGCGAAACAGGGGGAGCTGAGCTGCTGAGTTTCCGGTGGGAGGAGTGAAACAGGGGGAGCTGAGCTGCTGAGTTTTTGGTGGGGGGGTGAAACAGGGGGAGCTGAGCTGCTGAGTTTCTGGTGGGAGGGGCGAAACAGGGGAGCTGAGCTGCTGAGTTTCTGGAGGGAGGGGGTAAAACAGGTGTTGCTGAGCTGCTGAGTTTCTGGTGGTAGGGGCGAAACAAGGGGAACTGAGCTGCTGAGTTTCTGGTGGGAGGGGTAAAACAGGGGTAACTGAGCTGCTGAGTTTCTAGTGGGAGGGGTAAACAGGGGCAGCTGAGCTGCTGAGTTTCTGGTGGGAGGGGTGAAACAGGTGGAACTGAGCTGCTGAGTTTCTGGTGGGAGGGGTGAAACAGGTGTTGCTGAGCTGCTGAGTTTCTGGTGGGAGGGGCGAAACAGGGGGAGCTGAGCTGCTGAGTTTCTGGTGGGAGGGGTGAAACAGGTGTTGCTGAGCTGCTGAATTTCTGGTGGGATGGGTAAAACAGGGGGAGCTGAGCTGCTGAGTTTATGGTGGGAGGGGTAAAACAGGGGGAACTGAGCTGCTGAGTTTCTGGTGGGAGGGGTAAAACAGGGGTAACTGAGCTGCTGAGTTTCTAGTGGGAGGGGTAAACAGAGGCAGCTGAGCTGCTGAGTTTCTGGTGGGAGGGGTGAAACAGGGGGAGCTGAGCTGCTGAGTTTCTGGTGGGAGGGATGAAACAGGTGTTGCTGAGCTGCTGAGTTTCTGGTGGGAGGGGCGAAACAGGGGGAGCTGAGCTGCTGAGTTTCTGGTGGGAGGGGTGAAACAGGTGTTGCTGAGCTGCTGAGTTTCTGGTGGGAGGGGTAAAACAGGGGGAGCTGAGCTGCTGAGTTTATGGTGGGAGGGGTAAAACAGGGGGAGCTGAGCTGCTGAGTTTCTGGTGGGAGGGGTGAAACAGGGGCTGCTGAGCTGCTGAGTTTCTGGTGTGAGCGGTAAAACAAGGGTAACTGAGCTGCTGAGTTTCTGGTGGGAGGGGTGAAACAGGGGGAGCTGAGCTGCTGAGTTTCTGGTTGGAGGGGTAAAACAGGGGTTGCTGAGCTGCTGAGTTTCTGGTGGGAGGGGTGAAATAGGGGCTACTGAGCTGCCGAGTTTCTGGTGGGAGGGGTGAAACGGGGAGCCAAGCTGCTGAATCACTGCTAGGAGGGGGGAGCTGAGCTGCTAAATAACTGCTAGGACAGGGGTGCTGAGCTGTCCAGAGATGGACTTCAAGGCTTCTTGTGTAAACTTTGAGGATGAACTACTCCACAGTGCTTTCAGTTACATACCGGTATGTCACAAGCATGTTTTCTAAAGTTCATTTACTGCTTAAGAATGCGTAAATACTGGAATGTCCATGGATTGCAACTGGCTCACTTTAAGGTTTTTTGTGACAGCAGGCAGCGTGAACAAAGGCACACCTATATCCAGTTTCTGTCTTTAGGTTCGCTGTAACTCAGACATTGTACAAAATAAGGAGGACAGATTTATGCAGCCAATAGGTGTACATCTTCCATCCATTCCCTGTACACAAGGCCTCTATTGTCCGCTCGTACTGATACATATTCACAAGCATGGCTGTTCATATGGAAGCAGTCAGGAGTCCCTGCCACTACCAATTACCCCGCTGTGGAACACGGTATAAACAAGCCAGACTTCTGAGCACCTAGCTTTATGATGTGACCCAGGCCAGCCGCTAACAACACGTGAACTATGCCAAAACAGTTTTCTGGGGGCAACTCCGGGCTATCAGTCAAAATTTTAGTTAAAAAAAAAAAGTGCAGATGGGTATAACTGTATCAGTCACAAAGCTGTTCATAGGCTATAATGCCATGGAATATACACAATGATAAAAGTACAATGCAAGATATACAATCTCCGGCCACTTTATTAGGTACACCTGTTCAACTGCTTGGTAACACTAATTGCTAATCAGCCAATCACATGGCAGCGACTAAATGCATTTAGGCATCTAGACGTGGTGAAGACGACTTGCTAAAGTTCAAACCGAGCATCAGAATGGGGAAGAAAGGGGATTTAAGTGACTTTGAACATGGCATGTTTGTTGGTGCCAGACGGGCTGGTGTGAGGATTTCAAAAACTGCTGATCTACTGGGATTCTCACACACAACCATCTCTCAGGTTTACAGAGAATAGTCCAAAAAAAGAGAAAATATCCAGTGAGCGGCAGTTGTGTGGAGGAAAATGCCTTGATGTCAGAGGGGAATGGGCAGATTGGTTCCAGATGATAAAAAGACAACTGTAACTCAAATAACCCCTTGTTACAACCCAGGTATGCAGAATACCATCTCTGAACGCACAAAACATCGAACCTTGAAGCAGATGGGCTACAACAGCAGAAGATCACATTAAGTGCCACTCCTGTCAGCTAAGAACAGGAAACTGAGGCTACAATTGGCACAGGATCACCAAAATTGGACAATAGAAGATTGGAAAAACATAGCCTGGTCTGATGAGTCTTGATTTCAGCTGCGACATTCAGATGGTGGGGTCAAAATTTGTTGTAAACAACATGAAAGCATTTATCCATCCTGCCTTGTATCAATGGCTCAGGCTGGTGGTTGTGTAATGGTGTAGGGGATATTTTCTTGGCATACTTTGGGCTCCTAAGTACCGATTGAGTATCGTTTAAACACCACGGCCTACCCGAGTATTGTTGCTGACCATGTCCGTGCCTTTATGACTACAGTGTCCCCATTTTCTGATGGCTCCTTCCAGCAGGATAATGCACCATGTCACAAAGCTCCAATCATCACACCACTGGACAATGAGGTCACTGTACTCCAATGGCCTCCAAAGTCACCAGATCTAATCCAATAGAGCAACAAGGTAGACTGAACAGAGCCAATGTGAACATGCAAATTTAGACTTTGCCCAAAAGTCAGCAGCTAAGCCCTCATCTCTATATCGTTAACAAGGTATGATTTTTGAAGTATGGGGAGCAGCAACTGCCAATGGAAGTGCAGATGTGTTGTTGGTTAATAACCAGTTTTTTTGTGGGTAGATTGGATCAATGTTTTTGTCCACTATATCACCACTGGGAGTTTTTCTCTGAGTTCATTGACAGACACAGATCTTCTGATTACTGACTGTAGGGTTATAGCACCAACTACAGGAGTAGGACACTAGGCGGGAAAAGAACTCCGCCTATGGGCAGTCCTAGCTGGTCTAAACCCCCTCTCTGCTATAGGCAAGCCGGTTAGTTACAAAGCACTGTTAGAAGGAGAAACTCCAATAGAGGGGTGGGTGTTGTGTCCGTCAATTAACTCAAATTAGTTCATAGTTTTAATTTAAGAGTCCACCAAATCTGGTAAGCATTGTTATTGTACACATAGGTGGTGGAACACTTGGAGGATTGATGGCATATACCTAGGATCTTCTTCATTCACTCACCATCTTTTTGGGACATTTGAGATCACTGCCTTTGCTTTGGGACTACCTTTTTACTATATCATTTTCTTATTTATTATAGATGTGTAGAGTAGGCTGCCACGCCTTTTCTTGGACTGTCCATTAGCACCAAAAGAGAATCCCTCCCGAAGGAGGCCATAGCAGACAGGCACACACGAATTGTCCGGACCACATCCAGGAAGTGCAACACAACCGCCCTATAATGGGACAATGGTGGAAACAAGGACGGCAGGACAATATCCTCATTCAGGTGCAAATCCGACACCACCTTCGGAGAAAAGGATGGGCATGAACGGCAAACCACCTTATCCTTGTGCAAGACCAGAAAGGGAGACTCACAAGATAAGGCTGCCAGTGCCGACATCCACCACATAGAACTGATGCCAATCAAGATGGCAACTTGAGAAAAAGTAAGCTGGGGATACCCCAAATACTCCCAAAGGGAGGCAGCTGGTGGCCTGAAGATCCAAGTTCAGGTACTATAGCATCAACAAAAACTTGCCTGTAATGGTGCGCAAAGCAAGCTGTTGCGCAAAGCCCCATAAGAGAAAGGCCAAAAACCCAAGCACAGAGAAGGAACATGGACAGACCCCTAGAGCCCCATCCTAGAGCAACAATATCTTCTGAGACATACACTTGCATGCCTTCAAAATTGCAGGGATCACCAAACCCAACAACCCCCTGTACCTCAAAAACCTGGCCCCAAAAGCCAGAGACAGTAACAAAGGGTGGAAGACCAACCCCTTGGGCAGAAGGTCCTTTAACTGGATTGCCTATAGCAGAGAGGGGATTTATACCAGCTATGACTGCCCATAGGTGGTGCTGGGCTCTTTTTCTGCCTAGTGTCTACTCCTGTAGGTGGCACTACAACCCTATGGTTAAGAATCAGAAGAGCTGTGTCCATCAATGAAAGTAAGAGGAAAAAAACTCTTCTAAAGGCTATCTTACATAAACTGACCACATAGACCAACACAATTTTGGCAAAAAAAAACAATGTGGCAGTTTCTCTATACCCTTCACAGGCACATGTAAAATATATATATATATATATATATATATATATATATATATATATATATATATATATATATTTTTTTTTTTTTAAATTATAATTTTATATCAATTTGAAAACCTGGCCGGTTTGATTTTATGCAGATTGGTCAGTTGATAGCCTCCCATGAAATATTATTTCTATGCTTACTCTTCAACTCACACCTTTAGTCTCCATCGCTTAGTTACTGACGTATCCTATGGATGTAAATCACAAAATACCATGGGGGGGTTGGGTGGACTCAAAGGGGAGGGGGGGCTTTGGAGATAGCGATCACTTAGACTTTAAGTCAATCTCAGCTGTAGTATACCTTTTTATTCTTTTTTGTACATGTGAGTTTAAGATTTCTAATGCTGTACCTGCACTGTATCAGTTCCCAAACAGTCCACCAGCCATAGAACAACCATATAAACTTATCCACAGCTCACGTCTCAGTAACGCGATACAAATCTGGCTAATTAACAGGTGCTGGCAAAATCCCAGTCATCCCAAATCCCCATAGATAGAGCAGCTGTCTGCTTCCACCTGCTGACCCCGAGAGGACACAGAGGACACAGCATGAGCTGGAAGAGAAGCATCCATGTGTCCAACCCGAACTGTCCAAGCCCGGAGCTTCGGGGCAGAACAATGGCGTGTACAAGAACCGCCTGGGGGTCTGGAATTCCACAGCCAACTGAAAAGAAATGAACAGAGGTCCCCCCCCCCCCCACCCGTCCTACTCCGCAGAACCATTAACACCCTGACAGTCCGCGCTAGCTGGTCATTAACCACTTCCCACTTAACAAGTGGCCTACAAGAGAAACACTTGCAAATAGGCCTTTCAAGGCTTACAACTCAAGTGCAATGGGGGAGTCGGCCGCCTGCCTGCCTGCCTGCCTGCGTGTCTGCTGTCTGAGACCTTTTGACCTCTTCTGCATCAAAAGGTAAAATTAGGCACCGGCGACAGCCAATAATTTAGTTGGGTCAGAAGGGAGGGGACTTGGTGACTGCTCACCGACAGGAAGAAGAGGGACACTGCTTAATCTGTACTCAGATGTTAATGCCCAGCTCCGGGCACAACAAAACATACCCTCGCATGGGCTCTTCTCACATTCAATAATATGTATTAGTAATAATATATATATATATATATATATATATATATATATATATATATATATATATATATATTTTTTTTGTTTTGTTTCTTTTTGAACTGTACATATGGACGTTTATATTTATCTTAATTTTTCTATTTTTGGATCACTAATTACGGTGGTTCAATAAAGTTTTTGCACGAATATAATTTAATACAAATTTGGTGTCAGTTTACAGGTAGAAGATTTTGGGTTTATTAGGAACCTTTAACCCCAATTTGCATCACTTATCTATGAAGTTAGGTGTTGCTTCACACACTGCTGCTTGCACACATAGACATCTCACTATATGTTAGTTTATAGGATGTTTTTATGTTTATCTAGCACAAGGTTTTAAAAACTAGTAGAGTATTATACCCATACTGGTTGCCGCACCATTTGCTTATCTACCTTTACATATAGAGGGTTTTAATTAATCACCTTCTGGCCTATAGGTAGCGCCACCCACCCCACCTTTGTTTTAATTTGTCATTATAGCCCCTTGTGGGAGTTTATTAGGGGAGGCTGAAAACCGTAGTTGTATCCTAAGCGCAGAGCCCTTACTTTTTTTTTCTATATACACACTATATCACCAAAAGTATTGGGACACCAACCTTTACATGCACATTACCTTTAATGGCCTCCCAGTCTTAGTCCGTAGGGTTCAATATTGAGCTGGCCCACCCTTTGCAGCTATAACAGCATCAACGCCTCTAGGAAGGCTGTCCACAAGCTTTAGGAGTGTGTCTATGGGAATGTTTGACCATTCTTCCAGATGCGCATTTGTAAACTCAGGCACTGATGTTGGATGAGAAGGCCTGGCTCGCAGTCTCCGCTCTAATTCATCCCAAAGGTGTTCTATTGGGTTGAGGTTAGGACTCTGTGCAGGCATTCAAGTTCCTCCACCCCAAACCCGCTCATCCATGTCTTTATGGACCTTGCTTTGTGCACTGGTCAACCAAATCATTTGTGGAGGGGGGATTATGGTGTGGGGTTGTTTTTCAGGGGTTGGGTTTGGCCCCTTAGTTCCAGTGAAGGAACTCTTAAGGCATCAGCATACCAAGACATTTTGAACAATTTCATGCTCCCAACTTCGTGGGAACAGTTTGGGGATGGCCCCTTCCTGTTCCAACATGACTGCTCACCAGTGCACAAAGCAAGGTCCATAAAGATATTGATGAGCGGTTTGGGGTGAAGGAACTTGACTGGCCTGCACATCAACCCGGATAAAACACCTTTGGGATGAATTAGAGTGAAGACTGCGAGCCAGGCCTTCTTATCTAACATCAGTGCCTGAGTTTACAAATGTGCATCTGGAAGAATGGTCAAACATTCCCATAGACACACTCCTAAACCTTGTGGACAGCCTTCCCAGAAGAATGAAGCTGTTATAGCTGCAAAGGGGGGGCCAACTCAATATTGAACCCTACGGACTAAGACTGGGAGGCCATTAAAGTTCATGTAAAGGCAGGCGTCCCAATACTTTTGGTAATATAGTGTATTTGGCACACACAAAATGTAGATCCTTTGTAGTTATTGAGGAATATATTTAACTTTTAAGTTTGTGGGGCCGAAGTTAGCTTTAATAGTAATGGCAGCTATTATTATCTATTTCAATGTCCCACCTAGCAGTGGTTCGGCCCGTTAATCCCTGATCCACCCGCCAAGATGAACATAGTGTCATGACAGATGAAGAATGCAACTCTTTTTTAGTTTCCCCTGGTATTTTTAAGTTTTCTTTCTTTTTTTTTCCCTTCTCCTTAAATACCAACCCTCAACCGCCAATGTGGTTTCAATTACGAATAACCAGACCTTAGAAAAAGGAAAAGCCTTGATTTATTCTGTGTTTTGGTCCAATTATGCACAATGTATTTCCACGGCATACTCTGAGAAAGAATGTCAGCGTGATTCTCATCCTGCGATGGTTAAAGGGCAGGAGAGGGGATCCTGATTAACCCCTCGCTGACGGGAGACTTTTTTTTTCGCTCTGGCGCGGCGCGATTTTCTCCGGGGCCCGCCTGTGTTCTCCCATCAAGGGAAGACGCGAAATTAGGCGTATAATGAGCAGAAGCAATAGGCGGGCTGATCTGCTATCAATTTTCCAAAAAAGAGATAAGCCAACCCTAGTGAGATTTGGAAAGCAATGCTATTTTTATTTCTTTGTGAACGGGCTTGGAAGGGATGGTTACTATCCGAGGTTCATCGGTAGTTTCCAAATCAAACACGCTTTGGCTTACGTCGAAAAAGGAAAAAAAAAAAAAAAATGTCAGAGATAAGCAAATCGGAGGAGGTAGCGAGCCCAAAAAGGAAGCGCTGGATCCAAAAGAAGACTGGACTCACATGAACAGTGAAAACCAGAAGATACAAGGACTCTGTGTTGGGAGATCAGAGGGCACGGCCTCTAGGGGGCGCTTTGGATAGATTTCAAGGAGGACAGAAAAAAAAAAACAGGAGCGCCGATTGTAGAGAGGCCGCGCATAATTTATTGCATTGTGAAACATCAATGGATACGCCAATGTGTCTCGGGGGCTCTAATAGGCCCCTTAAAAGCTTAAAGCGATATTATTAAAGCCTTGTTTTAAAAAAAAAAAATACTAAAAATAACAAACATGCTATACTAATCTGCTCTGTGTAGTGGTTTTGCACAGAGCAGCCGGGTCCCGCTCTTCCCGGGTCCCATGCCGATGCTCCTGGCTCCTCCCTTTTGCTGGGGGGCAGGCACATTCCCGAAGCCGCGGCTCTGTGTGTCCATTCACACACAGAGCCACAGCCTGGCCCCACCCCCTCTGTCTCCTAAATGGCTCACTGGCTGTGATTGACAGCAGCGGAAGCCAATGGCTCCTGCTGCTGCCAAACAGAGCCGCAGCTTGGCCCCACCCCCTCTGTCTCCTAAATGGCTCACTGGCTGTGATTGACAGCAGCGGAAGCAATGGCTGCTGCTGCTGCCAAAAGCCTATCAGGAGAGCGAGAGTCCCCAGAGAGCCAAGGCTCTCGTGGATGTCGCTGGATCGAGGGGGGGTTTAGGTAAGTATAGGGGGGGCTCAGGTATGTATAGGGGGGCTCAGGTAAGCATAGGGGGGGCTCAGGTATGTATAGGGGGGGCTCAGGTATGTATAGGGGGGGGCTCAGGTAAGTATTGGGGGGGCTCAGGTATGTATAGGGGGGCTCAGGTAAGTATAGGGAGGGCTCAGGTAAGTATGAGGGGGGCTCAGGTAAGTATGGGGGGGGGGCGCTCAGGTAAGTATGGGGGGGCTCAGGTAAGTATAGGGAGGTGGGGGGGTGGCGGCACACAGAAGGTTTTTTGTTACCTTCATGCATAGAATGCATGAAGGTAAAAATACCTTGAGCCTTTACAACCACTTGAAGGCTAAAGTTTATTCTGCTTATATTTTGCCTTCTTTGGTTCCCCCCCATTAATATTCCAGTGACATTTTTAAATTAAACTTTTCCGATTCCGAGAGCTGAAATTACACACTGCAGAGCTCACTGAGGAAAGATCTGAGATCTGATTGGAGGGAAGGGACATACCCCCCTTCACACATAACACAGAAGCAGAGCTGAGGCTGCCAATCGCAGGCTGTGTGCTGGTGCTCCCTCCCGTCACCTTTTTAATCTTGGTGTCAGGATAACTTGTCACAGGTGACTCATGCAGATAGCAGAGGATTGAGACAGCAGACAAAAATTACACTTAGTACTCTTAATAGAGACAAGTACACACTATAAAGGGATGAGCTTTGTTCATATTTCATGCCTGAGGTTTACAACCACTTTAAAATGAATATTCGCCCACCCTGGCCACGTTTTGTCATCTCATCCTGAACCCCCCTCCTCTCTCAAATTTGCAAATGTTATCTTTTTATATGGAACCCCCCCCCCAAATTCCTGGATTCCAGCCTAGGCAAGAATGAGGATTCCTTTATCCGCATCCTCCTGGGATATCCACATCATGCATTCCAGAAGACCAAAGCTTATCCTAGCGTGATTGCTACTGGGGGTGGGGGGTGGATTTTTCTTCCTCGTACTTGTAGCCAGCCTCCTGATGATGCAACGCGGCTCATCATTAGAAGCCCAGCTGCAAAAAAAACCCTGAGAAGCCAGTCAGCCCCCGATGACGTCACAGAAGAAGATAGAGGAGCAGGATACGGTGTGCAGCAGCAGCGGCGCAGTGGATTGTTACAGAACACCTCTGGACTGCTTGGGAATGTGAGTATGATGGATTACTCAGTAAAAAAAGGGAATGGGTGAGGGGAAGAGTTCCTAGTCAAGGGGGTTCAAAAAAAAAAAAGGATCTGTGTTGTCTAGGATCACCAATCATTTCATGTTCCAACCTGCTGCAGAAAAACAGCAGCTGGAATCTGATTAGCTTTTATGGAGAGTCTCTTTGCCTCCGTATTGTTATCCTTATGGGAAAGTACAGGGAGGTAACCTACCACAGAAGGGGGGTCATTCCATTCTTCATAAGATCTTGAAGCATACGGATAGATCCGATCGTTTATGATTTGAAGTGTGGTCAAGGCGATGGTCTTCATTGACCTAAAGTAACCTTCCCAGAACCAGCGAGCCTGAGAACAAGAAGTAAAAAGGATATTATCATCCAGAGAACTATGTCACATTAATAATAACAATAACAATGATGATAATAATAATAATAACTAGGGTTGCACCGATACTGGTATCGTTGCCGATACTGAGTATTTGCACAAGTATCGGTACTCGTGCAAATGCACCGATACTTGAAACCGATACTTTCAGGCTCGGTTATTTGAGCTGTCAGTGGGTCTCCCCTGTTGACAGCTAAAGAAGTCCGGTAATTGGAGCTGTCAAAAATAAAGCAGCTGGCAATGTTTATTAACAACATTGCTCAGCTACTGAAACACTAAAATAAAAAGAAACATTGTTTCCTTTTGTATCTTTCTGTTTCTTCATCTGCAGATCAAAGGGATGAACAAATGTTACTCTGTTTAAGCCCTTAATAAACCTTAATTTACTCTAATCAGCCTTAATTAACTCCCTATTCTCCTCCATTTAATTATTTTCCTGCTTTTTTTTTTTTGTTCACGTCTATTTTATAAACGATGCACAATTAAAACTTTGTTTTGTTTGCTTTGTTAGTGAATATTTTACACATATATATTAACATATATTTATACATTTCACATTGAAAAAGTGCAAAATTAAAAAAAAAATCTATTTATTTCATTTGTAAATAATTTTTCGATGCTTTGTACCATTGCTGACAGCTGAAGTGAAAACAAAACAGTTGCGGTAGGTATCAGTAATTGGTATCAGCGAATACTAAAAAAAAAAAAAAAGTATCGGTACGCGTAAAAAAATCGGTGCTTTAATAATAATAATAATAATAATAACAATAATAATAATAATAATAACAATAATAATAATAATAATAATAGCTGCTTTAATGTTAACTTATCACGGCATTTTCAACACTGATTTGACCACAGGATGTGCAGCTTGTCACCAAAAATGGCTTTACATACCTCATAAGATAACATAACATACATAAGTTGGCTGTAACAATGTCGCTGTTGTCCTGACACTGCTTTACACACAATAATTTTATACTTCTCATAAAATCTTTTTCTTGGGATCCATTGAGGGACACAGGAAATCCTAAGGTGTCACCAAACCCACATCATAAAAAAAAAAAAAAACTATCAATAAATGGTGTATAGCATTCTGTTCATAGTCACTGTGACATTCGCTTTCTGGTTGATCCTGCTGCTCTCTATCTCCCCCTTCTGTCCATGTCCCCAATTCAGCTAGGGATTTTGCAGCTGTGGTGGCAGCTCTGCACATGCTCAGTTTTCAGTGAGTTTCTATGCTGAGCATTTCCTCCCTACTACATCTGAGCAGCCTATGTGACTATAGAGTCACACATGTGGGTGTATACACAGTGGTCAATGAGAGCCCTGTCCCTCCCTCCTCCTCCATGTTCCCTAACCAGCTAAACACAATGGGGGCGGGATATTACATGTAGATTAATGGAGGCTTCACCTCCTTCTTATTATAACAACGGGCTGGAGGGGCGTGACACAGCTTGTGACTGGCAGAAATCCGATCACACCATGTTATTGCCAAAAGATAATAAAGATTTTATATTAAATATATATTTGTATGAAAACTTATAACAGTTTATTGATATTATTTATGTTTATGCTGTTTACCAAAGGCTTTTTTTATTTTATTTTATTTTTTTGAACATGTGACCAGCAGCAGGGGACTAGAAGCTCCTTGTTTATGTTTACCTGCAGACAGGCCGGGCAGTGGCGTCACTAGGGGGTGGCTTTTGGGGCTATAGCTCCGAATCTGGGGCCCATAGCCCCGAGTCTCTGCAGGGGTCCCCAAGGGGAGGGGGCTCTCTGGGGACCCTGATGTAAGTGGGGGGGCTCTCTGGGGACCCTGATGCAAGGGAGAAGCTCTCTGGGGACCCTGATTTTAACAGGGAGGCTCTCTGGGGACCCTGATGCAAGGGAGAAGCTCTCTGGGGACCCTGATTTTAACAGGGAGGCTCTCTGGGGACCCTGATGCAAGGGGGAAGCTCTCTGGGGACTACGATGTAAGGGGGGGCTTTCTGGGGATATATATACACACACACACATGTATATTACTGTATATACATGTGTATGCCCGCCCAAGCATACAGTATGACTTTCTTTACTACGCTGCTATGAGCTCTAGCCCCAGATCTTTTGTAGACCTAGCAACGCCCCTGAGGCTGGGAGAGATCTGGTCATGTGATGGCTGTATATCCATTAGAAAAAAAGGTACAGTAATACCTCAGATTGCGAGTAACGTGGTTAACAAGCGTTTCGCAATACGAGCTATTATTTTTTTTTAAAATCCTGCAAGCGTTGTCTCGCAAAACGAGCAGGATTCAAACCTCTGCGGTGTACAGTACCGCATTTGGCCAGAGGTGCGGGGGCACCAGTGACATTCAGAGCCGCTCTGCTTCTGATCGTTTCCTAGCCTCTCCGAGTGCATCCGAGCTGTTTCCGAGTGTCTCCCGCCCCCCCCCCCCCACCTCTGGCCACATGTGGTACTACATACCATAGAAGTCACTGTGGAATGAATTATCCGAGTTTCCATTGACTTCTATGGGGAAACTCGCTTATATATATATATATATGAGTGATTTGGATTACAAGCATTCTTCTGGAACAAATTATGCTCGTAATCCAAGGTACCACTGTACTTAGATGTTTTTTAATTAATCACTTGCTGAACGCCGTATAGCAGTTTTACTGCTACAGGGCGGCAGCTGTGCGTCGGATCACGTATATACAATATCTCACAAAAGTCCCTCAAAAAATCAAAAAATCCCTCACATTTTTGTAATTATTTTTTTCTATCTTTTCATGTGACAACACTGAAGAAATGACACTTTGCTACAATGTAAAGTAGTGAGTGTACAGCTTGTATAACAGTGTAAATTTTCTGTCCCCTCAAAATAACTCAACACACAGCCATTAATGTCTAAACCACTGGCAACAAAAGTGAGTACACCCCCTAAGTGAAAATGTCCAAATTGGGCCCAAAGTGTCCATATTTTGTGTGGCCACCATTATTTTCCAGCACTGCCTTAACCCTCTTGGGCATGGAGGTCACCAGAGCTTCACAGGTTGCCACTGGAGTCCTCTTCCACTCCTCCATGATGACATCACAGAGCTGGTGGATGTTAGAGACCTTGCGCTCCTCCACCTTCCGTTTGAGGATGTCCCACAGATGCCCAATAGGGTTTAGGTCTGGAGACATGCTTGGCCAGTCCATCACCTTTACCCTCAGCTTCTTTAGCAAGGCACTGATCATCTTTGAGGTGTGTTTGGGGTCGTTATGTTGGAATACTGCCCTGTGGCCCAGTCTCCAAAGGGAGGGGTTCATGCTCTTTTGATACACAGGCAGAACAGCGTTCTGTCTATGTAAACAAGGCAGATTGCCGTTCTGTCAGTACAGAAGGCATGGATCCATGCCTTTCCCTAGCAAAAGCACTTCCCCCACAGTACACAAACAATGGCTAGGCACACCGTTAACCCTTTGATCACCCTAAATGTTTAACCTCCTTCCCAGCCAGTGTCATTAGTACAATGACAGCGTATATTTTTAGCAACGATCACTGTATTAGTGTCACTGGTTCCCAAAAAAAAGTGCCAAAAGTGTCAGTGTTCGGATGTCCGCTGCAATACTGCAGTCCCACTATAAGTCGCAGATTGCTGCCATAACTAGTAAAATAAATAAATAATAATAATATAATAATAATAATAAATTCCATAAAAATATCCCATAGTTTATAGATTCTATAACTTTTGTCCAAACCAGTCAATATATATTTATTGGGATTTTTACCGAAAACAAGCAGAAGAATACCTATTATCCTAAATTTATGAAGAAATTCAATTTTTTACATTTTTTTTTTATTGGATATGCTTTTTAGCAGAAAGTAAAAAATATTGTTATTATTTCAAAATTGTCGCTCTTTTTTTTGTTTATAGCGCAAAAAAAAATAAAAAACACAGAGGTGATCAAATACCACCAAAATAAAACTCTATTTGAGGGGGGAAAAAAGGGCAAATATTTTATTTGGGTACAGCGTCGCACGACCGCGCAATTGTCAGTTAAAATAACGCAGTGCCGTATCGCCTGGTCATGAAGGGGCGTAAATCTTCCGGAAATCAAATGGATACCAGGGTGACAACACAGGAGCACAACTGGGACACACAGAAAGGGTGTTGTCACCCGATAACAGGAAGTGCCTGAACAAGGTTCTTTATGGCAGGATCGTCAGGTATTTTTTTTTTTTTTAACGAAAAAAGCTGCAGATTTAACAAAATTGGAAATGACATTTAACATGTTAAAGCTTAGATGAGATTTTAGCGATTGGGTTTACATCTACTTTAAAGAAATAATAAATGATACAATTTCATTGTTTATTCAGTCGTATTGCCCTTAAGCCGCCATCATTCTTCTGTCCATGTTACAGAAGAGGTCACAGAGGCCACAAGACTGACACATCCAGAGAGCGTCCATGACATCATGTTCTGAGATCTCTCCTATCAATTCCCCCCCCCCCCCCCCCAACCGCACAGAAAAAAAAAGGGGGGGGGATGTTTGTCTTTTGGATCAGAGTGCTTGAATCGCTACCCTGTAACCGGAGTTCCAAAAATCATCCTTCCTTTCCCAGAATTCCTCCGCTCCAAATCCCAGTTTGCCAAGAATTATACCTTGAGGGATGCTGACCTCATGCTTAAAGCCTCTTGAGTTACAAAAGTTTCAAGGAGAGGGGGCCCCTCTGACGGGCTGACTATCAAATAAAGTGGTTTTAATTTACAGCCTCCTGGGTTTACCAATGGGCCGGTGGAAATTGCATGTGAAGGAGAGAGAAAAGAGAGAAGAGGCTGGGGGGGGTGGGGGGGGGGGCTCCGACTTTTACTGGCAGGAATCAGGCTCGCTGCTACGACTTGGATGAATGTGAGTATCCAGGTCTGTTTAGTCTGAAAACAGTGACTGAGAGAAGCCATGGCTAACCTGATACAAAGCCTATTAGCCCCATAAAAGAAGAGCTTGTTGGTGAACAAGGCGACATTTCGTGTATTTCTCTCCCCCCCCCCCCCCCAATTTAAAATGTGTCATTTAAAGCCCAACTCCGGGCAAAAAAAGAAGAAAGTTTTCTCATGAAGTGGGGCTGTGCCCGTACCGGACGGGTCAACTGATCGTTTGTATCTAGGGCTGTGGTCTCTAAACCAGGATGTGGCCCTTTGCTTGCTTTCTTCTGGCCCTTGGGGCACTATTCCTCCCACCAATACCAATGACAGGGCACTATTCCTCCCACTGACACCAATGACAGGGCACTATTCCTCCCACTGACACCAATGACAGGGCACTATTCCTCCCACTGACACCAATGATGGAGCAATAGTCCTCCCACTGACACCAATGACAGGGCATTATTCCTCCCACTGACACCAATGACAGCACTATTCCTCCCACTGACACCAATGACAGGGCACTATTCCTCCCACTGACACCAATGACGGCACTATTCCTCCCACTGACACCAATGACAGGGCACTATTCCTCCCACTGACACCAAGGATGGGGCACTATTCCTCCCACTGATATCAATGATGGAGCAATAGTCCTCCCACTGACACCAACAACGGAGCACTATTCCTCCCACTGACACCAATGATGGAGCAATATTCCTCCCACTGACACCAATGATGGAGTAATATTCCTCCCATTGACACCAACAATGGGGCACTATTCCTCCCACCAATACCAATGACAGAGCACTATTCCTCCCAATGACATTAACAATGAGACATAATTCCCCCCACTGATGCCAACGATGGTGCAATATTCCTCCCACTGACACTAATGTTTGGGGCACTATTCCTCCCACTGACACCAATGATGGGGCACTATTCCTCCCACTGACACTAATGTTTGGGGCACTATTCCTCCCACTGACACCAATGACGGGGCACTATTCCTCCCACTGATACCAATGATGGGGCACTAATCCCCCCACTGACACCAATGATGGGGCACTATTCCTCCCACTGATACCAATGACAGGGCACTATTCCTCCCACTGACACCAATGACAGGGCACTATTCCTCCCACTGACGCCAATGACAGGGCACTATTCCTCCCACTGACATCAATAACGGGCCACTATTCCTCCCACTGACACCAATGATGGAGCAATAGTCCTCCCACTGACACCAATGACAGGGCACTATTCCTCCCACTGACACCAATGACGGCACTATTCCTCCCACTGACACCAATGACGGCACTATTCCTCCCACTGACACCAATGACGGCACTATTCCTCCCACTGACACCAAGGATGGGGCACTATTCCTCCCACTGATATCAATGATGGAGCAATAGTCCTCCCACTGACACCAACAACGGAGCACTATTCCTCCCATTGACACCAATGATGGAGTAATATTCCTCCCATTGACACCAACAATGGGGCACTATTCCTCCCACCAATACCAATGACAGAGCACTATTCCTCCCAATGACATTAACAATGAGACATAATTCCCCCCACTGATGCCAACGATGGTGCAATATTCCTCCCACTGACACTAATGTTTGGGGCACTATTCCTCCCACTGACACCAATGATGGGGCACTATTCCTCCCACTGACACTAATGTTTGGGGCACTATTCCTCCCACTGACACCAATGACGGGGCACTATTCCTCCCACTGACACCAACGATGGGGCACTAATCCCCCCACTGACACCAATGATGGGGCACTATTCCTCCCACTGTCACCAATGATGGAGCACTATTCCTCCCACTGATACCAATGATGGAGCAATATTCCTCCCACTGTCACCAATGATGGAGCACTATTCCTCCCACTGATACGAATGGTGGAGCAATATTCCTCCCACTGACATTAACAATGAGACATAATTCCTCCCACTGATACCAATGATGGGGTACTTTTCCTCCCACTGACACCAATGACGGGGCACTATTCCTCCCACTAACATCATCAATGGGACACTATTTATCTAATACCCCAAAAATAGGGCATTGTTAGCTCCCACCAACGCCAAGCCATTTTCTACTTCCTCTAGCCACAGTCCAGCCCCTCTAAAGTCTGAAGGACAGTAAACGGACTCTTTGCTTAGAAAGTAGAGATGCACCAAAAATTCAGAAAAATTTCGATATGTTTCGGTTGAAAAACATCGTCCGGAACTGGTGCTTTCGGCATTTTGCCGATTAAGAAAAAGGTGCCGATAATGGTGCCGAAAACACAGAAAACGCAACACTGGTGCGTTATTGATGCGTTCCCAAAGCATTTCAACGGAGAGGTTGTGCATTTTTGGTTGCTTTAAGGCCTCATTCTCATGAGCAGTGACATACAGGCCTAGATAGGACTTTTCTAAACACACAGCATTGCATGTAATAATTTTTAAATGGTACAACTCACACTGTGCGTTCACGTTAATTGCATTTACATAAAATAGAAATCTGTGCATGCAAAAGATCCATTGAAGGCACCTAATGCAATTGTTTTTGCATATAAACCCAAAAGCAGACATACTTCCCTGATCAATTTTCTCCTGCACAAATAAAACAAATTGCAGAGGGCCCGTGTGAATAAAGCCTGAGCCGGATGGAGAAGAAGAAGAAAAAAGAAAAAAGAGATCTATTTGTTTAGCCCCAGAAGAGCGGCACCGACACAATGATTGTGCAGTTTACAGGCCAATAAACATAGTGGGAGAAGTACAATAAGGAAAGGACATCGTGTAACACTTCTTAATGGCATGTTGAGCAAAAGCACGAGAACCGCTTGTAAAGCCTCCGAAATTCACTTGAAAAGAAACTCCCAAGGGAACGCCTCACTTAAATGCACAAGGAAAGCAGAAGATATGCCGGGATCGGTTATAAAGATTAATAGCCTGTTAAGGGGGCCATCCGTCTGTCTAAAACCCAAGATGATGGTTTAGTCTGGTGGCGTTACAGGGTTCCACTCGCCTAACCGTTATATGCTCCCAAAGGCCAAAACGCAAGAGGAATTTTTTTTTTCGAAAAGAAAAAAACGTGAGTTACAGTAAATCTTTGTCCAAAATATTCTTTAGATGTGTAGGTGAATGCGATCGAAATAAAGTCACAAGGCAACGGTGCTGGAACGAATCCGCTAAGGTGAAGTTTATTTAGGATGAGCGTAAAGCTGTCACAAACTGAGCAGATGATAAAAAAAAAAGCATAGCAGAGGTTACCTTAAATCAATACATTACGTCAAAAATATTTTGTAGATCCAAAACCTACAGGTGGTGTTGTATGCAAATCTTGACTTCCTTAAAAAAGTCAAGCTTGGCTTTGCCCCCCCCCCCCCCCCCCCGAATCGCCCTATTGATACTTTATTGCGATGGCCTGTGTCGACCTATTGGGAGGCAGGAGAGGGAGTCCTCACGGTCAACTTTTACAGGAAACGTTGATATTGTATATAAATTTAGATATCTTTATCTAAAAGTAGGCCCTCCACTGGCTTCTGATTGCCCAGCAAATTCAATTTCAAACACTAACAACATACAAAGCCATTCACAACCCTGAGCTACATCACCAACCTTGTCTCCAAATATCACCCAAACCGTCCTCTCCGCTCCTCCCAAGACCTCCTGCTCTCTTGTCTCCTCCTCCCACACTCATGTCCAGGACTTCTCCAGAGCCTCTCCCATCCTCTGGAACGCTCTACCTCAGTCTATCTCCTACTCTGTCTTCCTTTAGGCGATCCCTGAAAACTCATCTCTTCAGGAAAGCCTATCACACCTCCAACTAACTAAACTTTTATCACTTCCATCAGCTCATCCCTCACATATAACCCTTTGTACCACTTATCCCACCCTATTAGATTGTAAGCTCTTATGAGCAGGGCCCTCGTAACCCTTCTGTACTGTATATTATTGTATTGTACCTGCATCGTCTCCCTTTATATTGTAAATCGCTGTTTAAACTGTTGGCGATGTATAACCTGAATAATAATAATATTAGACCTGAACTCAAAAAGTGAAGGTTTCCTAATCAAAAAGTGAAGTTTTCCTAATCAAAAAGTGAAGTTTTCCTAAGTAGGGAAACATCTGAACTTCCTTTCCCTTCAGTGCCATAACTGCTGCTTCACGCTGTTAGTTATAATAAATTTGGTGGTGACTCCACTATGCTGCTCAGTGTTCTCCTTGCTGGAATGGAAGCTGTACCTGAGGGCCTGAAGTGCAAGATTCCCCCTCCTTCTGCTTCATTTATTCTTGAGATACGTACTTTCTTCAGCTGCTTTTTGATAATTTTTACCCTACCCATCAATGGGAGAGTTCTGAAATGCTCCTCTACCAAGATGGCCACCTTCACACAGAGACACAATATGGACCAAGTCACGTTTCCCGTGTTCCTGGGCTCTTGCCTGGCCTGATCTCTTCATAGAATCCTTCGACTCATGGGTTTCGAATAGCCAATACTGTGTAGTTTACTGCGGCAGGGTATGGGATCTTGTAAATAACCATATAATACATTCATCTCCTTGTGTTTCTGTTGATAAGGTGTGCCACAAACAAAGAAAATTGACAAGATAGTTACACAGACCCAGTAATGGTAAAAAGACCAGCTGTAGGGAGCCTACAGGCAATACTGGTAACTAGTCCTTTGCCATCTGCTCACCTTTTTTTAGGCACAAATTGCGCAATTCTGATTTTTTAAGATCTGCTGAATGTTCTGAAAAGTATTCTTCAGGGTCGGCAACTTCTGCTTTTGCCTATCATCATCTGCCCAGAAACTGTAACAGGTCTACTCTCATGTAAATCTTCTGCCAAAAGTGGACTTGATTCACCTGCAGTGTCCTCTAACTTCAAGGATTCTATCCAAGAACCATGAGACTAACCATACAGGAGGTAACAGGTTCCATTGCTTTGGGACTTGTATAGCATCTACTTCAGAGCTGCACAGATTGGCAGCCACACTTTCACAAAAGGCTCTGGGCACTCTCTATTGTCTATTTTGCTCACAAGGACTCCTGTGGCACATATCTGGGTAGCCTTTGCTACTCTGCCAGAGTCTGACCTTCCATACTCAAACTGGTCCTTGCATATTTTAGCTTCAGAGCTCCACGGTACTTTTCAAGGCAGCTCGGTTCTTGTTTTGTTCTTGCTGTTGGTATACCAGTCACATACACTGAGTAGCCTCTGGATAGCCTCTTTGTCACCAAATTAAGGGGACAGGCCAGATCTTTACCTTCCGAGCTCTAGCTTGTTGTTGGATAAATAGGCTTCTTGGGTTTTTCGAAGATCTCAAGTGCTTAGGAAAGCAAAACGATTTATGATCGGAGCATTTTACGTCCACTCTTACAACGAAACCGGTTTTTATATGCAAGAAGTGGGTTAAGGTATTGGGTGGCCCTGGTCAAAGATCATTTTCACACAAAATATTAAAGGATGTCCACTGCCCAGAAGTAGATACTTATGATCCTAGGCTGGCTCCTGGCCTGATCTCTTCACAGAATTCTTTGACTGCCAGCTGAGATTTAAGTCGTCTATGGCCAAACTGATTGTACCCCAATTGATCGACTTGGGTACAACCATATTTTTATACGCCATCTATGGCCAGCTTAACATTCTGAGATCTAGAGTACAAGACGAGTTGTATGGCACAGTGGTGTAGTGGGTAGCACTCTCGCCTAGCCGTAAAAAGGGTCGCTGGTTCGAATCCCAACCACGACCCTACCTGCCTGGAGTTTGCATGTTCTCCCTGTGCCTGCGTGGGTTTCCTCCCGGTACTCCGGTTTCCTCCCCCACACTCCAAAGACATGCTGGTAGGTTAATTGGCTTTTGTCCAAAATTGGCCCTAGTATATGAATGTGAGTTGGGGACCTTGGATTGTGGGCTCCTTGAAGGTAGGGACCGATGTGAGTGTGCGATGTATGTGTGGAGCGCTGCGTAAATTGATGGGTACCTTAAATAAATAATAATATAAATAGGTGAGCATCTTAATGAGACACAATGTACAAAGATAGGAACAATTGTAGACACTCACTCAGGTTGAACTGGATGGGCTGGTGTCTTTATTCAACCTTACTAACGAGTTCAGGCATTGTTGGGCTTAGTTGTAGGACTGATGAAAAAAAGGGGGTATCACTTACACAGGTCAATCCTGCGGATTTGCCTACAGACACTGGAAACAGTCTGAAGGACCGGCTCATGTTCTCCTTCATCAGGTCGCCGTGTCCCGTTTGTCCGAACGCATTTCTGCAAAACAAACAGTTTCCCAGCTTTGCAGCCCCCCTTTAAACGCTCTGCGGTTTTGGTCCCGCGCCAAGAGTCATCCATCACTCCTCCAACCTGCCTTGTTAGGCAGCTCCTAATTTGGCTTCGGCCCGGCTTGCGAGCCTGCGAGGGGTTTGGATTTTAAATTAAAAGGGCTGCACACTTTAAATATTCAGTGGCAAATCATAGCTGACGTTTTACATACGGCGCGGTCGTAACTCAGGGCGGATTATTTATCGCTCCTTGAACTTCGCTCCTCTTTCACTCGGGGGCCCGTGATTAACTCTCCTGGTGTCGCGGTGGGACGCGGCGCCCCCCGAAGTGACGCGGGGTGCGCTTTTTTTTTTTTTTTACTTTATACTCCTGTTACATAAACCCTGTTTTCCTTGTTAATTCTTATTTTGCGGGGCTTGCCGGCCCATCAGTCAGCCCTTCTCTCCGCCGGCTCAAAAGGAGCGCGGGTCAAGGAGTCGTACAGGCATACAATAAATACTGAAAAAGATCTAAGGCGAAGTCAGGGCTTCTTTCCTACTTATTAAATTCAATCCCCTGGTGAAAGTCTCGCTAACAACTGCGGGGACTCGCCGGTAATCAGTGGCAGGACTTTTCAAACGGCAGCTTTTTCTCCTTTGCTATTAAGGGGGGAAAAAAACAAAAAAAATCGTCATGCAAGACATAATTTATTGCTGTTCCCCGGGCGCGGAATTCTCTGTACATAAGAGCGAATAGACGTCCGTCCGTACATCTGGCGCAAAGGTCTGTCCCCGCACACTCTCCTCCGACTATTCAAACACAAAACTTTCCATAAGGCTTAAAAAAAAAAAAAAAAAAAAAAAAAACTCAGCAAGTTAAAGCAAACCTGCCAACAGTTTTAAATGTAACCCCAATAAATCAACTCCCACATAAGTTCTAGAATGTTAACATCATTTCAAAACTCATTTTCAATATTTTTTTTTAGGTGAGCAGCTTTTATTAAAAATAATCCCTGGTGATCCTACTATCAAGGCCCACTTTTGGTTAAAAGGTGACAACGCACGGCCCTCTCTCCCAATTGTGCTTCTGCGTTGTCACCTTGTCATGCAATGCAGGCTTCCGATGAAGACTTCAAAAGGGTTGATTTACTAAAAAACTGGTGCAGCTGTGCATGGTAGCCAATCAGCTTCTAACTTTAGCTTGTTCAATTAAAGTGATATTAAAGCGGAACCTTCTGTCATTTTTTTTTATCTTTCCATCTATTAAATCTGCTGCCCTTGTTGTTGTTTTAAAGGGGTTGTAAAGGTAATTTTATTTTTTTTTTTAAATAACTAACATGTCATACTTACCTTCACTGTGCAGCTCGTTCTGCACAGAGTGGCCCCGAACCTGCTCTTCTGGGGTCCCTCGGCGGCTGTTTCAGCTCCTCCCCGCAAGAAATAACCACCTTAATGCGAGCTCCCTCGCATGGTGGTTAGTTGTTGCGGGCGCGCTCCCGTGATACAGCCGGCGGCTATAGCCGCTCACTGTATCACTCGGCCCCGCCCCCCGGCGCGCCGCGTCATCGGATGTGATTGACAGCAGCGCGAGCCAATGGCTGCGCTGCTTTCAATCCATCCACTGTAGCCAATCAGCGAACAGGCTGAGCTGCAATAGAGATGACGGGAACGAGCAGCGGAGATTCGAGGTGTCAGGTAAGTAAAACGGGGGGGCTGGGGGCGGCGGTATTGTCAAAAGTTTTTTCACCTTAATGCATATAATGCATTAAGGTGAAAAATTTTTTACCTTTACAACCCCTTTAACTTTGGATAGTAAAACTTTTTTTTTTTTTAAATCCCTTATACAGCCCACTTCCTGTTTCTTGTCTGGTCATTAGCCTAGGCTTATGACATCTTGCACAGCTCTCTCTCTCACTCTCGTGAGAGTTTGCCAGGAAGGGAGCGGGGGGATGAGTCATAAGAGGGCCAATGAGAGATGCAGAGCTGGAGGTGTGCCTCTGTGTGTCTGTGTAAATCCAGGAAGTGAACAGGCAACAGCTGCAGCTGCCCATAGTTAAAATGGCTGCAGCCAGACTCAGCGGAGGGAGATTTCTGCAGCATATTTGGCAAGTACAGAATCACAGTATATATAAAATAATATGCAAAGTGGTTGGAGGGAAGCTTCAGAATGGCAAAGATGTTTTTATTATAAATTATGTGAGCAGACTGCAGTTCCTCTTTAAAGTCAAAATTGTTTATTTTTTTTTTAATAAACATACAATACCTGCTTTGTGCAATGTTTTTGCACAGAGCAGCCAGGATCCTCCTCTTCTGGGGTCCCCTATCGGCTCTCCTGGTCCCTCCCGCCCCGCTAACTGCCCCCAGAGCAAGTAGCTTGCAATGGGGGCGCCTGAGCAGGCTCGCTTTCGAGCCACGGCTCTGTGTGTCCATTTACACACAGCACAAAACACACACAGTTTACAAAAAAATAAAAACACAAAAAACAAACACAAAAAAAATACAAAAACAAAAAAAAAACAAAAAAAAACAGGCAGACTTGATGGAATACTTGGTCTTTCTCTGCTGTCACTTTTCTACGTTTCTATGTAGAGCTCCGGCTCAGCCCCACCCCTCTCTCTCCCCTCATTGGCTCACTGGCTGTGATTGACAGCAGCGGGCTGTTTTAGCCAATGAGGGAGGAGAGTCCCAGAAGAGCCGAGGCTCTCATGCACATTGCTGGAGGAAGACCGGCAGGAAAGTATTAGGGGGGGTGGGGGGGGGGGGTGGCTGCTGCACATAGAAGGGTTTTTACCTTCATAAATAGAATACCTGAAGGTAAAAAAACCTTCAGCCTTTACAAACACTTTAAGCTCTGGCAATAAAACCTGGAAGCTGATTGGTTTCTATGCAGAGCTGCTCCAGATTTTGCCCTCTCTAGTTTTAGTAAATCAACCCCAGGATGCCTTAGATCCTTTCTTTGGGATTTATGGTGCAGCTCTGCATAGAAACCGATCAGCTTCCAATTTTTTTAATGTCAGAACCTAATTAAACAAGCTGAAGTTAGAAGCTGATTGGTTTCTATGCAGAGCTGCACCAGATTTTGCACTCTCCAGTTTCAGTAAATCAACCCCTGAGTGAGTTTCAACACACAATAGGCAGGCATGCTCCACTATTACCTTCAGGAAACCCACTATGAGAGATGCTATGCAGCCATCACTGGGGTGCAGAAATGTGGGCAGAAATGGATGCATAGAGGCTGCAGGAGATCAGCAGTGATGAGATGCAACAAGGGGGGAAAAAAAGGATTTTATTAAAAGCAAACAAGCTAAATGTTAGTGTTTACTTTAAGGCTGCTTTCTCACTGGGGCGGCGGATCCGTTATCGGTAAAGCGCCGCCAGTTGTAGCGGCGCTTTACCGCTGTTTAAGCGTCGCTTTTCGGCTGCTAGCGGGGAACTTTTAACCCCTGCTAGCGGCCGAAAAAGGGGTTAAAAGTGTGTTGCGGCGCTTTGGAAGCGCTTTTCAGGCGCTTTGGAATCGCTGCCCATTCATTCCAAAGGGCAGGGGCGGGGTGGAGGAGCGGTGTATACAGCGCTCTTCCACTGCCCCAAAGATGCTGCTTGCAGGACTTTTTTTTCCCGTCCTGCAAGCGCACCGCCCCAGTGTGAACGCACTCTGGCTTTCACACTGGGGAGGCATGAGATCCGTTTTTCAGGCGCCATTTTTAGCGCTAAAAACGCCTGAAAACGGCCTCAGTGTGAAAGTAGTAAGGGGGGTAAAAGCCTTGCCTAAGGCTCCATTCACCCCTATGCATGTTGCTTTTGAGCATTTCTGCAGTGCTTTTTGCTGCGCTTTTCCCGCGTTTTCAGACACGTGTTTTTGATGCGTTTTGCATTTTTTATGCCTCTTTTCTTTTTATTTGGCCAATTTGTTGGCAAAATTACATAATACAAAACGCGTCAAAAATGTGCTAAAAACGCACTACATGCTTTTTTTTTTTTGCAGTGTCTCCATTGATGTCTATTGAATCAAAAAAAAAAAAGCAGATGCAATTTAAAAAAAGTCCAGGACCCTTTCCAAAAACACAAAGGTACAAAAATGCATCGATGTGAACGTGTTCCATAGGAACCTATGTTTAAAAAAAACATGCGTTTCTGCAAAAAAAAAGCCTGAAAAAAAAATAAATGCATTGGTGTGAACCGAGCCTAAGGACTGGCACCATAAGAGGACTACCTTTAATAAAAAGCAAATCCTCCTCCGTGTGCCTCTCTGGAACTAGTTTACCTTTGTTACCAAGAAACCTTTGAAGGAACAGCCTTTAAAAGGTTCATAAACAAAGGTTTTTTTTTCCCCAACCCGGGACGCCTTTTTTCACCGGGGGGAGGAGGAAAATGCAGTTTAAAGGTCACGTTTTTGCATGTACATTTATGCGCATTCCTGCATTCTATTGGCTAGAATATAAATGTATTCTGGCCATTAGAATGCATTAAAAGAGAAGTATAGTCAAAGCTGTTTTGGCCATAGAGTACTTCTCTTCTGGGTCACAGGAGTGCATAGAGCCAGTCCAGGCTCTGCAGGGACGCCCCCCCCCCCCGCACGCGCGTGCAAACAGAGATCACCCCACACATGTGAGGTATCACCGGGAACACCAGATCGTGGGCAATACAATTGTAGCACCAGAACCCCTCTGTACATCTTATCTGGTAACCTGTAAAGGATTGAAAGCAGGGGGTCTCTAACTGGCGGCCCTCCAGCTGTTGCGAAACTACAAATCCCACGATGCATTGCAAGGCTGACAGTTACAAACATGACTCCCACAGGCAGAGGGATGATGGGACTTGTAGTTTCGCAACAGCTGGAGGGGTGCCAGTTTGACACCCCTGCTTTAAAGCATCATCCATGGATAGTAAAACTCATGCCGTTTGTCGCCGTTGCACAACTGTAAAGTGTGACATGTTTGGTACATACAGCGATATAAAAAATCTACACACCAATGTTAAAATGTCAGGTTTCTGTGATGTAAAAAAAAAAAAAAAAAAAAAAAAAAGAGACAAAGATTAATCATTTCAGAACTTTTTTCTACCTTTAATATGACTGTAAACTGTACAACTCAATTGAAAAACAAACTAAAATCTTTTAAGCGGGGGGGAGGGTAAAACTAAAAAAATAAAATAAAGCGGTTGCTTAAGTGTGCACACCTTCTTATAACTGGGGATGCAGCTGTGTTCAAAATTAAGAAATCGCATTTAAACTCATGTTAAATAGGAGTCAGCACACACCTGCCATCATTTAAAGGGCCTCTGGTTAACCCCAAATAAAGTTCAGCTGTTCTAGTAGGTCTTTCATGACATTTTCTTAGTCGCATCCTACAGCAAAAGCCATGGTCCGCAGAGAGCTTCCAAATCATCAGAGGGATCTCATTGTTAAAAGATATCAGTCAGGAGAAGGGTACAAAAGCATTTCCAAGGCATTAGATATACCATGGAACACAGTGAAGAGTCATCATCAAGTGGAGAAAATAGAGACATTACCAAGAACTGGACGTCCCTCCAAAATTGATGAAAAGACGAGAAGAAAACTGGTCAGGGAGGCTGCCAAGAGGCCTACAGGAACATTAAAGGAGCTGCAGGAATATTTGGCAAGTACTGGCTGTGTGGTGACAACAATCTCCCGTATTCTTCATATGTCTGGCCTATGGGGTAGAGTGGCACGATGGAAGCCTTTTCTTACGAAGAAAAACATCAAAACCCGGATACATTTTGCAAAACACATCTGAAGTCTCCCAAAAGCATGTGGGAAAATGTGTTATGGTCTGATGAAACCAAGCTTGAACTTTTTAGCCATAATTCCAAAAGATATGTTTGGCGCAAAAACAACACTGCACATCACCAAGAGAACACAATACCCACTGTGAAGCATGGTGGTGGCAGCATCATGCTTTGGGGCTGTTTATTTTCTAGCTGGAATAGGGGCCTTAGTCAAGGTAGAGGGAATTATGAACAGTTCCAAATACCAGTCAATATTGGCCATAAAACGTTCAGGCTAGAAAGCTGAACATGAAGAGGAA
The DNA here is from genome assembly GCA_037952925.1 of Lithobates clamitans. Taxonomy (NCBI): domain Eukaryota; kingdom Metazoa; phylum Chordata; class Amphibia; order Anura; family Ranidae; genus Lithobates; species Lithobates clamitans. The sequence goes on along the minus strand of JBBGZY010001808.1, from coordinate 67,365 downwards.
CGAACTTCATCTTTTCAGCATGACAATGACCCAAAGAATACAATCAGATCAACAAAGCAACGGCTTCACCAGAAGAAGATTAAAGTTTTGGAATGGCCCAGCCAGAGCCCAGACCTGAATCCCATTGAAAATCTGTGGGGTGATCTGAAGAGGGCTGTGCACAGGAGATGCCCATCACAATCTGACAGATTTGGAGTGTTTTTGCAAAGAAGCGGAAAGTATTGCCAAGTCAAGATGTGCCATGCTGATACTCATACCCAAAAAGACTGAGTGCTGGAATAAAATCAAAAGGTGCTTCAACAAAGTATAATGCCCCGTACACACGGTCGGATTTTCCGACGGAAAATGTGTGATAGGACCTTGTTGTCGGAAATTCCGACCGTGTTTACACAAATCCGACGGACAAAGTGCCATGCATGCTCAGAATAAATTAAGAGACGAAAGCTATTGGCTACTGCCCCGTTTATAGTCCTGACGTACGTGTTTTACGTCACCGCGTTCAGAACGATCGGATTTTTCGACAACTTTGTGTGACCGTGTGTATGCAAGACAAGTTTGAGCCAACATCCGTCAGAAAAAATCCATGGATTTTGTTGTCGGAATGTCCGATTGTGTGTACAGGGCACTAGAGTAGGGGTGTGCACACTTATGTAACCATTTTTTTTTTTTTTTTTTTTACTTCCCTCCACCTAAAAGATTACAGTTTGTTGTTCAATTGAGTTGTACAGTTTATAGGTCACATTTAAAAGGTGGAAAAAGTTCTGAAACGATTTATCTTTGTCTCATTTTTTTACATTACAGAGCCTGACATTTTAACAGGCGTGTGCAGACTTTTTATATCCGCTGTATTTACTCGGCATAACATCATCTTTTATATATACCAAACAATTGGGCATTATATTGTGTTTTTTTGTATAAAAAAAATTTAAAAAAGTGTATTTTTTTTACCCCAAAAAATTCCATTTGAAAATTCGCTGTGCAAATACCATATGACATAAAAAATTGCAACACCCACCATGTTATTCTCTAGGGCATCCGTTTATAATATTTCGGAGTGCTAAGAAATTTTCGAGCAAAAAATACTGGATTACATGTAAACCAAAAAGTGCCAGAAAAGGCCTGGTCTTCGAGTGGGTAAGCCCTGGTAATCAAAGCCACATTCAGAAACATTTGTGCCCCTAGACGGGTACACATGGGAAATACCCTACCCAATGTAATAACCACTGATGACACAAGGTACATTATTATTATACAGTTTGAGTAAAGGCCCCATTGGGGGGGGGGGGGGGGGGCATGTCCGTGACCAGGCTCTTATTCCTGGAGGGTCAACCAAAAGGGAATGGTCAACCAACCCGCCAAGATATAACAAGAATTTGGAGACTATGCAGCTGACACCCAAACCCTTTACCATGGAAGCACAGGCAATACTAATTTGTCTTTTTTTGTTGTGCCTGGAGCCCAGAAGTGCCATGCGGGGAGGAAGGAATGAGATTCTTCTGTTGCAGGTACCCTGCTGTGCAGAAACATATACCTAAAAAACACAGTGAGGCCGGGGCGGGATGGTTGAAAGGGGAGCTGGGCCGTCAGCCGCGGCACTTCAGAGTTCTGGGGAGTGTCAGAGGTTACTCAAGCAAAATCCACTGGCCAAATAAAAGCTTGTTTGCAGAAGCCGCCGTGTAGATAAATCACAGATCTGTTTGCACCTCTCCAGGCCTCCTAACCCACACATGCTGCTCTGCTCCTCACCGACCCACAGATACTATTTCACTTGTCAGATGCTCATTCCCTGAGTACCTGGTGTGGGGGGGGGTTGGTTGTCCAAGCAGAAATTGTTCTATGACACCCACTAAAAATACCGGAACTCTTTGCTAATTCTTTTAACAGTTTTCTTAACTAAAGGAAGAGAACATAGCATTTTGCTCATTTAAGACGCGTGGGACATCAAAATGATGGCACTTTTGGGTTTGTAGAATGATGGACACCAAGGTCAGGGGCATGGCGATGGTGACAGAATCATGGCTAAAAATCTGGGGTGTGGAGTCCAAAGCATGGCAGAATGCAGGGTGCCAGGGCTATGCAACATGCCATGTGTTGGGGCTAAGGGTTATGTGTGGGGGTTTCGGGTTGGCAACATTCAAGGCCTGTAAAGATCCGGTAAGATGCAAAGATGTTAATCGCTTCAATACCAGGCACTTAGACACCTTCCCGCCCAGCCCAATTTTCAGCTTTCAGCGCTGTTGCAATTTGAATGACAATTGCGCGGTCATGCAACACTGTACCCAAACAATTTTTTTATCATTTTGTTCCCACAAATAGAGCTTTCTTTTGGTGGTATTTGATCACCTCTGCGGTTTTTATTTTTTGCGCAACAAATAAAAAAAGACCGAAAATTTCGAAAAAAAACAAGTTTTTCTTTGTTTCTGTTAAATTTTTTTGTAAATAAGTACGTTTTCTTCTTCAATAATGGGCACTGATATAGCTGCACTGATGGGCACTGATACGGCGGCACTGATGGGCACCAATGAGGCGGCACCAATGAGGTGGCACTAACGGGCACTGATGATGGGCACTGATAGGCGGCACTGATGGGCACTGATAGGTGGCACTGATGGGCACTCATAGGTGGCACCGATGGGCACACATAGGAGGCACTGATGGGCACTCGTAGGTGGCATTGATTGGTATATATGGGTGGCACTGATGGGTACTTACGTGTGGCACTGATGTGTGGCACTGATGGGCACTGATAGATGGGCACTGATGGGCACAGATGGGCACTGACAGGTGGCACCGATGGGCAATGACAGGTGGCACAGATGGGCAATGACAGGTGGCACTGATATTGCATTGCTGGGCAGATCTGGGCATTGCTGGGCATATCATTGGCATAATAGTGCCAATCAGTGCCCATTTGTGGGCACAGATTGGGCACATGTGGATGGCCATGGGGTACATACCTGGCCATCCACGTTGCCCCTTCCCTCGTGGTCCTAGTGGCATCCCTGGTAGTCCAGTGGGGTGATCTGCGGGGGGGCTGCGCTGATAAACAATCAGCGCAGACCCCCCCTGCCAGGAGAGCCGCCGATCGACTCTCCTCTACTTGCGTCTGTCAGATCAACGGCTCTTCCTATTGACAGCGTGATCAGCCGTGATTGGACACGGCTGATCACGTGGTAAAGAGCCTCTGCCGGAGGCTTTTTACCAAGATCAGTGTAGCGGTGTGTCAGACTGACACACCGCTCCACCGATCGCCGCGATGCGCGCCCCCGGGGGCGTGCTGCGGCATGTTATCCTGCTGGACGTCATATGACGCCCAGTCAGGATAACAGAACCACTTCCCGGACGTCAATCCGCTATAGGGCGGGCGGGAAGTGGTTAAACATCCAGAACTGTAAGTAGCATAATATTCGAGTGTTGATAGCAGATCCACCACCGTAAATAAAAGTGGGAGGCTTACCAGAGCGAATGGACACAGATGGGTATACACCCACAAATGCGTCGGGACCGCTTGCTGACACCACTACATTGCCAAGTTTTATCTTTTCTCAGCGCTGTATTTTATCTTCAGGAATGTGAGTGTTTTATCCTCAATAAATACGCTTTGTAACCTTTTTATACAGTATCACGCTATGTGCTTTCATGTTTTCCCCTTATATGCTGTGGATACTTGATTGGAGTTGTAATTACCGTACATACCCTTTACAAGCATCTTGGATATCCTTATTCCATCTCCAGGAATCTACAATTATACAAGCCTAATTGACACAGGCGACACGCCGAGTCCGGGGACCCAGGGCACGCCGACGCGCCGAGTCCGGGGACCCAGGGCACGCCGACGCGCCGAGTCCGGGGACCCAGGGCACGCCGACGCGCCGAGTCCGGGGACCCAGGGCACGCCGACGCGCCGAGTCCGGGGACCCAGGGCACGCCGACGCGCCGAGTCTGGGGACCCAGGGCACGCCGACGCGCCGAGTCCGGGGACCCAGGGCACGCCGACACGCCGAGTCCGGGGACCTAGGGCACGCCGACACGCCGAGTCCGTCACGTCACCTAGGGCACGCCGACACGCCGGGTCCAACACCTAGGGGACGCCGGGTCCGGGTCCAACACCTAGGGGACGCCGGGTCCGGGCTCTAGGGCACACCGGGTCTGGGACCTAGGGCACGCCCGGTCCGGGACCTAGGGCACGCCCGGTCCGGGACCTAGGGCACGCCCGGTCCGGGACCTAGGGCACGCCCGGTCCGGGACCTAGGGCACGCCGACACGCCGGGATCGGGACCTAGGGCACGCCGACAGATAACGGGACCAGACACTAAGATAAAATTCCAGAAATTGCACATAATAAATCAGATCCGTTCATTTAAGAACACATCAGAAAATTTCAAAGGAATACATTGAAATATTAAAAAGAAAAATAAACCGATTGCTCTCTCTGGTTGGAAGTCGTCCATTCACAGACATCTGTGTCCTCAGTGTATAACCTGAGATCTGGGAGACATGTGCAGGCAGCTGAGCGAACTGCAAGCCGCCAACCAACTCCAACAACAATATTTTCACATGAAGCCGAGGAAATGAACTCTTCTGTATTACTTCTCACCGAACGTCAAACAGCTCTGTACTCACCAGCACATCAAGACGTGGCTTTACTTATACTGCCACCATACCACAAAAAAATCCACCCACTCAAACAGGAGCGTAATTTAAAACAACAACAAACTCAATCTAAAAATAGCAGCAAAAAAATAACATTTTTGTCATCTAGAAAAATTAGAATCCCGTGTATAAAGTAGTTATGAAGTTAGATGCTGATTGGTTACTATTTACAGCTGCACCAGATTCTGTGTGCTCCAGTTTTAGTAAATCAACCCCAATTGCATTTTTACACTTTAAAGTGAATGTCCAGATATTACACCAAATGCACTCCTGAACCCCTCTTTCCCCCTCTACAGGATGCACCAGCATTATTTATTTATTTTGCTTTGTTCCTGTAGTGAGAGTCAGCTTTTATTACTCACTGTGACATCACCAGACTTGGAGAATTTTTTATTTTTTTTAGCAGGGGCAGCTGCAGTGAGCTCAGTTCCTATTGATGTAGGCACACACCCAGAACTACATCTCCCAAGAGCCCTTTCCTCATACAGAATGTGTGGACCGGCCCATTAAGGCAGCATCACTGTTTTGCTGGGTAAAAAATGAATGCATACACGCAGAGAGGAGAGGGGCAAAGAGGGGGGAGAGGGGCAAAGAGGGGGGAGAGGAGAGGGGCAAAGAGGGGGGGAGAGGAGAGGGGCAAAGAGGGGGGGAGAGGAGAGGGGCAAAGAGGGGGGGAGAGGAGAGGGGCAAAGGGGGGGGGAGAGGAGAGGGGCAAAGAGGGGGGGGGCAGAGGGGAGGGGAGGAGTTCTGAAGTCCAGCGGGCAGGGCTGACAACCGTGGTTGGTATATCAGTGCAACAGAAGCGCTGTGTTGTCAGCTCAATCAGGAAGCCTGGAGCTCACTGGATTCACTCAGCTGGTGTTTTTCTGCACTTGCAACATATTTAAAAGGGATAAAACACGGGGAATGTGCATGTGTTGCGGAGTACTAATCATATATATTAGTTGTTACATTTTGCACTGACATATACATTAAAAGGAGTTCTATGATCACAGTCAGGGCCGAGACAAGGGGTGGGCAGGAGGGGTGGCTGCCTGGGCACTGTGGTACCATGTGAGGTGGGAGGGCATTACAAGGAGATTCGGGGAAGGGGGATTTGTGTTAGAAGGGGGAAAATGGGGAGAGGGGGGGTGGCAGGAGGTAAGAATTGTTCTAGGATGGGAAATTTGGGGAGGTGTGCTAGGAGTGATGATTTGGGGGGGATTTTTGTTGAGAGGGGATATCGGGGGGGGGGGGGGGAATTTTTGCTAGAAAAGGCAATATGTGTTGGGGGATTTGTGCTGGGAGGAAATTTTTTATTTTTTTTTGGAGGGGGATTTGTGCTAGTAGGGATGATTGGGGGGCATTTGTGATAGGAGATGCAGATTAGCACTCAAATTTTTTTTTTTTTGGGGGGGGGGTTTCATCTTAGGGGGGCTCACAATTTGGCATCTTCGTCCTGGACTCTAGGTGACCTTGTCCTGGCACTGGTCACAGCATAAACTTTCATCAACAGCATAGCAATAACATTACAAACAATAGTTATATTTGACAATTCAATACCAAGGGGTCCCAGGTGCCCCAGCCCCCGAAAAGTTTGATCACCTCCACCAAGAAACACAGCGACATAAAGACAACCTCTGTGCACCAACCCAGTGCCTGCTTCCCCCCAAGCTTGCATGTATGAGGGGGCCTATCCGGTGCTCAAAAACCTGTGCTGTGGAGCCCGGATATTGAACCAGCTGGTCCCCCCTTCATTCCTGCACCACCTTGAGACCGTGTCTCCGGCGCCTGTAAAGGAAATGATGCCCGGTGACCTCCAGTCAAGTGGCATCAGCTCTGGGTGGAGGAAAGGGACCCTCCACCCCCTCAACCGAGTACCGGCGCCCATGCTTCCAAGGAGATGACATCATGCTTCCTTGTCCATCTGCAGCGCTGTCATTTTCTGTAAAATGCAATTTGGCCACCTGGAGGCGTTCTGTACACAGATGGTATACAGAGCGCTCCCCCCCCCCCCTTTATATGTCATCTCCTGCTTGTGTGATTGGCTCACTGATTTTCCCAATAGTCTGCACTAAGATACAAGTCCGATTTTGAGCATCCCCTGCAACTCAAATGTCATTTTTTTTGGTGAGATACTACCACAGGGAAGTTACGTCTAAAGGGATGCAGAGCCTGCCACTTTCCTCATTAGAACCCAGCAGCTGATTGATAATTTATAAAGCGACCCCCATTCACATTCACTCAGCACATGGACACAGACAAACAAACAGCCATTTCTTCACTCAGCTTCTGGACACTATACCAACAACAATACAGCACCACATCCCTTAAAGCGGAGTTCCAACCAAAAACTGAACTTCCACTTTTTGGAATCCCCCCCCCCCGCCCTCCGGTGTCACATTTGGCACCTTTCAGGGGGAGGGGAGAACAGATACCTGTATAATCCAGGTATTTGCTCCCACTTCTGGGCATAGATAGCCGCAGTATCCGCGGATATCTAGGCCATATCCGGCGCCTCCTCTGTCCCCCCCCCCCCCCCGCTGTCTTCTGGGAGACACACAGGTCCCAGAAGACAGCAGGGACCAGTGGGGTCGCACAGCACGACTCACGCATGCGCAGTAGGGAACCGGGCTGTGAAGCCTCAAGGCTTCACTTCCTGATTCCCTTACCGAAGATGGCGGCGACTCCACCCGAGAGCTGAGGGACAGATCGGCTTCGGGTTCTGACATCGCGGGTGGCCCTGGACAGGTAAGTGTCCATATTTTAAAAGTTAGCAGCTGCAGTATTTGGCGGAACTCCGCTTTAAATAATTTGTATATTGGAGATTTGTTAAAAAGTGTACATTTTATTAAAACAACGCAGTTGCATTTAGAAAAGACACATACAGTAGAGTCCTTAAAAAGGTACAGCACGATGGTATGGTTCCCAACACGTTTCGCCCTACAATGGCGCTTCCTCAGGGGGACACTGTCCAAATGAGTATCAGAGCCTTCCCAAGATATATTGCAATTGATAATGGTTCGAGGGGTCAGGCAGATACCATAAAACCAAACACCAGACTGCAAGCAATCATAGAGGGCACGAATAGACCAGAGAGTCTAATTGGCAAAAAAAGATAAACATGAAGATGGGAAACTCCTATTGGGGACACTCAGCACATAATCTGAGGTTCTGTAGGGAGTGTGTCTCTCCTTTCCATAACAAAAAGATAGGAATCTGCAACAAAAGTTTGTTAAAATCCTTGCAATGTACATCGATCACCCAGAGAGGAATGTTTTTTTTCCCCAAACAAAATTGGAGTTACACTTTAAAACGATACATTTATTTCAGCATAAGACACATCCTTACCTGTCTCTGCATTTCCTCTACTTGTCTCTGAGAAACTCCCTGCAGAATGCTGAACATCTCCGAGATCTTCTCTTCTGGAATCACCACCGACGCCCTGGAATCAGAGGAACGGACACGTCTTATACGTACCGTAACGTGTAGGGCGATCGATTTTTTTTTTCATTTTATTTCCGCAAGAAACAGAGAACAGAAGTCTCAGACGTTTAAAAAAACAAAACAAAAAACATGCCGCACCATGCAGTTTGGTGAGTGCAGCATGGCACATTGTTTGCAGACGCATTGGGGTGCCATTAACAATTAAAAGTCCCGCTGATTAACCGCTAAATTATTTGTTCCCTCCGTTTTAACCTGGTGATCTGGCCAGTAACACACCTCCTGTATTGGAGTGCCCCCCCCCACTCTGGATGAAGGAGCACAGGGGGCACCCACTGGACAGCAGCATTGTCAGTCTGTGGGAAGGGGAGTGTTAGATGAACTATCAGATTTAAATACAAATTCATACAATTTTTTTAAATACTAACAAACCGAAGACAAACTTCTGCTAATACATTATAAGAAGTTACAGCAAACAGTGTTTTTCCTTTTGGGATAAAGGTTTTACATAAATAAATAAAAGCTGATCATTTTAAACACCCCTGCCAGTGTTAAATGCTTTGTCTCATCTATGTAACTGATGCATTCTGGTGGAAAGCATGTTCTATTGAAAAACAACTGACTTACTGGCTGGATCACCAGATGAAAATAGAAGAAAGAAAGCCTAAAACAAGAAAACGAATGCAGCCATCACATCTAAGAATTTGTAAGCTGCAATATAATACATTTTTGCTTTTGGGTTGAATACAGATTTCAGCTTGATTAGCAATCGCCTGGAACTCCACCTTTAATAAATTTGATATGTTAACCACTTAAGGACCACGCCTATTTTTACATTTTTTAAGTTAAGATCATTTTTTTTTTGCTAGAAAATTACTTAGAACCCCCAAACATTATATATATATTTTTTCAGACACCCTAGAGAATAAAATGGCGGTTGTTGCAATACTTTATGTCACAACGTATTTGCGCAGCGGTTTTACAAAAGCAATTTTTTTTGGGAAAAAATGAATAAAAAAATAAGAAAACATTTAAAAGTTAGCCCAATTTTTTTATATTGTGAAACATAGATTCACGCCGAGTAAATTGATACCCAACATGTCACGCATCAAAATTGCGCCCGCTCGTGGAATGGCGGCAAACTTTGACACTTAAAAATCTCCATAGGCAAAGTTTAAGAATTTCTACAGGTTACCAGTTTAGAGTTACAGAGGAGGTCTTTTGCTAGAATTATTGCTCTCACTCTAACGATCGCGGCGATACCTCACGTGTGGTTTGAACACAGTTTACATATGCGGGTGCGACTTATGTATGCGTTCACTTCTGCCCACGAGCACGGCGGGAAGGGGCGTTTTAAATTTTTTTTATTTTTTATCTTATTTATTTTATTTTTTACTTTTACTCTGTCTCTTTAAAAAAAGAAAAAAAAGTTGGATCACTTTTATTCCTATTACAAGGAATGTAAACATCCTTTGTAATAGAAATAAGCACGACAGGTCCTCTTTTTTGTGAGATTTGGGGGTCAAAAAGACATCAGATCTCACATTTACACTTAAATGCAAAATAAAATAAAAATCAAAATTATTTTTTTTCTCATAAAAAATTTTTTTCCCTTTAAGACCATTGGCCGGAAGTGAAGTTTGACGTCGCTTCCGTCATCCAATGGTATGGTGGAGTCGAGTGGAGGCCATCTTTCCCTCACTCAACTTCCAGCCTCAGATTGGAGAGGACCGGATCGTCTCCGCCGCTACCGATGGCTCCAATAAGCGGCGGAGATGACCGGAATGCGGCGGGAGGGGGGTAGGCAACTCTCCCACCGCCCATAAAAGTGATCTCGCCGCGGAGACCACTTTTTTCTGAAAGCAGTCCACCCGCCATTTTTTAAAATACTGGGGTTATGGTAGCTATCTGCTGCAACAACCGATACTCAATGTCAAAGTACCAACGTATAACGACGGCGGGTGGTCCGGAAGTGGTTAAAGCAGGGGTCTCAAACTGTTGCAGAACTACAAGTCCCATGAGGCATTGACAGTTACAAGCATGACTCCCACAGGCAGAGGCATGATGGGACTTGTAGTTCGCAACAGCTGGAGGGACGCCAGTTTGAGACCCGTGGGTTAAAGTATTACTAAACCTAAAAATGTTTTTTTTACCTTAATGCATTGTTTGCATTAGGGTAAAAATCTTTTCAGTGTCCCTGTGCCCCTCCCCCCCTCGCTGTGTAAAGGGGAAGAGAGGGGAGAAGAGATCAGCGCTGTACACGGCTACATCATTTCTCACCTTACTTCCTCTTTACACTCGCATTCGAGCAGCAGCAGGAGCCATTGGCTCTTGCTGCTGTCAATCAGAGGAAGTGGGGGGGGGGCGGACCTAAGTCCCGCAGTGTAAGTCTATGGAGCACGGCTTCTGTAGACACACAGGTCGGGAGCACGGGGACGACCTCTGCCCATAGCCAGCGGCTGGCTATGGTAGTCCTGCAGAAGAAGAAGAGGAGGAGACAAGATCGCTTCTGGGGACCCCAGAAGAGGAGGATCGGGGCTGCTCTGAGCAATACCACTGCACAGAGCAGGTAAGTATGACATGTTTGTTATTTAACAAAAAAAAAAATTTTTTATTGAGTTTACTAATACTTTAAGGTAGAAAACACCCATTACTAAAGTGGAGCTCATTGGGCTTTTATATTAAAGTGGTTGTAAAGTCAGAAGGTTTTTTATCTTAATACATTCTATGCATTAGGATAAAAAGCCTTCTGTTTGTAGCCCCCCTCAGCCCCCCTAAAACTTACCTGAGGTCCCTCTCTGTCCGGCGAATTCCACGAGTGCCTCAGCCATCCGAAATTCTCCTTCCTAATTGGCTGAAACATGGCAGCAGTGCCATTTGCTCCCGCTGCTGTCTATCAAAGTTGGCTAGCCAATCAACAGAGAGAGGGGGCGGGGCTGCGTGTCTGAATGGACACAGGGAGCTGTGACTCAACATTGGTGCCCCCACTGCAAGCTGCTTGCTGTGGGGGCACTGAACAGGAGGGAGGGGCCAGGATCACAGAAGAGGGACCCGAGAGAAGGCGGATCCGGGCTGCTCTGTGCAAATCCACTACATAGAGCAGGTAAGTATAACATGTTTATTATTTTTATAGGGTAAAAAAAAAACAACACTTTACAATCACTTAAGTAATGATTGAATAAAGAAACCTAATAAATGGGGAATAATAAATGGGGAATGTTACCTCTTCCAGTCCAGCACCTCAGAGAAGGGCAGTACATAGGAGTCGGCCAAGATAACGGGGACACAACCAGCCTGAAGGACGTCACTGAGAACCGTTTGTCCCAAGCGGGCACCGCGGAAGACCAGGCAGAATGTGGCCTCCTACAAATGGAAACAGAGGACAGGTGAAAGCATTATTATATTTTATATCATGTTACTAAAACCAAACAGCAGAAGCAGCTGGGGTGACTGGCCAGTGTAAAGCAGTCAAGCAGTTACCCCAGAATTTCATCGATCAAGAAATGTGGTTGGACACAACGGGCAACTTCTCCAACTTACGTCACGTCATCCCGTCCTTTCCATTTCAAAATGCAGCATGGCTCCCTTGCACTCCCTGTGGCAGCTGCTTGTACGGCAGGTGGATGCAGGCACCAAGTAGCCCTTAGTACACTACTGATACTGTCCAGTACATTGGACCTTTACCTGTACTTAAAGTGGTTGTAAACCCTTACAACACACTTTTTGCTACAGGTAAGCCTATAATAAGGCTAACCTGTAGCTACCCTGGATATCTCCTAAACCTACACGGTTTAGGAGATATCCCCTGTATCTGCATGTGCCGACGTCATCGGAACATGCGCACTGAAGCAATGGCAGTACGTGCCGTTGCTTCAGTTAGACTGTTCCGTTACCGGCGGCTCCCGTGCGCATGCGCGGGAGTGACGTCATCGCGGCTCCGGCCAATCATAGCGCCGGAAGTTACTCCGGGAGCAATGTCGCCGGCTGGAGCGGTGAACGAGGACCGCTGCTGGGGCTTCGATCTCAGGTAAGTAATACATAATGAGCTAGTATGCATAGCATACTAGCTCATTATGCCTTTGTCTTGCAGGTTTTTTTTTTCGTTTTATTTTTGGGTTTACAACCACCTTAATACGAGTACATTTGTCGTGTAATGAATCTTCTTGAATCTCAGTGTGCATTTCTTCCAGATCTGTGCAGTAATCCAGTGTGAGACTTTCATTCTGTAATAAAGACCGCTCATTGCTGCTCTCTCTCCTTGTGCAAGGTGACTGGTCTGGTCTCCGCCCCCTCCTGTGGTTTTCTGCAGGCAGCCTGTAGTGGGTGGAGCATGATGGCCCCTCCCACAGCTGCACTCTCTACACTTAGGATGTGCAACACCCCCCAGCAAGTTATATGTACCCATCTGTGCTCCCTCCCCCTGTTCCATGTAAGCCCTAGCTTTACTGCTCTAACAGAGTAGGGGGTCTACTATATATGAAGGAGCATGTGCCCCCCCCCCCACACACCCACGCTTGCCCCTTCCCCATATACCAGTGCTCAGGCATGTGGGTGGATGAGGGCAGAGACGTCATCCACCTGGTTAGACTCCAACACCAGGGTGGACTCCTGCAGTGAGGAGCCAACAAGAGCCCTTGGATAGATAAGAATACCTTGCAAGATTAAGGCCCATCGGGTCCGCCTGTCTGTTTTTTCAGGAGGACCCGTTTGGGCCACCCATCGTCCTCTATGGGGTGTAGCGGATTTCAGCGGACACCCGCAGGGCATCCAATCCAACAAAATCCGCTAAAAAGAGACGTATGGAGATACGTTCTGATCTGACTCGCTGGACAGATGGCGATGGAACGGACATGCAGCGCGCTTCCATCAGATCGCTCATAGAGGAGAGCGGGCTCAGTCCTTGTCTGTTCTGTATAGCTGAGTGGACACGGATCTGTCATCCGCCTGCTCAGCGGGATTAAATTCTCTGCATTAGGATAAAAAAAAAATCTTTCTATACCAGTGCAGCCCCCCCCCCCGCCAAAATGGTTGTAAACCCTTACAATCCACTTTTTACTACAGGTAAGCCTATAATAAGGCTTATCTGCAGCTACTGTGGATATCTCCTAAACCTGCACGTCATGCGCATGAAGCGATGGCTCATTCGTGCCATTACTTCAGCTGACGTGCCGTTACCGGCGGCTCCCGCGCACATTCACATCATCGTGGCTCTGGCCAATCACAGCATCGGAGCCCGCGATGCCCGGAAATAACTCCGGGAGCGATGTCGCCAACCTGAGCAGTGTACAGGAACCGATGCGGGTTGGCTTTTATCTAAGGTTAGTAAGCTATGCTCTGCATACTAGCTCATTAATCGTTTGTCCTGCAGGGTTTTTTTTTTGTGCATTTACAACCACTTTAAACAATGACCTGAGCCCTCTCACGATCCAGCGCTGTGCCTGTCTGCAGCTCTCCTCACTCTCTGCTCAGATTAGGGAGCAGGGGGAGTGGTTGAGCCATGCTGTATGTGTCTATAGACGCACACAGCCTGGGTGGGGAGCACATCCGCATGCAAGCCCTCACAGCAACCAGCTTGCTATGGGGGCACATGCAGAAAAAGACAAGCAGATAGCGCTGGACCCAGAGGTGAAACGGGGGGGGGGGGGGGTGCAGGGGGCCATGTGCTCCGGGCACTGCACTGATCCCCAAAGAGAGTGCTGTTTTCCTCTGACCATGCTCACCCCGCACCAACCTCAGCACCACTCCTCCTGGGCCCTGCTCCCCCTTCCCCACCACCAGTGCCTGACCTGCCCGCAGTGTCATCGTTCCCTTCTCCTGCCTCTGCGGCATCACCAAGAACCAGTGTAGCTACACCAGGTCCTGGAGGGCATCTTGGAGCTCTACCAGCAGAGCAAGGCGGCCCACCTCCAAAGCCCAAAGTGTGACGTCTTCAACTGTCCTTCCACCTCCCCTGTCATCTGCCCCGAAAACTGCTCGCCAAACACCGCCTGGTACCGCCTGCCCAAGGTGAGCCAGGGACTGAGCCACCTGTACAGATACAAGCTGGAGAACCACAGAATGCACTGCAGCGTAAGACCCCGTGTTCTACCTGTGTCTGGAGGAGATCAGGCACCACAGATACAAGGTCAAGGCTCCAGGGGCCATGTGGAAGCTGCACAAGGTGAAGGAGGACATGGAAGGGGGGTGGAGATACTGCACAAGGTGGGGGGAAGGGGAGAAGAACATGATGAGGGAGGTGTCAGGGGATGCAAAAGAACGGGGTCTTTGCCCTAGGTGAAAGAAAGTCCACTGGCCAGCAGGGGACCACAGAAGAGGAGGAATGGTCTGCTCTCTGCAATACGACCGACTGCACAAAGCAGGTAAGTATAACATCTTTTTTATTTTAAGGAAAAGAAAAAAACCGAAGGTTTACAATCACTTTAAATATTCACTGGACCTCTGCACCCATCACACCTCGCCCTCTCAATGACAACATCTACCTGAAGAACTTGCGGGTAGTCGTAGACATTATTCTTATAGCAGCGTTTCCGATGCGGCGATGCGTCATCAGACAGGTTACTGCACTTATCCAGGATCAGCACCGACTCTCCGTTTTCCGCTCGTATCGCCTCCAGATCGGCGCGGAACTCGGGGTGCAGAGCCGTCTGGGAGGAGAGCAGGAAGAATGTCCGGGGGCTGCAGAGAGAGAGGAAAGGATGGTCAAACTCCCTACAGTGACGTCCGTCGGTATGAAGAACACACCCATCACGCAATTCTCTATAATGTCATCTAGTTCCTAAGAGGCTTCCAGACCTCGTTATAAGAAATATACAGGGACCACCAATGGTGACCTCATTGTGCAAACGCATGATTGTTATTTAGACTAGCCCAGCTTCAATACATCACTGACCTGTCACAGTAACAGCCAGGCAGCAAGCATTTTTAGAGGCAGATGTATTGGCAGCCTCCTGGGAACCCCAAAATACTAAGGGGGGGGGTTCCTTCTGAGACCTTTGAGCAACACTAATGCTGAACCGGGTAAGAAATAAAAATAATAATAATTTGCTTACTTTAGGGCTCCATTCACACTTGTACGAAGACTTTGGGGTGCAACTTTGGTGAAACTTTGGATGGGTGCAACTTGGATATGACTTTGGCTTTGACCAGTGATAATAGACAACTGTTGCACACAAGTTGCATTGCATAACATTCAGGTACGACTTTCATGCAACTTCCGAGGGTTAACACTGAAGTACATTTTTTTTATGAACGGTAGAATGGACCAATTCAATTTTTTTTTTTTCCTTAATATCGGTCACATATATATCGGATGTAAATAGAATTGATTTATGTTAAGATATACTCTGTGATACGCATGCAACTAAAGTGTGTTTGTTTATATGTATAAAAATTTATGGAAAAAAAAAAATAAAATATAGAATAAAAAAAAAATTGAAGTCAATGGCCCTCAAGTTGCACGAAAGTCGGACAGAAAGTAGTGAATTAATTACTTTGAAGTCGCTGCAACTTTAAGTCGCTCATCTATGAATGGTTATCATTGGAAAACTAAGGGAAACGACTGGACATGCAACTTTGATGTCCAATGTTGCACGACAAGTCACACAAGTGTGAATGGAGCCGTATAAAACATTCACTGCACGAATGTCAGTCACATATACAGTGCATCCGGAAAGTATTCACAGCGCTTCACTTTTTCCACATTTTGTTATGTTACAGCCTTATTCCAAAATGGATTAAATTCATTATTTTAACTCAAAATTCTACAAACAATCCCCCATAATGACAACGTGAGAAAAGTTTGTTTGAAATCTTTGCAAATTTTTTTTAAAAATAAAAAACAAAAAAAAGTCCCAATAAGACTGCAACATAACAAAATGACGAAAAAGTGAAGCGCTGTGAATACTTTCCAGGTGCACTGTATGCAGGCTGAATGAAATGTCATCTTATGCTTTTGAATGGATTAAAGTCATTGTAAAGGTTCCCTTTTTTTTTTTTAAATAACAAACATGTTATACTTACCTGCTCTGTGTAAGGGTTTTGCAGAGAGCGGCCTCGATCCTCCTTTTCTGGGGTTCCCCTGGTGGCGCTCCTGGCTCCTCCCCTTCATCGCGTGCCCCCTCAGAGAGCCACTTACCCTGAGGGCACCCGTGCAGGCGCGCTCCTGAGTCCTGCTGCTGCGTCCATTGACAGAGACAGCAGGACTCAGGCCCCCCCCCCCCCCTCTTTACCAATGACTCCTGCTACTATCAATCTATCCAATCAGGACCCGAGACAGTGTCTGGAGCTTCTGGGCTCATCCCCGTCGCTGGAACGGTCAGGTTCAGGTAAGAAAAGGGGGACTCGGGGGGGAGGGGGGTCAGCTGCAGCACAAAAGGTTTTTCACCTTAATGCAGAGAACGCATTAAAGGTGAAAAATCTTGAGACTTTACAACCCCTTTAACTCCTGAATCATCAGCGCCATCTAGTGGCCAAAATGTGATACCTCTCAATGAGAAAATGATACCGCATTTTTATTACTAGATGGAGCTGATGATTCAAGAATTGATCTATTTGAAAACATACAGTAGCATTTTGCTCAGCTGGCATAAAAGTTCCTGACATTTGTGCAACAAATGTTTAATAAATAAACTCCTAAGTGTATGTAAAACCCAACAATGAACTCTTCCTATTTGATCTTTTTTGGTCTGCTAAAACCACTTCCGGACCGCCCAGCGTGGATATTCGTCTCTACTTTGATGTTAAATACCGGGGTATACGGCTGCCATAACCTAGCAAAAAATACTTATTTTAACTTGTAAACAAAACGTGTCAGAAATAGGCTTGGTCCTTAAGTGGTTGAACATACCATTGGAAGGATTTCATCGATTGTTACCTGTTGATCCTGCAGGAATAGAAAGAAAAATATAGCCTGGTCGCCGCACACCTCACCCGGCCCAAATAGTTTGCAGGTAAAAGCAGCCTCCGCTCGATTCATCCAGGGCATGATCCCAACATGTTTCGTCCTACCCTGCATGAATAAGCCCCAGCGGTGGGACGAAACATGTTGGGGACGTGGCCTGGATGAATCGAGCTGAGGCTGCTTTTACCTGCTAACTACTCATTCTGCAGCATGCTGTGGGTCTGGATAGACCTCTCCTCAGTGGCATCCAACTTATTGGACCTTGATAGCCTTAGTTGGGATGCTTAAGCATTTATCCTGGGTTACCTGTTGATCCTGCCGGAAATCCTGTGAGCTCAACTTCCTTAGCTCTCCGCCTGTGCTGTACTGTTATCAGTTACAGTGCTCTCAGCGATCTCTGTGGACCACCAAATACCTATCAATTATATTATGGGGATGAAGAGGGAGTGTTCTGTGTGCATCCTGTCTTAGGGTGACAACGCTGCTCCTCCATACATACCATAGAGTGAGTGAGCATTGAAACCGAGGACAGGATGTGTTACTGGCAGAAAAAAAAAGCTTCAACTTTTATCCTTATAAAGCTGTCCTTGAGCACCAATCAGTGATTTTGCCTAGACTGAGATGATGTCATCAGCCTGCTGCAGGAAGGAGGAAGCATTTCCTCAGTCTCCTCTCTTCCTCACAGATCAGACTGCAATCTTGTAACTATATAGCAAGTCACGAGGTGAGAGGCTGGAGCAGGGGCTGATCTGTGTCAGGCATTTGTGAATACTGCTAAGAAATGCCCAGACACCAGGATTTACATTATGGTGTAATCTCTGTGCCCGGGATGTAGGTGGTGACCCTAGATGATGCCTGAACAATGATGGCACCGTGAGTTGCAAAGTATCTCCCTTCCCCATAAGCTCATCCCGGCACCATTACCAGATCACCGGAACTCCGCTTCAAACACAACACCAAGCCAGAAACTGAGACACACTGACCCTGGGGAGCGTTCAGGTAGGTTCACTTCAGACAGAGGACTGAAGACAGGAATACTGACATCATATCCCTGGCGGTAAGTCCACGTTGAGAATCCTCCGCCGGCCAACACCGCTCTGGAAGAGAGATCAATGACAGACGCTATAAAATAATGTGCCGGGAGCTTCATAGTCAATGTGTATATTTCTCTGTAAATTAAATATTATATATATATATATACACACACACACACACACACACACAGTGCCTTGAAAAAGTATTCATACCCCTTGAAATTATCCACATTTTGTCATGTTACAACCAAAGGCGTAAATGTATTTTATTGGGATTTTATGTGATAGACCAACACAAAGTGGCACATAATTGTGAAGTGGAAGGCAAATGATAAATGGTTTTCACAATCCTTTACAAATAAATACTGTATATACTCGAGTATAAGTCGAGGCCCTAATTCACCACAAAAAAATGGGAAAAACTTATTGACCCGAGTATAAGACGAGGGTGAGAAATGCACAGCTACTGTAAGTGGAAAAGAGGGTCAACAATGCCCATTTGCAGCCTCACTGTGCCCATTTGCAGCCATAGGTCCCCCGAACTTCAATCTCTGTAGTTAAGGGTTCCTAGATGCCCCCTAGCTGCAGCCAAAATTTGGGGTCTCTGAACCCAAAGTGTCCCGAAATGACATTGCTACAGATGCACACAGTTGACCGACTTTGAGGCCCCGTATCTCTGGGCCACTTAGTGCTAGGAACCCCAAATTTGGTGTGCAAACCCAGTGGAACTAGCACAATAAAATATTCAAAGCTGGGATTTCTAGAACTAAGTGGCCCCAAGATACAGGACCCCAAAAATCGGTTCAGAAAATGTCAAGCACTTTTCTGCAGCAGAGAATGACATTTTCCGAACCTATTTTGGGGCCCCATATCTCGAGGCCACTTGGTGCTAGGAACTCCAGCTTTAGATATGTTATGGTACCAGGTCCACTGGGTTTGCACACCAAATTTGGGGTTCCTAGCACTAAGTGACCCTGAGATACAGGGCTCCAAAGTCGGTTCAGAAAATGTCAAGCACTTTTCTGCAGCAGAGAATGACATTTTCCGAACCGATTTTGGGGCCCCGTATCTCAGGGTCAATTAGTTCTATGAACTCCAACTTTGGATATGTTGTGGAACCAGGTCCACTGGGTTTGCACACCAAATTTGGGGTTTCTAGCACCAAGTGGCCCTGAGATACGGGGCCCCAAATTTGGTTCGGAAAATGAAATTTTTTGCTGCAGAAAAGTGCTTGACTCGAGTATAAGTCGAGGGGGGCACTTTCAGCACAAAAAAAGGTGCTGAAAAATTCGACTTATACTCGAGTATATACGGTATGTGAAAAGTGTGGGGTACATTGGTATGGCGCCCCCCGGAGTCAATACTTTGTAGAACCTCCTTTCACTGCAATTACAGCTGCAAGTCTTTTTGGGGATGTCTCTACCAGCTTTGCACATCTAGAGAGGGACATTTTTGCCCATTCTTCTTTGTAAAATATCTCAAGCTCTGACAGATTGGATGGAGAACATCTGTGAACAGCAATTTTCAAGTCTTGCCACAGATTCTCAATTGGATTTAGGTCTGGACTTTGACTGGGCCATTCTAACACATGAATATGCTTTGATCTAAACCATTCCATTGTAGCTCTGGCTGTATGTTTAGGGTCGTTGTCCTGTTGGAAGGTGAACCTCCCCCCAGTCTCAAGTCTTTTGCAGACTCTAACAGGTTTTCTTCTAAGATTGCCCTGTATTTGGCTCCATCCATCTTCCCATCAACTCTGACCAGCTTCCCTGTCCCTGGTGAAGAAAAGCATCCCCACAACATGATGCTGCCACCACCATGTTTCACGGTGGGGATGGTGTGTTCAGGGTGATGTGCAGTGTTAGTTTTCTGCCACACATAGTGTTTTGCTTTTAGGCCAAAAAGTTACATTTTGGTCTCATCTGACCAGAGCACCTTCTTCCACATGTTTGCTGTGTCCCCCACATGGCTTCTCACAAACTGCAAACAGGACTTCTTATGGCTTTCTTTCAGGATAAATAAAAAAGAGGCGCCTCCAAGTGCAATGTTAAAAAAAACTTTTAATATCTCAAAAGAGATTAAGAACACTTACTGAATGGATGATGAGAAGAATGCATCATATGTATGAATGAGGATGATCTGGCATCATGTGTATATCAGGAATTCCCAGAGAAGTCACTATGCAGCAAAAGAACGTCCCAGCCGGGCCAGCAGGAAGACGCCACAGCTCTGGAGGCACCAATGGAGCGGCTGTGCTGTCAGAATCAGCGTTGGACGTGAATACCGAAAGTGACGTCAGCAGAAGGGGACCTACAACCAGCATGGACCGCAAACAGGAAATAGGGTCATCAAAGAGGGACGCGTTTCGGAACTTCTGATTGGTTCCTTCTTCAAGCCGAAGATGGCTTTCTTTCAGCAATGTCTTTCTTCTTGCCACTCTTCCATAAAGGTCAGATTTGTGGAGAGCACGACTAATAGTTGTCCTGTGGACAGATTCTCCCACCTGAGCTGTGGATCTCTGCAGCTCCTCCAGAGTTACCATGGACCTCTTGGCTCTTCTCTGATGAATGTTCTCCTTGCCCGGCCTGTCAGTTTAGGTGGACGGCCATGTCTTGGTAGGTTTGCAGTTGTGCCATACTCTTTCCATTTTCCGATGATGGATTGAACAGAGCTCTGTGAGATGTGCAAAGCTTGGGAGATTTTATTATAACCGAATCCTGCTTTAAACTTCTCCACAACTTTATCCCTGACCTGTCTGGTGTGTTCCTTGGCCTTCATGATGCGGTTTGTTCACTAAGGTTCTCTAACAAACCTCTGAGGGCTTCACAGAACAGCTGTATTTATACTGAGATTAAATTACACACAGGTGGACTCTATTTACTAATTAGGTGACTTCTGAAGGCAATAGCTAGGGGGCTGAATACAAATGTACGCCACACTTTTCAGATATTTATTTATAAAAAATTTGGAAAACCATTTATCATTTTCCTTCCACTTCACAATTATGTGCCACTTTGTGTTGGTCTATCACATAAAATCCTATCAAATACCATATGAATACTTTTTCAAGGCACTGTAAAGTATAAATAATAATATAGATGGCAGAGATCTAATATACATTTAATATTACTAGTCTAATAACTAAAGCTAACGTTTAATCTGCTTATATTTCCCCCCTCATCAACATGCTAATTAAATTTTTAAACAACACCTTTGTATTTTTATTACATGTCTTATCATAGACCCAGTAAAGCAGGGGTGTCCAAACTATGGCCCTCCAGCTGTTGCAGAACTACACTTCCCATGAAGCATTGTAAAACTCTGAAATTCACAGACATTACTAGGCATGATGGTAATTGTAGTTCCTGAACAACTGGAGGGCCATAGTTTGGACACCCCTGCTGAGTAAAGTCATCACCGAGTCTCTGTGCTTCTCTATACGATACAGGTAGATCATGGCTGGTAGGAGTGGCTGACAGGGTGCTGTACATAGGTTCCTGAAAACATTACAGCAGTCCAGTGGGCCAGAAGCAAATATTATAAATGCAAGCAGTGGGCTGGCTCTGGGGAGGAGTTATGCAAATATTAAAATGCAAGCGGTGGGCTGGTCATTGGGAGGAGTTATGCAAATATTAAAATGAAAGCAGTGGGTTGGCTCTGGGGAGGAGTTATGCAAATATTAAAATGCAAGCAGTGGGCCGGCTCTTGGGAGGAGTTATGCAAATATTAAAATGCAAGCAGTGGGCCGGCTCTTGGGAGGAGTTATGCAAATATCAAAACACCTTGATGGTTGGGTTTCAGTCTGGAGGAATGGGTTTTCCAAGACAAGCTGCATTTGCATAGGTGATGCTGAGCCTCCACCACTGAAAGAACTGAATGTTGGGTGGGCCAGGGACAGGCAGTCTGGGTTGGAAAGAGCTAGATGATGCTGGATGTTCTCCAGTCTGACTTGCTGCAGCTTCTTATGCACATTGTGAGAAGCTCACAGTGTGCAGTGATATCAGAGTAAGACATTTCAGTCCAGGAGAGGAGTCCGTACAACTGAGCAAGACTGAAGGAAAGGCCGGAGGTCAGATTTAACGGCGAGCTCCGCAGAGCTCTAACAACAGCGCCCCCTAGTGCAGAATGACACAATGTACGGGTAATGTGAATACCCAATATAGAAGATATTGGCACATTACACAGATAAGATCCAGACGGGTTATTCATGGGACAAGCAATATTGCCGTGTGCTGTGATCTCTATACAGACTGACATATAGTGCTGATGACCCCCATAGACGGTGATAACATCTGATGATCAGAGTCAGTGTGAGGAGCTGTCAGCGCAGAGACACCAGCCGTCCCATCAACTATAATTACCGAGCAAAAACAATGGACAGAAGAGGTCCTGGGGGGGGGGGCGGGGGAGGGGGCGTACACCCCACAGACATCGATGTCACTATCAGGTCAGGCTGGAGACGTCCTCTGTTATGACAAGGCTCTTCTCTGTAATATTCAAAGAATATTGCCCATACTTATAAAATATAAAACCTGTACCTTGTACCTGGGGGGGAAAAAGCTCTTAAGAAACTTGAAATAAGTAATAGAGATGTAAACCCAATCACTAAGGCTGGCCACACATTATACAACTTCCTTGTACAATTTTCCTTTAGATTTACCAAAAACCATATAATATGAGGTCAGATCTAAACACTTTCAATTTGTATGCGATCAGAGAGGCCCTTATACTACGTATTTGAAGGTAGTTATAAGTGGGACTGCTGTATGGCCTGCCTTAGTGTCCGATTTCTCCGCCGCAATATCGCAGTCCCGCTATAAGTCGCTGATCGCCGCCATTACTAGTAAAAAAAAAAAAAAAAAACTGTAAAAAAAAATTCCCATAGTTTGTAGACGCAATAACTTTTGTGCAGCCAATAAATATACTCTTTTTAGGATTTTTTTTTTTTTTTTACCAAAAATATGTAGCAGAATATAATATATGTATATTGGCCTACAGTGATGAAGAAAGTCGATTTTTTCACATTGTTTTATTGCTCCAAGGATGGCAGTGCCAGTAAGGGGGGGGGGAGGGGGACCAGCATGAAGGGAAATCAAGTTCCTATTTTAACTAATAACATTCGAACAGCACTGGAAATAGCCCAATAACATTCATTTTGTCCCCGATTCCCACAGATCACATGCACTTTTTTTTTTTTGTTTAATAAATATACCCCTTAAATTTCATATAAAGTTTTAACATAGTAAAGTTGTTTCAAAAGTAACTTTCAATCCTATTTAATCGGCAGCTTTTTTTAACCCCTTGCAGCCCACGTAACACACAGGTCCAGCAGCAAATAGGGCGGGCTTTAACACTCACATATCACTTACCGTATATACTCGAGTATAAGCCGAGTTTTTCAGCACATTTTTTTGTGCTGAAAGTGCCCCCCTCGACTTATACTCGAGTCAAGCACTTTTCTGCAGCAAAAAATGTCATTTTCCGAACCGATTTTGGGCCCCCTTGGTGCTAGGAACCCCAAATTTGGTGTGCAAACCCAGTGGAACTGGTACCATAACATATCCAAAGCTGGAGTTCCTAGCACCAAGTGGCCCTGAGATACGGGGCCCCAAATTCGGTTTGGAAAATGTCATTCTCTGCTGCAGAAAAGTGCTTGACATTTTCAGAACCAGATTTGGGGCCCTGTATCTCAGGGTCACTTAGTGCTAGGAACCCCATCTCATCTATATTGTGGTGCAAGTTCCACTGGGTTTGCACAGCAAATTTGGGGTTACTAGCACTAAGTGGCCCTGAGATACGGGGCCCCAATGTCGGTCAACTGTGTCCATCTGCAGCAATGTCATTTCGGGACCCTTTGGGTCCAGAGACCCCAAATTTTGGCTGCAGCTAGGGGGCATCTAGGAACCCTTAACTACCGAGTTTGAAGTTCGGTGGACCTATGGCTGCAAATGGGCACAGTGAGGCTGCAAATGGGCATTGTTGACCCTCTTTTCCACTTACAGTAGCTGTGCATTTCTCACCCTCGGCTTATACTCGGGTCAATACGTTTTTCCAGTTTTTTGTGGTAAAATTAGGTGCCTCGGCTTATATTCGGGTCGACTTATACTCGAGTATATACGGTATATGCCCCCCCCTGCACAGTGACCGAGCGGTCATAGCTTGTTTCTGGTCTCTAGTAACGATTGTTGACCAGTTCCAGATAATGCGATCGCTCTCACAGTCAATCACAGTGGTCACATGATTGGGCGGTCCTCCCCACCCCCTTGGACGTCAAGACCCAGTTATACCATCTGGTAATCCTGCCACGAAGGTCCTTGCTGGGGCACTTCCTATTACAGGGTGACAACACTCGAGGTTTATCTCACAAACTCTGCTCCTGTGTTGTCACCCTGCTCCTGGGAGTCCCCCCCCCCCCCTGTCTAGGAGGGGGATCTGCTGCGCCTGCTGGACTGTAAGTCGGATCAGCTTCCATCTCCCTCCACCTGCTGAATTATACCGTATAAAGTGATTGGAGATTTTTATACTTATTTTGTGAGGCTACAATTTATCAATTACATACATGGATATTCAACGGAACCGGGACATTCTATTGTGGACCGACCCTTGGGAGGAAAGTGCTAAATGATGCTGGGCGCCCCTCCAGCCAGGAAATGCAGCAGGTTCTAATGCACATTGTGAGAAGCTCACAGTGTGCAGTGAAATCAGAGTCATTACAGAACAGGAGAGGAGCCGCTACAACTGTGCAAGACTGGAGAGAAGGCTGGAGGGAGGATTTAACCACTTACAGGCCGCCCGCCGTTGTTATACGTTGGTACTTTGACGTCGAATACCATTGTTATGGTTGCAGATCGCTGCAATAACCCCGGTATATTCTTAAACGGCGGGCGGTCCTCTTTCAGGTAAAAGTAATCTTTGCTGCCGATTCGCCGCGAGATCACTTTTATCGGCGGTGGGAGAGGTGCCCCCCTGGCGCGCTCCCATCATCTCCACCACTCACCGGAGCTGCCAGTAGCGGCGGAGACGATCCGATCCTCTCCTCTCAGTATCATGGAACCGAGTGAGGGAAAGATGGCCCCCCGCTCGGCTCCATAACATTGGATGACGGGAGCGACGTCAAACTTCACTTCCGCCCAATGCTCTTAAAGGGGGAATTTTTTCATTTCGGAAAAAAAAAAAATTAGACATTTATTTTTTATTGCATTTTAGTGTAAATATGAGATGTGAGGTCTTTTTGACCCCCGGATCTCATATTTAGGAGGACCTGTCATGCTTTTTTTTCTATTTATTAAGGGATGTTTACATTCCTTGTAATAGGAATAAAAGTGACACAAAATTATTTTCAAAAGGACAGTGTAAAAATAAAAAGTAAAATAAGGAAGAAGAAAAAAAAAATTTAAGCGCCCCGTTTCGCCGCTTATTTGCAGAAGCGAACACATACGTGAGTAGCGCCCGCATATGAAAACAGAGTTCAAACCACACATGTGAGGTATCGGCCGCGATCGGTAGAGCGAGAGCAATAATTCTAGCACCAGACCTCCTCTGTAACTTAAAATTGGTAACCTTTAGAAATTTTTAAACATCGCCTATGGAGATTTTTAAGGGTCAAAGTTTGTCGCCATTCCACGAGCGGGCGCAATTTTGAAGCGTGACATGTTGGTTATCAATTTACTCGGCGTAACATCATCTTTTACAATATAAAAAAATTGGGCTAACTTCACTATTTTCTTTTTTTTTTTAATTCAAAAAAGTGTATTTTTTACCCAAAAAATTGCGTTTGTAAGACCACTGTGCAAATACAGTGTGACAGAAAGTAATGCAACAACCGCCATTTTATTCTCTAGGGTGTCTGAAAAAATAAATTTATATAGAGAGATAGATAGATAGATAATAGATAGATAGAGAGATAGAGAGATAGATAGATAGATAGATAGATAGATAGATAGATAGATAGATAGATAGATAGATAGATAGATAGATAGATAGATAGATAGATAATGTCTGGGGGTTCTAAGTAATTTTCTAGCAAAAAAAAAATGATTTTAACTTGTAAACAACCAGTTTGAAAAATAGGCCCGGTCCTTAAGTGATTTCTGTGATGTTCTCTGCAAATAAAGAATGAAGGAGTAGAAGGGTCACCTTAACAGGTTGGATGTGCATTTATAGAACAGAACTGATCCATTTCTTTGGAACATGACTGCCACCTTGTGGATGTCAGAAAGAATACCACATATACTGTAATTAAGATCTTAAAGTGATTGTAAGGGTCATTTTTTTAAATCATACTTACCCCTCCACTGTGCAGCTCGTTTTGCACACAGAGTGGCCCCGAACCTCCTCTTCTGGGGTCCCCCGGCGGCTCTCCCGGCTCCTCCCCACATCTGATAACCTCCTGAGAGAAGCGATCTCCCGGGGGGTTACCTTGTGAGAGCGCTCCCGTGTCCAGCATTTGTGTCTATAGAGGCCGAATGCAGGACTCGGCCTTGCCCCTCAGCGTCCGCGTCATTGGATTTGATTGACAGCAGCGGGAGCCAATGGCTGCACTGCTATCAATCTATCCAATCAAGAGCCTCCTTCACAGTCCCTCCACACATGCCAGGGTGCTGGGTGTCATCCTTGACTCTGACCTCTCCTTCAGCCCCCACATCCAATCACTGGCTAAATCCTGCCGCCTTAACCACCCGGAATATCTCCAGAATTCGACCCTTCCTGACTAATGACACCACAAAGCAACTTATTCACTCCTTGATTATTTCCCACCTTGACTACTGCAACTCTCTCCTTAATGGCCTACCCTTACAGAGGCTATCCCCCCTTCAGTCTATTATGAATGCTGCTGCTGCTAGACTAATACACCTCACTAACCGATCCGTGACTGCTGCTCCTCTCTGCCAATCCCTTCACTGGCTTCCCCTACCCCACCGTATAAAAGTCAAAATACTAACCAAAACATACAAGGCCATCCACAACATCGCCCCCAGCTACATCACCAACCTCATCTGCAGATATCGCCCAAATCGCCCCCTCCGCTCCTCCCAGACCTCCTGCTCTCTAGCTCCCTTGTTACTACCTCCCATGCTGGCCTTCAGGACTTCTCCAGAGCCTCTCCCATCCTCTGGAACTCCCTGCCCCAGTAAGTCCGATCAGCCCCTACCCTGTCCACCTTTAGGAGATCCCTGAAAACTCATTTATTCAGGGAAGCCTATCCCACACCCACCTAACTGTCCCTGAGCCACCCCCATCAAATCATTCTTTGCAGCTATTACCTTTTGTACCACCACCCCTTTCCTTTAGAATGTAAGCTTTATGAGCAGGGCCCTCCTGTACCTTTTGTATTAAACTGTACTGTAATTGTGTTGTCCCCCCTATACATTGTAAAGGGCTGCGTAAACTGTTGGCGCTATATAAATCTCGTAGAATAATAATAATAATAATAAAGAGCCGGGAGCCCGTGGAGAGAGGGACAGCGCGTCCCTGCCGACTGAATGAAGGGGTTCAGGTAAGTAAAACGGGAGGGTTATGAGGCCGCTCACTGCCAGGTGTTTTTTTTTTACCTTAATGCATAGGATGCATTAAAGTGAAACAACACAAACCTTTACAACCCCTTTAAAAAAGAACGTAAACACGAAGGATCAATAATAAACAAACCGCAAACAACATGCATGATGTTCTTTTCTGTCTCCTTTTATTCCTTCCAAAACTTTCCATCCACACTGGAAAAATCCTCTTTATAATAATGAAGAGTTAGTGATCAATAATTGGGCAGCACGGTGGTTAGCACTTCCGCCTGGCAGATCCCAACTATTACAACACCTGGGGTTTGCACATTCTCCCTGTGCAGGTTTCCTCCCACATTCCAAAGACATGCCGGGAGGTTAACTGGCTCCTGTCTAAATTGCCCCTAGTATGTGTATGTATGAATGTGAGTTAGGGACCTTAGAGTGTAAGCTCCTTGAGGGCAGGGACTGATGTGAATGTATAATATGTGTAAAGTGCTGCGTACATTGATGACACTATATATATATATATATATATATATATATATATATATATATATATACATATATACACACATACATATATACACATATGTATATAAATAATAAATATTACACCTTTACCTGTCTCTAGGTACGTCCAGGGCGGTGTTATAATCAGGGGGTCCTCCGGGTAACATGTTAAACAGTAAGTGATTGGTCCCTCGATCCCACCTAAAAGAGAAAAAAACACTTCAGAGGTTCTAGAACTGACAAGTGACCTCTACAGAGAAATACAAACAAGATAATTGAATCAATTATTTAAAAATGATGACAATATTAATAATGAACTACAAATCAGTACGGCATTTAACCACTTGCCACTCGTCCACAGTACTTTTACTGACAGCGGGCTGCACAGCCAGGCATGCCAACGTACTGGCACGCCGCCGCGTACTTCCTGGTTTTCAGGCGCACATGCGCGCACCGCCCCTGCTGATCTGTGCTGTAATTGGACACAGCATGAGTTTGTCCAGCAGGTTACAGCCAATGATTATGGCTGCACACCTGCTGATCGGCTGAGGCCAATCACAGCACAAACACACAGAACTCGGTGCACAGACAGCGATCTGGCTGCTTCTTCTCCCTGAAATCAACATGGAGTTCAGGGAGAAAAATCAGCCAGATTCTGTGAATCACAGCAGCACACATTACACTCGTTAGGCACATAGTTAACCCCTTCCCAGCCAGTGTCATTAGCAGAGTGTACAGTATTATTAACCCAGGGCTCGACAAAACCCAGGCGCCAGGTCGCAATGGCGACTGGAAATTGCATCCTGGCGCCTGGGCTACACCGCAGCAGCGGTCTGTATACCTGCAAAGTGCCTCCCCCACCCCCCCCGCGGGTGTGCAGACTTCGGTCGGGCTGGCCAAAATTGAGGCCGCGGCTTTGCGGCCTGCTGGAGCGGGATACACGCTCCTTTCTGCGTACCAGCGCCCTCCTCTGGTGGGCGGTGCTGTGATGAGCATGGCGTGCTCTCACTGCCCGCCTACCTCCGACATCATCTTCTCAGTTTGACAGCTGGGGATGAGGTTGCGGGCATGATCAGTCGCCTGTTCCTTACCGCCGTTGTGGACGGGGAGTGCCACCTCAGTGCCCTCTGTCAGGTGACACTGACAGGCAGAACTGAGATGGCACTGTCAGTGCTGCCTATCAATTCCATTTAGTGCCCTCTGTAAGTGCCATCCCAGTTCTGCCTGTCAGTGTCACCTGTCAGTGCTGCCTATCAATTCCATTCAGTGCCATCTGTCAGTGCTGCTCACCAGTGCCACCTCAGTGCTGCTCATCAGTGCCACCTGTCAGTGCCATCTCAGTGCTCATTGGTGCTGCCCATCAGTGTCACCTCAGTGTTGCCCATCAGTGCCACCCCAGTGCTGCCCATTAGTGCCATCTCAGTGCTCATTTGTGCTGCCCATCAGTGTCACCTCAGTGCTGCCCATCAGTGCCACCTCAGTGCTGCCCATCAGTGCCACCTCAGTGCTGCCCATCAGTGCCACCTGTCAGTACCACCTCAGTGCTGCCCATTAGTGCCATGTCAGTGCTCATTTGTGCTGCCCATCAGTGTTACCTCAGTGCTGCCCATCAGTGCCACCTGTCAGTGCTGCCTATCAGTGCCACCTGTCAGTGCACATTAGTGCTGCCTGTCAGTGCCACCTCAGTGCTGCCTATCAGTGCCACCTCAGTGCTGCCTATCAGTACCACCTGTCAGTTCCCATCAGTGGCACCTCAGTGCTGCCTATTGGTGCCCATCAGTTCCAACCTCAATGCCACCTCATCATTGCAGCCCATCAGTGCTCATCAGTGCCGCCTATCAGATCACATCAGTGAAGGAGGAAAAAAAAAACTTATTTTCAAAATCTTATAACAAACAACAAAAAAGTTGATTTTTTTTTTTTATAATATTTTGGGGTTTTTTTTTTTTTGCTTGGCTTCAGGCATGAGCAATTCTTATTGCCCGATGCCCCAGACATGCAGTTCTGGGCGCTGGGCAGAAGATTTAAAAAACTGGCTCCTAACTTTTTCAGCTGGCTCCTAGATTCTAAGCAAATTTGTCAAGCCCTGTATTAACCACTTGCTTACTGGGCACGTAAACCCCCCCTCCTGCCCAGACCAATTTTCAGCTTCAGCGCTGTCACACTTTGAATGACAATTGCGCGGTCATACAACACTGTACATAAATGACATTTTTATCATTTTTTCACACAAATAGAGCTTAATTTTGGTGGTATTTAATCACAGCTGGGTTTTTTATTTTTGCTAAACAAACAAAAAAAGACAGAAATTTTTGAAAACGAAAATCATGTTTCATAGTTTGTTATAAAATTTTGCAAACGGATAATTTTTCTCTTTCACTGATATTCACTGATGAGGCGACACTGATGGGCACAGATAAGACAGCACTAATAGATATCACTGATGGGCACTGGTAGGTGGCACTGATGGGCAGCACTGGTGATGAGGCACTGATTGGTGACATTTAAAGGTGGCACTGTGGGCACTGATAGGTGACAATGATAGGTGGCACTGATGGGCACTGATAGGTGGTACTGATGGACACTGATGGGCAGCACCGTGATGAGGCACTGATTGGTGACATGGGTGACACTGTGGGCACTGATAGGTGACACTGGTAGGTGGCACTGATGGACACTGATGGACAGCACTGTGATGAGGCACTGATTGGTGACATAGGTGACACTGTGGGCACTGATAGATGGCGCTGGTGGACACTGGTAGGCGGCACTGTTGTGCACTGGTAGGCGGCACTGATGGGCAGCACTGGTGATGAGACACCGATTGGTAACATAGGTGACACTGTGGGCACTGGTAGGCGGCACTGTTGTGCACTGGTAGGTGGCACAGAAGCCTCTGCAGAGGCTCTCCACGATCGGGACCAGTGTCCCTCTCACAGCCGCCGGTGATTACCGACTCTGCTTACATCACATGATCAGCTGTCATTGGCTGACAGCTGATCACGTGGTAAAGAGTCGGGATCAACCCCTTACTCCAATCTGTGATCTCCCGAGTCTCATAGACTCGCTGATCACAGAGGGCGCCGCGCTCGCCCTGCAGGGGGCACGCAGGCCGCTCGAGCACAGGAGGACATCTATGGACGCCCTTCCGGCAAAGTAGGTCCGCGCTGCAGCCATCTTTCGGCTATAGCGCAGACAGGAAGAGGTTAATGATGGGATTTGAGCGTGCTCGGATCAGACCCGGCCAGGAAGCCATCACTGCACACCACCAATCAGAGCCAGCGTGTGTATGTGCAGCTGCGGGTCGGGAAATGCCTCACTGCCTCTGATTGGCTGTGTGCAGTGACGGCTTCCTGGCGGGTTCAATCCAATCATTAAGTATTACCACTGATCACTGTATTAGTGTCACCAGTGATGTCAGTCAGTCAGTGTCTGTTAGCACCATATTGCCCACCACACTATCACAGTAACACTATAAGTCACTGATCACCACCATCACTAGTATAGTGCCTATATCTGTGTAAATTCCCATATATATCCCATAGTTTGTAGACGCTATAAACTTTCACACAAACCACTTGATATACACTTATTGTGATTTTTTTTCATTCTTACCAGAGACATGTAGCAAAACCTATTTTGTCCCAAGTTTATGACAAAATTTGATTTTATCTGATATTTTTTATAACAGGAAGTAGAAAATATTGGGGGGGGGGGGGGTCAAAATTTTTGGTCAATCTTTCATGTATACAATTGAAAAAAAAAAAAAAAACACACAGTAGTGATCAAATACTACCAAAACTGTGAAAAAAATTATATAAATTTCACTTGGGTACAATGTTGCATGACTGCGCAATTACCAGTTAAAGTAGCGCAGTGCTGAATAGCAAAAAAATGCCCTGGTCATGAAGGGGTAAAATCTTCCGGAGGTCAAGTGGTTAATAATAATATTAATAATAATAATAATAATAATAATAGCAGTAGTAGTTGGAACCCTGCTCAGATAATAATAATAAAAACAACAATCAGTAATTATATACTTAATGCTACTAGTTTTATTATTATACATTTTATGCTACTGGTTACATTATTATTATTATTATTACTGTTATCTGAGCAGGATTCCAACCCTTCCACACGCTATCCCAAACAAAAAAAGACAAGTTTTGGTCTGAGCAGGGTGGATATAAATCAATGATTTTTATTTACTTTTTTTAAATGAAAAAAAAATCTGGATTTTTTTTTTTATTTAAATAGATTTTTTGATTTTTATCAAATTTATTTTAATAAAATGCATTTGGAGTAAAAAAAAATCTATCCAAAGATAGTTTTCTATTTAAGATGCATTAATAATTTAGTTTATTCGGCATGAAATGGAGCTTAGTTATGTAGCATGAGGCTGTATAATCTGCAAGATTTCCATTTTTGGTAAACTCATTCAATGAATGCAAGCTCTGCAAGCGGAGATAACATGCACTGCATTGGTGCATGATTCATAGAATTTCACAGTACCCATGAGATAAAAAAAAAGTTCATGAATATTCCTTTATCCCATTGTTTTGCAAATCTATGTACACTACAAATTGTATGATTGAATCAGTTCGGATATCGCCGTTTTACTAACCTGACAGCTTATTATTCTAAATAAAAAAACCTTAATTTTGTTTGCAAATGTTAAATATTCTAACTACCAGCGAGAATAAGTCCTTACATTTAAAGAGCACCCATTATTTCAGATCCATCATGGCAGCGCCTGTTAGCGGCTACCGCCACGTCCCTCACCTTGTTGTGTCACCGCCACATCACCAGCCGTCCCATTAAAGTGAATAGGACTGTC
Organism: Lithobates clamitans; assembly: GCA_037952925.1. Lineage (NCBI taxonomy): Eukaryota > Metazoa > Chordata > Amphibia > Anura > Ranidae > Lithobates > Lithobates clamitans. Next base: position 34,512 of record JBBGZY010001808.1, on the reverse strand, counting down.
GGTGAGTCAACAGCGGGTCAGAGGAGGAGCCTCTGCGGGGCAGAGATGACAGTTGCTCTTTAAAAGTTATGATTTAAGTCGAGTTGATTTTAATCCAGCCTTTTTACTAGTGGTTTAAATCAAATCCATCCTGAGTTTGAGTTCCATTTAAACCCTTTGCTGACCAAGGATGTGTCCTGCACTTCATGGCAACCAAAGCATTAAAAAAAAAAAAAAAAAAGGATTCCAGCCATCACCTTGTATTGAAATGTAAAACAGAACTTAACCAGCTTCAATACTCACCTCCAGATCCAGCGCTATGACGTCTGCAGGCTCCCTCACCGCCATCACCAACTTCTTCATGGCTTCTTCCAGGTTAAGAGACTTTAGCCACCGTGATTGGCCATGCTGGGATAAGGAAACTCTAGCGCATGTGAGATCATTCCTCCCGGCACCTAAGCATGCCATGCATTCTGCGAGGAGGAAGGTAAGAAACCATAATAGGTTTCTTCTGAGATAAAGAATCCTCGCCGCTTATAAGATTTCCAGTTCAGGGCAAAGTTCCAGTCAAACAGCAGGGTGTGCTGTATCACGTAGAAATGGTTTTGGTGGCTGGAAGAACTTGTGTTGATGGGATTTGGTTGATGGTGGCCTCAGTGCGAGACGCTTCAGGGAACATTCAGAATGACAGGCGCATCTGACCTGCAGTTAACCTCCCTCAGACCTGCAGATGACCTCCTTCAAGTGGGTTTTACATTCCCATAAACTTGTAGGAGAACGGAAAACAGCTTGAAGTCAACAATAATCCATCAATAGAGGAAATAACGTCTAAGCCTTACCAGAGGAGGGAGTTCCCAAAACCGTCACCACAAGGTTAGAAGAGCACAATTGTCTAAAATGTCTTTGTGTGCAGAAAGTATTAACAGGATCCTTCACTGGAAACACCCGAACTCAATCAGGTGACCACATAATGTTGGCCATATAAGTGTGATAGGCAGGTGTTCACATACTGTTGGTCATATAGTAGGTGTAATGGTCAGGTGTTCACATACAGTAGGTGTAATGGTCAGGTGTTCACATACTGTTGGTCATCTAGTAGGTGTGATGGTCAGGTGTTCATATTATTGGTCATATAGTAGGTGTGATGGTTAGGTGTTCATATTGTTGGTCATATAGAAGGTGTGATGGTCAGGTGTACATATTGTTGGTCATATAGTAGGTGTGATGGTCAGGTGTTCACATACTGTTGGGTATAGGGTAGGTGTGATGATGGCCAGGTGTCCATATTGTTGGTAGGTGTGATGGTCAGGTGTTCACATGCTGGTCACATAGTAGGTGTGATGATGGTCAGGTGTTCATATTGTTGTATATATAGTAGGTGTGATGGTCAGGTGTCCACACTGTTGGTCATAAAGTAGGTGTGATGTTCAGATGTTCACATACTGTTGGGTATGTGGTAGGTATCTGTTGGTCACATAGTAGGTGTGATGGTCAGGTGTACATATTGTTGGTCACATAGTAGGTGTGATGGTCAGGTGTTCATATTGTTGGGTATTAAGTAGGTGTGATGGTCAGGTGTTCACATACTGTTGGGTAAATGGTAGGTGTGATGGTGGACAGGTGTCCATATTGTTGGGTAGGTGTGATGGTCAGGCGTTCATATTGTTGTATATATATAGTAGGTGTGATGGTCAGGTGTCCACGCTGTTGGTCATATAGTAGGTGTGATGTTCAGATGTTCACATACTGTTAGGTATGTGGTAGGTGTCTGTTGGTCACATAGTAGGTGTGATGGTCAGGTGTCCATATTGTTGGGTATTAAAGTGGAGTGCCACCCACTTTTACAACTCTTCAGCATCCCTCACTAAACTGTGCACTGTAAACGAATTGGATATTTTTTTATTTTTTTTCTCAGCACTTACTGTATATCTGCTGTATTCATTTTTCACTTCCTCCTCCCTGGCCGTGGCCCATCGCATCATTTCCTGTTTGCAATGCCTTCTGGGAAGGGGCGGCAACTTCCTCTGACACTGCCGTTGCTATGGAAACCTGACCTGAAACCTATTACACTGCTTGTGCTGCACTGAGCATGTGCGAGATCTGCAAGGATGAGATCCAGGAAGAAATACAGTCTGGCTTCAGATGCCCACACTTAAGATGGCCACGGCCTGCTGTAAGTTTATAAAATAACAAACTACTGCTATAAACTAACAAAACAGACCTTAGTTTACAGACTAACTTTACTAGAATACATTCAGCTTGTGTATTATAGGGGTATTTTTATTTAAAAAGTATAATTTTGGCCGGAACACCACTTTAAGTAGGTGTGATGGTCAGGTGTCCATATTGTTGGTCATATTGTAGGTATTCTGGTCATGTGTTCACATACTGTTGGGTATATGGTAGGTATAATGATCAGGTGTCCATATTGTTGGTCACATAGTAGGTGTGATGGTCAGGTGTTTACATTGTTGGTCATATGTAGGTGTGATGGTCAGGTGTTTACATTGTTGGTCATATGTAGGTATAATGATCAGGTGTCCATATTGTTGGTCACATAGTAGGTGTGATGGTCAGGTGTTTACATTGTTGGTCATATGTAGGTGTGATGGTCAGGTGTTTACATTGTTGGTCATATGTAGGTATAATGATCAGGTGTCCATATTGTTGGTCACATAGTAGGTGTGATGGTCAGGTGTTTACATTGTTGGTCATATGTAGGTGTGATGGTCAGGTGTTCATATTGTTGGTCACATAGTAGATGTGATAGTGAGGTGTTCACATTGTTGGTCAAATAGTATGTATGATGATGGTCAGGTGTCCACGCGGTTGGGTATATGGTATGTGTGATGATGATCAGGTGTCAAACCTTGACCACAGAATTGACCCCCCACCCACCCTTTTACCTTAGGAGTTGCGCCAAGGCCTGTGCCGTCTCCTTAATCCGCAGATTATTCTGATTGAGAACGTCAATGGAAGGGAGGTAGAGGCAGGCTCTGCTGACATCCTCCGTGTAGAATTCACTCTGCGATACGGCAGTGAGCAGCTGATTGTACTCCCGGGACATCGTACTGCCCACCGACCCCCCATACTCATCCGTGTACTTCTTCAGGGGGTAGATGTAAACCTTCACCTTGTTCTTCGGGTTGTACCCGCAGCGGTAGACGTCGAAGCAGGTGTGCATCCGACAGCTCAGGTCCCCGCGCTCCGGCAGTGGGCTGTCCTCGGGAATCCTCACGGCGGGGACGTCCTGGACGCTCTGCTTCTCGGGGCTCCAGTCGCTGGACGGTTCGATGGTGTGAGGCCAAAACTGGAACATGCCGGTGGCGATGAGCCCCAGGAGCACCACCGAGAAGAGGGCGATGTAGTACACTCTGTGCTTGGACTTCATTCTGGGGATCAGGACGGGACCCCGGCTGTTGTACTTAACCGAGGCGCACATACTGGACCCTCCTTCCCCCGATCTCCTGCACTACTGAGGAAGAGAGAGAGATGACGTTAGAAGATAGCAAACCACCACATCGCTACTTAGTGTGACACTACAGAGAACCGATAAGAAGTCAGAGGAAACTGCAAAAAGAGAAAGAAAAAAAGATAAAAAGAGAGCCGTTTACAAATAAGGATCCCTCTTAGTTCTACATTGTATCCACATTATTATCAACATTACAGCTGAAGTGTATTGTACACATATAATACCTTCCCTGAACCCCCTCCCCCCTCCCCAAATACCAATATACAATTAAAATTATTTAATCAAATCTTGGTGGGGGGCTCCTGTAAAAGTGACAGATGAAAGAACAAGTCCCAAGCATTCCTTTAGATGTGCATGTTTCTGAGGTGGCTGCACCAGGAGTTATGTAAAACACTGACATGAGCACTGTATGCATGTGGGTGACTTACACCCCCCCCCCCCTATAGCCAACTCTTATACTGCATCTCATGGGGGCAGCTGTACTTGGCGGCAGCAGGTCCTGCGAATGTCAGCACACAGGCTCCACATGCCAGACCATGTGCATGAGGCCATACAGCATAATCAAGCAAATGACCAGCAGATTGCACAGCTAAAGTCTGAAGCATCCACTGGTCAGCAGGCAGGAGTATGCACATCTAAAGGGATGCTGGGGATGTGTTCTTTCACACATTTGAGGACAACAGTACAGTAAACTGATACCAGTCCTGGAGACCACGCCCACACATGATGAAAAGCACATAAGACTGGTGGGAGAGGAGGGATCACGCCCCTCAAATACAGCAGATCTTCCACCCCAGGACAGATCTTCTACACCAACCCTGATCTTCCACCCAAGGACAGATGTTTAGCTCCAACACTGTTTTTCCACCCCAGATCACATCTTCCACCCTGACACTGATTTTTCACCCCAGGACAGATCTTCCACACCAACTGTGATCTGCCCTGCATCAGATCTTACACACCAGGACAGATGTTTCACTCCAACAATGATCTTCCACACCCAGGAACAGATCTTCCTCTCTAAATCAGATCTTTCACCGCAGGACAGATCTTCTACACCAACCCCGATGTCCCATCCCAGGGCAGATCTTCTACACCAATCCTGATCTCCCATCCCAGGACAGATCTTCTACACCAACCTCGATCTTCCATCCCAGGACAGATCTTCTACACCAACCCCGATCTCCCATCCCAGGACAGATCTTCTACACCAACCCCGATCTCCCATCCCAGGACAGATCTTCTACACCAACCCCGATCTCCCATCCCAGGACAGATCTTCTACACCAATCCCGATCTCCTATCCCAGGAAAGATCTACACCAACCCCGATCTTCCACCTCAGGACAGATCTTCTACACCAACCCCGATCTCCCATCCCAGGACAGATCTTCTACACCAACCCCGATCTCCCATCCCAGGACAGATCTTCTACACCAACCCCGATCTTCCACCCCAGGACAGACCTTCTACACCAACCCCGATCTTCCACCCCAGGACAGATCTTCTACACCAACCCCGATCTTCCACCCCAGGACAGACCTTCTACACCAACCCCGATCTTCCACCCCAGGACAGACCTTCTACACCAACCCCGATCTTCCACCCCAGGACAGACCTTCTACACCAACCCCAATCTTCCACCCCAGGACAGACCTTCTACACCAACCCCGATCTTCCACCCCAGATCTTCTACACCAACCCCGATCTCCCATCCCAGGACAGATCTTCTACACCAACCCCAATCTCCCATCCCAGGACAGATCTTCTACACCAACCCCGATCTTCCACCCCGGGACAGATCTACACCAACCCCGATCTTCCACCCCGGGACAGATCTTCTACACCAACCCCGATCTTCCACCTCGGGACAGATCTTCTACACCAACCCCGATCTTCCACCCCAGGACAGACCTTCTACACCAACCCCGATCTTCCACCCCAGGACAGATCTTCTACACCAACCCCGATCTTCCACCCCAGGACAGATCTTCTACACCAACCCCGATCTTCCACCCCAGGACAGATCTTCTACACCAACCCCGATCTTCCACCCCGGGACAGATCTACACCAACCCCGATCTTCCACCCCGGGACAGATCTTCTACACCAACCCCGATCTTCCACCTCGGGACAGATTTTCTACACCAACCCCGATCTCCCACCTCAGGACAGATCTTCTACACCAACCCCGATCTCCCATCCCAGGAGAGATCTTCTACACAAACCCGGATCTCCCATCCCAGGACAGATCTTCTACACCAACCCTGATCTCCCATCCCAGGACAGATCTTCTACACCAACCCCGATCTTCCACCCCAGATCTTCTACACCAACCCCGATCTCCCATCCCAGGACAGATCTTCTACACCAACCCCGATCTCCCATCCCAGGACAGATCTTCTACACCAACCCCGATCTCCCACCTCAGGACAGATCTTCTACACCAACCCCGATCTCCCACCTCAGGACAGATCTTCTACACCAACCCCGATCTCCCATCCCAGGACAGATCTTCTACACCAACCCCGATCTTCCACCCCAGGACAGATCTTCTACACCAACCCCGATCTTCCACCCCAGGACAGATCTTCTACACCAACCCCGATCTTCCACCCCGGGACAGATCTACACCAACCCCGATCTTCCACCCCGGGACAGATCTTCTACACCAACCCCGATCTTCCACCTCGGGACAGATCTTCTACACCAACCCCGATCTTCCACCCCAGGACAGACCTTCTACACCAACCCCGATCTTCCACCCCAGGACAGATCTTCTACACCAACCCCGATCTTCCACCCCAGGACAGATCTTCTACACCAACCCCGATCTTCCACCCCAGGACAGATCTTCTACACCAACCCCGATCTTCCACCCCGGGACAGATCTACACCAACCCCGATCTTCCACCCCGGGACAGATCTTCTACACCAACCCCGATCTTCCACCTCGGGACAGATTTTCTACACCAACCCCGATCTCCCACCTCAGGACAGATCTTCTACACCAACCCCGATCTCCCATCCCAGGAGAGATCTTCTACACAAACCCGGATCTCCCATCCCAGGACAGATCTTCTACACCAACCCCGATCTTCCACCCCAGATCTTCTACACCAACCCCGATCTCCCATCCCAGATCTTCTACACCAACCCCGATCTCCCATCCCAGGACAGATTTTCTACACCAACCCCGATCTCCCATCCCAGGACAGATCTTCTACACCAACCCCGATCTTCCACCCCAGATCTTCTACACCAACCCTGATCTCCCATCCCAGGACAGATCTTCTACACCAAACCGGATCTCCCACCTCAGGACAGATCTTCTACACCAACCCCGATCTTCCACCCCAGGACAGACCTTCTACACCAACCCCGATCTTCCACCCCAGGACAGACCTTCTACACCAACCCCGATCTTCCACCCCAGGACAGACCTTCTACACCAACCCCGATCTTCCACCCCAGATCTTCTACACCAACCACGATCTCCCATCCCAGGACAGATCTTCTACACCAACCCCGATCTCCCATCCCAGGACAGATCTTCTACACCAACCCCGATCTCCCATCCCAGGACAGATCTTCTACACCAACCCCGATCTTCCACCCCAGGACAGATCTTCTACACCAACCCCGATCTTCCACCCCAGGACAGATCTTCTACACCAACCCCGATCTTCCACCCCAGGACAGATCTTCTACACCAACCCCGATCTTCCACCCCGGGTCAGATCATCTACACCAACCCCGATCTTCCACCCCGGGACAGATCTTCTACACCAACCCCGATCTTCCACCTCGGGACAGATCTTCTACACCAACCCCGATCTTCCACCCCAGGACAGACCTTCTACACCAACCCCGATCTTCCACCCCAGGACAGATCTTCTACACCAACCCCGATCTTCCACCCCAGGACAGACCTTCTACACCAACCCCGATCTTCCACCCCAGGACAGACCTTCTACACCAACCCCGATCTTCCACCTCAGGACAGATCTTCTACACCAACCCCGATCTCCCATCCCAGGACAGATCTTCTACACCAACCCCGATCTCCCATCCCAGGACAGATCTTCTACACCAACCCCGATCTCCCATCCCAGGACAGATCTTCTACACCAATCCCGATCTCCTATCCCAGGAAAGATCTACACCAACCCCGATCTTCCACCCCAGATCTTCTACACCAACCCCGATCTCCCATCCCAGATCTTCTACACCAACCCCGATCTCCCATCCCAGGACAGATTTTCTACACCAACCCCGATCTCCCATCCCAGGACAGATCTTCTACACCAACCCCGATCTTCCACCCCAGATCTTCTACACCAACCCTGATCTCCCATCCCAGGACAGATCTTCTACACCAAACCGGATCTCCCACCTCAGGACAGATCTTCTACACCAACCCCGATCTTCCACCCCAGGACAGACCTTCTACACCAACCCCGATCTTCCACCCCAGGACAGACCTTCTACACCAACCCCGATCTTCCACCCCAGGACAGACCTTCTACACCAACCCCGATCTTCCACCCCAGATCTTCTACACCAACCACGATCTCCCATCCCAGGACAGATCTTCTACACCAACCCCGATCTCCCATCCCAGGACAGATCTTCTACACCAACCCCGATCTCCCATCCCAGGACAGATCTTCTACACCAACCCCGATCTTCCACCCCAGGACAGATCTTCTACACCAACCCCGATCTTCCACCCCAGGACAGATCTTCTACACCAACCCCGATCTTCCACCCCAGGACAGATCTTCTACACCAACCCCGATCTTCCACCCCAGGACAGATCTTCTACACCAACCCCGATCTTCCACCCCGGGTCAGATCATCTACACCAACCCCGATCTTCCACCCCGGGACAGATCTTCTACACCAACCCCGATCTTCCACCTCGGGACAGATCTTCTACACCAACCCCGATCTTCCACCCCAGGACAGACCTTCTACACCAACCCCGATCTTCCACCCCAGGACAGACCTTCTACACCAACCCCGATCTTCCACCCCAGGACAGATCTTCTACACCAACCCCGATCTTCCACCCCAGGACAGACCTTCTACACCAACCCCGATCTTCCACCCCAGGACAGACCTTCTACACCAACCCCGATCTTCCACCTCAGGACAGATCTTCTACACCAACCCCGATCTCCCATCCCAGGACAGATCTTCTACACCAACCCCGATCTCCCATCCCAGGACAGATCTTCTACACCAACCCCGATCTCCCATCCCAGGACAGATCTTCTACACCAATCCCGATCTCCTATCCCAGGAAAGATCTACACCAACCCCGATCTTCCACCTCAGGACAGATCTTCTACACCAACCCCGATCTCCCATCCCAGGACAGATCTTCTACACCAACCCCGATCTCCCATCCCAGGACAGATCTTCTACACCAACCCCGATCTTCCACCTCGGGACAGATCTTCTACACCAACCCCGATCTTCCACCCCAGGACAGACCTTCTACACCAACCCCGATCTTCCACCCCAGGACAGATCTTCTACACCAACCCCGATCTTCCACCCCAGGACAGACCTTCTACACCAACCCCGATCTTCCACCCCAGGACAGACCTTCTACACCAACCCCGATCTTCCACCCCAGGACAGACCTTCTACACCAACCCCAATCTTCCACCCCAGGACAGACCTTCTACACCAACCCCGATCTTCCACCCCAGATCTTCTACACCAACCCCGATCTCCCATCCCAGGACAGATCTTCTACACCAACCCCAATCTCCCATCCCAGGACAGATCTTCTACACCAACCCCGATCTTCCACCCCAGATCTTCTACACCAACCCCGATCTCCCATCCCAGGACAGATCTTCTACACCAACCCCGATCTCCCATCCCAGGACAGATCTTCTACACCAACCCCAATCTCCCATCCCAGGACAGATCTTCTACACCAACCCCGATCTTCCACCCCAGATCTTCTACACCAACCCCGATCTCCCATCCCAGGACAGATCTTCTACACCAACCCCGATCTCCCATCCCAGGACAGATCTTCTACACCAACCCCGATCTCCCACCTCAGGACAGATCTTCTACACCAACCCCGATCTCCCACCTCAGGACAGATCTTCTACACCAACCCCGATCTCCCATCCCAGGACAGATCTTCTACACCAACCCCGATCTTCCACCCCAGGACAGATCTTCTACACCAACCCCGATCTTCCACCCCAGGACAGATCTTCTACACCAACCCCGATCTTCCACCCCGGGACAGATCTACACCAACCCCGATCTTCCACCCCGGGACAGATCTTCTACACCAACCCCGATCTTCCACCTCGGGACAGATCTTCTACACCAACCCCGATCTTCCACCCCAGGACAGACCTTCTACACCAACCCCGATCTTCCACCCCAGGACAGATCTTCTACACCAACCCCGATCTTCCACCCCAGGACAGATCTTCTACACCAACCCCGATCTTCCACCCCAGGACAGATCTTCTACACCAACCCCGATCTTCCACCCCGGGACAGATCTACACCAACCCCGATCTTCCACCCCGGGACAGATCTTCTACACCAACCCCGATCTTCCACCTCGGGACAGATTTTCTACACCAACCCCGATCTCCCACCTCAGGACAGATCTTCTACACCAACCCCGATCTCCCATCCCAGGAGAGATCTTCTACACAAACCCGGATCTCCCATCCCAGGACAGATCTTCTACACCAACCCCGATCTCCCATCCCAGGACAGATCTTCTACACCAACCCCGATCTTCCACCCCAGATCTTCTACACCAACCCCGATCTCCCATCCCAGATCTTCTACACCAACCCCGATCTCCCATCCCAGGACAGATTTTCTACACCAACCCCGATCTCCCATCCCAGGACAGATCTTCTACACCAACCCCGATCTTCCACCCCAGATCTTCTACACCAACCCTGATCTCCCATCCCAGGACAGATCTTCTACACCAACCCCGATCTCCCACCTCAGGACAGATCTTCTACACCAACCCCGATCTTCCACCCCAGGACAGATCTTCTACACCAACCCCGATCTTCCACCCCAGGACAGATCTTCTACACCAACCCCGATCTTCCACCCCGGGTCAGATCTTCTACACCAACCCCGATCTTCCACCCCAGGACAGATCTTCTACACCAACCCCGATCTTCCACCCCGGGTCAGATCTTCTACACCAACCCCGATCTTCCACCCCAGGACAGACCTTCTACACCAACCCCGATCTTCCACCCCAGGACAGACCTTCTACACCAACCCCGATCTTCCACCCCAGGACAGACCTTCTACACCAACCCCAATCTTCCACCCCAGGACAGACCTTCTACACCAACCCCAATCTTCCACCCCAGGACAGACCTTCTACACCAACCCCGATCTTCCACCCCAGATCTTCTACACCAACCCCGATCTCCCATCCCAGGACAGATCTTCTACACCAACCCCAATCTCCCATCCCAGGACAGATCTTCTACGCCAACCCCGATCTTCCACCCCAGATCTTCTACACCAACCCCGATCTCCCATCCCAGGACAGATCTTCTACACCAACCCCGATCTCCCATCCCAGGACAGATCTTCTACACCAACCCCGATCTCCCACCTCAGGACAGATCTTCTACACCAACCCCGATCTCCCACCTCAGGACAGATCTTCTACACCAACCCCGATCTCCCATCCCAGGACAGATCTTCTACACCAACCCCGATCTTCCACCCCAGGACAGATCTTCTACACCAACCCCGATCTTCCACCCCAGGACAGATCTTCTACACCAACCCCGATCTTCCACCCCAGGACAGATCTTCTACACCAACCCCGATCTTCCACCCCGGGACAGATCTACACCAACCCCGATCTTCCACCCCGGGACAGATCTTCTACACCAACCCCGATCTTCCACCCCGGGACAGATCTTCTACACCAACCCCGATCTTCCACCTCGGGACAGATCTTCTACACCAACCCCGATCTTCCACCCCAGGACAGACCTTCTACACCAACCCCGATCTTCCACCCCAGGACAGATCTTCTACACCAACCCCGATCTTCCACCCCAGGACAGACCTTCTACACCAACCCCGATCTTCCACCCCAGGACAGACCTTCTACACCAACCCCGATCTTCCACCCCAGGACAGACCTTCTACACCAACCCCAATCTTCCACCCCAGGACAGACCTTCTACACCAACCCCGATCTTCCACCCCAGATCTTCTACACCAACCCCGATCTCTCATCCCAGGACAGATCTTCTACACCAACCCCGATCTCCCATCCCAGGACAGATCTTCTACACCAACCCCGATCTTCCACCCCAGATCTTCTACACCAACTCCGATCTCCCATCCCAGGACAGATCTTCTACACCAACCCCGATCTCCCATCCCAGGACAGATCTTCTACACCAACCCCGATCTCCCACCTCAGGACAGATCTTCTACACCAACCCCGATCTCCCACCTCAGGACAGATCTTCTACACCAACCCCGATCTCCCATCCCAGGACAGATCTTCTACACCAACCCCGATCTTCCACCCCAGGACAGATCTTCTACACCAACCCCGATCTTCCATCCCAGGAGAGATCTTCTACACCAACCCCGATCTTCCATCCCAGGAGAGATCTTCTACACAAACCCGGATCTCCCACCCCAGGACAGATCTTCTACACCAACCCAGATCTCCCATCCCAGGACAGATCTTCTACACCAACCCAGATCTCCCATCCCAGGACAGATCTTCTACACCAACCCAGATCTCCCATCCCAGGACAGATCTTCTACACCAACCCCGATCTTCCACCCCAGGACAGATCTTCTACACCAACCCCGATCTTCCACCCCAGGACAGATCTTCTACACCAACCCCGATCTTCCACCCCAGGACAGATCTTCTACACCAACCCCGATCTTCCACCCCAGGACAGATCTTCTACACCAACCCCGATCTTCCACCCCAGGACAGATCTTCTACACCAACCCCGATCTTCCACCCCGGGACAGATCTTCTACACCAACCCCGATCTTCCACCCCGGGACAGATCTTCTACACCAACCCTGATCTTCCACCCCGGGACAGATCTTCTACACCAACCCCGATCTCCCATCCCAGGACAGATCTTCTACACCAACCCCGATCTCCCATCCCAGGACAGATCTTCTACACCAACCCCGATCTCCCACCTCAGGACAGATCTTCTACACCAACCCCGATCTCCCATCCCAGGACAGATCTTCTACACCAACCCCGATCTTCCACCCCAGGACAGATCTTCTACACCAACCCCGATCTTCCACCCCAGGACAGATCTTCTACACCAACCCCGATCTTCCACCCCGGGACAGATCTACACCAACCCCGATCTTCCACCCCGGGACAGATCTTCTACACCAACCCCGATCTTCCACCTCGGGACAGATCTTCTACACCAACCCCGATCTTCCACCCCAGGACAGACCTTCTACACCAACCCCGATCTTCCACCCCAGGACAGATCTTCTACACCAACCCCGATCTTCCACCCCAGGACAGACCTTCTACACCAACCCCGATCTTCCACCCCAGGACAGACCTTCTACACCAACCCCGATCTTCCACCCCAGGACAGACCTTCTACACCAACCCCAATCTTCCACCCCAGGACAGACCTTCTACACCAACCCCGATCTTCCACCCCAGATCTTCTACACCAACCCCGATTTCCCATCCCAGGACAGATCTTCTACACCAACCCCGATCTCCCATCCCAGGACAGATCTTCTACACCAACCCCGATCTTCCACCCCAGATCTTCTACACCAACTCCGATCTCCCATCCCAGGACAGATCTTCTACACCAACCCCGATCTCCCATCCCAGGACAGATCTTCTACACCAACCCCGATCTCCCACCTCAGGACAGATCTTCTACACCAACCCCGATCTCCCACCTCAGGACAGATCTTCTACACCAACCCCGATCTCCCACCCCAGGACAGATCTTCTACACCAACCCCGATCTTCCACCCCAGGAGAGATCTTCTACACCAACCCCGATCTTTTATCCCAGGAGAGATCTTCTACACCAACCCCGATCTTCCATCCCAGGAGAGATCTTCTACACAAACCCGGATCTCCCACCCCAGGACAGATCTTCTACACCAACCCAGATCTCCCATCCCAGGACAGATCTTCTACACCAACCCAGATCTCCCATCCCAGGACAGATCTTCTACACCAACCCCGATCTCCCATCCCAGGACAGATCTTCTACACCAACCCCGATCTTCCACCCCGGGACAGATCTTCTACACCAACCCCGATCTTCCACCTCGGGACAGATCTTCTACACCATCCCCGATCTTCCATCCCAGGACAGACCTTCTACACCAACCCCGATCTTCCACCCCAGGACAGATCTTCTACACCAACCCCGATCTTCCACCCCAGGACAGACCTTCTACACCAACCCCGATCTTCCACCCCAAGACAGACCTTCTACACCAACCCCGATCTTCCACCCCAGGACAGACCTTCTACACCAACCCCAATCTTCCACCCCAGGACAGACCTTCTACACCAACCCCGATCTTCCACCCCAGATCTTCTACACCAACCCCGATCTCCCATCCCAGGACAGATCTTCTACACCAACCCCGATCTCCCATCCCAGGACAGATCTTCTACACCAACCCCGATCTTCCACCCCAGATCTTCTACACCAACTCCGATCTCCCATCCCAGGACAGATCTTCTACACCAACCCCGATCTCCCATCCCAGGACAGATCTTCTACACCAACCCCGATCTCCCACCTCAGGACAGATCTTCTACACCAACCCCGATCTCCCACCTCAGGACAGATCTTCTACACCAACCCCGATCTCCCATCCCAGGACAGATCTTCTACACCAACCCCGATCTTCCACCCCAGGACAGATCTTCTACACCAACCCCGATCTTCCATCCCAGGAGAGATCTTCTACACCAACCCCGATCTTCCATCCCAGGAGAGATCTTCTACACAAACCCGGATCTCCCACCCCAGGACAGATCTTCTACACCAACCCAGATCTCCCATCCCAGGACAGATCTTCTACACCAACCCAGATCTCCCATCCCAGGACAGATCTTCTACACCAACCCAGATCTCCCATCCCAGGACAGATCTTCTACACCAACCCCGATCTTCCACCCCAGGACAGATCTTCTACACCAACCCCGATCTTCCACCCCAGGACAGATCTTCTACACCAACCCCGATCTTCCACCCCAGGACAGATCTTCTACACCAACCCCGATCTTCCACCCCAGGACAGATCTTCTACACCAACCCCGATCTTCCACCCCAGGACAGATCTTCTACACCAACCCCGATCTTCCACCCCAGGACAGATCTTCTACACCAACCCCGATCTTCCACCCCGGGACAGATCTTCTACACCAACCCCGATCTTCCACCCCGGGACAGATCTTCTACACCAACCCTGATCTTCCACCCCAGGACAGATCTTCTACACCAACCCTGATCTTCCACCCCAGGACAGATCTTCTACACCAACCCTGATCTTCCACCTCGGGACAGATCTTCTACACCAACCCCGATCTCCCATCCCAGGACAGATCTTCTACACAAACCCCGATCTTCCACCCAGGACAGATCTTCTACACCAACCCCGATCTCCCATCCCAGGACAGATCTTCTACACCAACCCCGATCTCCCATCCCAGGACAGATCTTCTACACCAACCCCGATCTTCCACCCAGGACAGATCTTCTACACCAACCCAGATCTTCCATCCCAGGACAGATCTTCTACACCAATCCCGATCTTCCACCCCAGGACAGACCTTCTACACCAACCCCGATCTTCCACCCCAGGACAGACCTTCTACACCAACCCCGATCTTCCACCCCAGGACAGACCTTCTACACCAACCCCAATCTTCCACCCCAGGACAGACCTTCTACACCAACCCCGATCTTCCACCCCAGATCTTCTACACCAACCCCGATCTCTCATCCCAGGACAGATCTTCTACACCAACCCCGATCTCCCATCCCAGGACAGATCTTCTACACCAACCCCGATCTTCCACCCCAGATCTTCTACACCAACTCCGATCTCCCATCCCAGGACAGATCTTCTACACCAACCCCGATCTCCCATCCCAGGACAGATCTTCTACACCAACCCCGATCTCCCACCTCAGGACAGATCTTCTACACCAACCCCGATCTCCCACCTCAGGACAGATCTTCTACACCAACCCCGATCTCCCATCCCAGGACAGATCTTCTACACCAACCCCGATCTTCCACCCCAGGACAGATCTTCTACACCAACCCCGATCTTCCATCCCAGGAGAGATCTTCTACACCAACCCCGATCTTCCATCCCAGGAGAGATCTTCTACACAAACCCGGATCTCCCACCCCAGGACAGATCTTCTACACCAACCCAGATCTCCCATCCCAGGACAGATCTTCTACACCAACCCAGATCTCCCATCCCAGGACAGATCTTCTACACCAACCCAGATCTCCCATCCCAGGACAGATCTTCTACACCAACCCCGATCTTCCACCCCAGGACAGATCTTCTACACCAACCCCGATCTTCCACCCCAGGACAGATCTTCTACACCAACCCCGATCTTCCACCCCAGGACAGATCTTCTACACCAACCCCGATCTTCCACCCCAGGACAGATCTTCTACACCAACCCCGATCTTCCACCCCAGGACAGATCTTCTACACCAACCCCGATCTTCCACCCCGGGACAGATCTTCTACACCAACCCCGATCTTCCACCCCGGGACAGATCTTCTACACCAACCCTGATCTTCCACCCCGGGACAGATCTTCTACACCAACCCCGATCTCCCATCCCAGGACAGATCTTCTACACCAACCCCGATCTCCCATCCCAGGACAGATCTTCTACACCAACCCCGATCTCCCACCTCAGGACAGATCTTCTACACCAACCCCGATCTCCCATCCCAGGACAGATCTTCTACACCAACCCCGATCTTCCACCCCAGGACAGATCTTCTACACCAACCCCGATCTTCCACCCCAGGACAGATCTTCTACACCAACCCCGATCTTCCACCCCGGGACAGATCTACACCAACCCCGATCTTCCACCCCGGGACAGATCTTCTACACCAACCCCGATCTTCCACCTCGGGACAGATCTTCTACACCAACCCCGATCTTCCACCCCAGGACAGACCTTCTACACCAACCCCGATCTTCCACCCCAGGACAGATCTTCTACACCAACCCCGATCTTCCACCCCAGGACAGACCTTCTACACCAACCCCGATCTTCCACCCCAGGACAGACCTTCTACACCAACCCCGATCTTCCACCCCAGGACAGACCTTCTACACCAACCCCAATCTTCCACCCCAGGACAGACCTTCTACACCAACCCCGATCTTCCACCCCAGATCTTCTACACCAACCCCGATTTCCCATCCCAGGACAGATCTTCTACACCAACCCCGATCTCCCATCCCAGGACAGATCTTCTACACCAACCCCGATCTTCCACCCCAGATCTTCTACACCAACTCCGATCTCCCATCCCAGGACAGATCTTCTACACCAACCCCGATCTCCCATCCCAGGACAGATCTTCTACACCAACCCCGATCTCCCACCTCAGGACAGATCTTCTACACCAACCCCGATCTCCCACCTCAGGACAGATCTTCTACACCAACCCCGATCTCCCACCCCAGGACAGATCTTCTACACCAACCCCGATCTTCCACCCCAGGAGAGATCTTCTACACCAACCCCGATCTTTTATCCCAGGAGAGATCTTCTACACCAACCCCGATCTTCCATCCCAGGAGAGATCTTCTACACAAACCCGGATCTCCCACCCCAGGACAGATCTTCTACACCAACCCAGATCTCCCATCCCAGGACAGATCTTCTACACCAACCCAGATCTCCCATCCCAGGACAGATCTTCTACACCAACCCCGATCTCCCATCCCAGGACAGATCTTCTACACCAACCCCGATCTTCCACCCCGGGACAGATCTTCTACACCAACCCCGATCTTCCACCTCGGGACAGATCTTCTACACCATCCCCGATCTTCCATCCCAGGACAGACCTTCTACACCAACCCCGATCTTCCACCCCAGGACAGATCTTCTACACCAACCCCGATCTTCCACCCCAGGACAGACCTTCTACACCAACCCCGATCTTCCACCCCAGGACAGACCTTCTACACCAACCCCGATCTTCCACCCCAGGACAGACCTTCTACACCAACCCCAATCTTCCACCCCAGGACAGACCTTCTACACCAACCCCGATCTTCCACCCCAGATCTTCTACACCAACCCCGATCTCCCATCCCAGGACAGATGTTCTACACCAACCCCGATCTCCCATCCCAGGACAGATCTTCTACACCAACCCCGATCTTCCACCCCAGATCTTCTACACCAACTCCGATCTCCCATCCCAGGACAGATCTTCTACACCAACCCCGATCTCCCATCCCAGGACAGATCTTCTACACCAACCCCGATCTCCCACCTCAGGACAGATCTTCTACACCAACCCCGATCTCCCACCTCAGGACAGATCTTCTACACCAACCCCGATCTCCCATCCCAGGACAGATCTTCTACACCAACCCCGATCTTCCACCCCAGGACAGATCTTCTACACCAACCCCGATCTTCCATCCCAGGAGAGATCTTCTACACCAACCCCGATCTTCCATCCCAGGAGAGATCTTCTACACAAACCCGGATCTCCCACCCCAGGACAGATCTTCTACACCAACCCAGATCTCCCATCCCAGGACAGATCTTCTACACCAACCCAGATCTCCCATCCCAGGACAGATCTTCTACACCAACCCAGATCTCCCATCCCAGGACAGATCTTCTACACCAACCCCGATCTTCCACCCCAGGACAGATCTTCTACACCAACCCCGATCTTCCACCCCAGGACAGATCTTCTACACCAACCCCGATCTTCCACCCCAGGACAGATCTTCTACACCAACCCCGATCTTCCACCCCAGGACAGATCTTCTACACCAACCCCGATCTTCCACCCCAGGACAGATCTTCTACACCAACCCCGATCTTCCACCCCAGGACAGATCTTCTACACCAACCCCGATCTTCCACCCCGGGACAGATCTTCTACACCAACCCCGATCTTCCACCCCGGGACAGATCTTCTACACCAACCCTGATCTTCCACCCCAGGACAGATCTTCTACACCAACCCTGATCTTCCACCCCAGGACAGATCTTCTACACCAACCCTGATCTTCCACCTCGGGACAGATCTTCTACACCAACCCCGATCTCCCATCCCAGGACAGATCTTCTACACAAACCCCGATCTTCCACCCAGGACAGATCTTCTACACCAACCCCGATCTCCCATCCCAGGACAGATCTTCTACACCAACCCCGATCTCCCATCCCAGGACAGATCTTCTACACCAACCCCGATCTTCCACCCAGGACAGATCTTCTACACCAACCCAGATCTTCCATCCCAGGACAGATCTTCTACACCAATCCCGATCTTCCACCCCAGGACAGACCTTCTACACCAACCCCGATCTTCCACCCCAGGACAGACCTTCTACACCAACCCCGATCTTCCACCCCAGGACAGACCTTCTACACCAACCCCAATCTTCCACCCCAGGACAGACCTTCTACACCAACCCCGATCTTCCACCCCAGATCTTCTACACCAACCCCGATCTCCCATCCCAGGACAGATCTTCTACACCAACCCCGATCTCCCATCCCAGGACAGATCTTCTACACCAACCCTGATCTTCCACCCCAGATCTTCTACACCAACTCCGATCTCCCATCCCAGGACAGATCTTCTACACCAACCCCGAGCTTCCATCCCAGGACAGATCTTCTACACCAACCCCGATCTTCCATCCCAGGACAGATCTTCTACACCAACCCTGATCTCCCATCCCAGGACAGATCTTCTACACCAACCCCGATCTCCCATCCCAGGACAGATCTACACCAACCCCGATCTCCCATCCCAGGACAGATCTACACCAACCCCGATCTCCCATCCCAGGACAGATCTTCTACACCAACCCCGATCTCCCATCCCAGGACAGATCTTCTACACCAACCCCGATCTCCCACCCCAGGACAGATCTTCTACACCAACCCTGATCTTCCACCTCGGGACAGATCTTCTACACAAACCCCGATCTTCCACCCAGGACAGATCTTCTACACCAACCCCGATCTCCCATCCCAGGACAGATCTTCTACACCAACCCCGATCTCCCATCCCAGGACAGATCTTCTACACCAACCCCGATCTTCCACCCAGGACAGATCTTCTACACCAACCCAGATCTTCCATCCCAGGACAGATCTTCTACACCAATCCCGATCTTCCACCCCAGGACAGACCTTCTACACCAACCCCGATCTTCCACCCCAGGACAGACCTTCTACACCAACCCCGATCTTCCACCCCAGGACAGACCTTCTACACCAACCCCAATCTTCCACCCCAGGACAGACCTTCTACACCAACCCCGATCTTCCACCCCAGATCTTCTACACCAACCCCGATCTCCCATCCCAGGACAGATCTTCTACACCAACCCCGATCTCCCATCCCAGGACAGATCTTCTACACCAACCCTGATCTTCCACCCCAGATCTTCTACACCAACTCCGATCTCCCATCCCAGGACAGATCTTCTACACCAACCCCGAGCTTCCATCCCAGGACAGATCTTCTACACCAACCCCGATCTTCCATCCCAGGACAGATCTTCTACACCAACCCTGATCTCCCATCCCAGGACAGATCTTCTACACCAACCCCGATCTCCCATCCCAGGACAGATCTACACCAACCCCGATCTCCCATCCCAGGACAGATCTACACCAACCCCGATCTCCCATCCCAGGACAGATCTTCTACACCAACCCCGATCTTCCACCCCAGGACAGATCTTCTACACCAACCCCGATCTTCCACCCAGGACAGATCTTCTACACCAACCCAGATCTTCCATCCCTGATCTTCCACTTCTACCACTCATATTCCACCACCGGGGCAAATCTTCCACCCCTAGACACAGATTTCTCTCACACCCTAGCACTGATTTTCCACACCTAGAACGTCTCTCACGCCTCCCTCCATGTCCCCGGCCCCCTCCTCTAATATGCCCGGTCTGGGAGAGGGCGGAGAGGGGGTCTTACCTCCGGCCCCGGGCCGCCCCGCTCAGCTCACATCTCCCCCCAGACACACTCAGCAGATGCGGAAACAACGTCACTGTCAGCTGATCACCTCCAACACCCCGGAACATGTCCGCAACACAGGGGGGGCGCCGCCATCTTCCCGGAGACCAGACCGGCCTGGGCAAGTCTATGGAATGTCATGAGAATCTCATAGAATGACAGACAATACAGCACTGATATATAGTCCATTCCATACATTCTGTGCTACATTCCTCCCAGAACCCCGCTGTTCTATTGAAGAGGACCTGTCATCACAGAGCTTTACAGGGGGGACGTTTTATATTCTGTTATTTATTCATATTATATATTTTATTTTATTTCTTTCTTTCTTTCATTAAATATTTGCATTCTTTTTTGTATTTTATTATGAATTTATACTTAATATATATAATATATATATATATGTATATATATATATATATATATATATATATATATATATATATATATATATATATATACTTTTTTTTTTTGCATTTACATTGTTTTACTTATTTATATTTAATTTATAACATTTATTTATTGTATTATTATTATTACATTTATTTCATTTATTTTTATATGATTTCATTATAGATTATATTTATTTTCTTATTTTGATTTTATTATGTATTAACACTTATTTTTTGCATTTTGTTTTTTTATGTACGTATATGTGTTGGCATTTATATTATTTCATTTATTTATTTAAACATTTTTATATAGTATTCTTTTATTTATTTAGATTTTATTTTCTCATATATTTATATTCCTTTACTTTCATTGTTGTATTTTATTAGGCATTTATATTGTTCTATTAATTTATGTTTTATTAATTTAATTAATATGTATATATATATATATATATATATATATATATATATATATATATATACACACACACACACACAAACACATTCCTTTATATATTGCATTTATTTATTTGATTTATTTATATGTGATTTTATTATATATTTACATTGTCTTAATTATTTATATTTAATTTATATTCTTGTATTTTTTATTTTCTATAATGTATTTTGATCCTTTTATTTATATTTTATTCTATTATATATTTATATTTATTTATATTTAATTATATCATTTTATTTTATTTGTTTATTTCTATTTTATTATGTATATTTATTCTTTTATTTATTTATGTTTCATTTTAGTATGCATTTTTGTATTTATTTATTTTTTGCTTACATTTTATTTTATTATATATTTTTATTCTTTCATTTTTAATTATATAATTATATTTGTATTTATTTTGTTTTTAGTATATGTCTATAGATGTATTTATTTATATTTTATTGTATTATAAATTTATATTCTTTTAGCAAGGCAGTAGTGCTGTTCCCTTTTTTCTTCTGCATGCTCAGTGGTGCAGATCCTTTTGCACATCCAAAATAAAATATAAAATAAGTTTAAAAACGTAAAAATTAATGACAAATGAAACTGACCAAAAAACATTTAAAACTGGGTACCTGATGATGTGAAAGTTATAGGTTGCAATTAACTGTAATACTGCATTTCGGACAGCAGGTGGCGCACACATATAAGCCTAGAGAGAGCACCCTGAGTCACATTTTAGTAGAAAACTTTGGGAACTTCGGATGTCTGGCCACATGTAGGAGCATCTGTCTTTCTGGATTCGCCTGGATTCGCCACAAATTCACTGGCAATATTCCTCATATTTACATGGGCGTGCACACAGGGTGTGCTAGGTGTGCCCGGGCACACCCTAATCACCTTGTGCTGCACAGATTTCCCCTGCTGCTTGGCTGCAGAGAAAGGGACAGGGGAAACTGTCTCAAAAGTGAGACATCAGGGGTCGATTTAAACCCCTGATATTTCACCAAAGCCCCCCAATGGGGCTTGTAAAAGATTGTAAAATAATAATAATAATAATAAATTATTGCAAAAAAAATAGTAAAGATTAAAAAAAAAGAAAATTGTAAAAAAGTAATAATACAAAAATAATAAAAATAAGCTAACATTAATCTCTGCCCTACTGACACCGTCTGCTGCTCCACAGACACTGTCAATTACCCTACCCACACTGTGTATATATACATACAAATATACACTGTGTGTGTGTATATATATATATATATATATATATATATATATATATATATATATATAAAAATATAGTAATACCTCAGATTGCGAGTAACACGGTTAACAAGCGTTTCACAATACGAGCTATTATTTTTTTTAAATCCTGACTCGGTTTGCGAGCGCTGTCTCGCAAAACTAGCAGGATTCAAGCCTCTGCAGTGTGCAGTACCGCATTTGGCCAGAGGTGCGGGGGCGCCGGTGACACTCAGAGCCGTTCGGATGCACTCAGAAACACTCCACTCCCAAGTGGTTCCAAGCCTCTCCGAGTGCATCCGAACGGCTACGAGCGGTTTCCGAGTGTCTCCGGCGCCACCCTCCACCTCTGGCCACATGCGGTACTGCATACATTAGAAGTCAATGTGGAACGAATTATCTGAATTTCCATTGACTTCTATGGGGAAGCTCACTTTGATATACGAGTGCTTTGGATTACAAGTATTCTTCTGGAACAAATTATGCTGTATATATACCGTATTTATCGGCGTATAACACGCACCGGCGTATAACACGCACCCCAATTTAGGAGGGAATTTTAAGGAAAAAAAACTTTTAGGAGGGAAGTTGAAGGAAAAAAAACTTACATTTAAATGCCCATCATTGCAGCCTTCTCAGTGCAGCCTTGTCAGTGCAGCCTTCCCCAGTGCAGCCTTGTTAGTACAGCCATGTCAGTGCAGCCATGTCAGTGCAGCCTTCCCCAGTGCAGCCTTGTTAGTACAGCCATGTCAGTGCAGCCATGTCAGTGCAGCCATGTCAGTGCAGCCTTCCCCAGTGCAGCCTTGTTAGTGCAGCCTTGTCAGTGCAGCCTTGTCAGTGCAGCCATGTCAGTGCAGCCTTGTCAGTGCAGCCTTGTTAGTGCAGCCTTGTTAGTGCAGCCATTCCCAGTGCAGCCATTCCCAGTGCAGCCATTCCCAGTGCAGCCATCCCCAGTGCAGCCATCCCCAGTGCAGCCTTTCCCAGTGCAGCCTTTCCCAGTGCAGCCTTCCCTTCGATCCCCTGTCCTGAGCTTTAAAATCGCCGACCGCGATTTGAAAATGGCGCCGCCGGCGCCGAAATACACCGAGCCGGTCCTCGGCTCTTTCCGGCGGCTCTCGTTCATTTTCGGCTCCACTCGTAGTCCCGAGCGGAGCTATCCGAACCTAGCCGAGTAGGTTCGGATAGCTCCGCTCGGGACTACGAGTGGAGTCGAAAGTAAACGAGAGCCGCCGGAAAGAGCCGAGGATCGGCTCTGTGTATTTCGGCGCCGGCGGCGCCATTTTCAAATCGCGGTCGGCGATTTTAAGATTGTGACAGCTCGGATCGCAGGGTATCGGCGTATAACACGCACCTGCGACTTTCCCCTGATTTTAAGGGGAAAAAAGTGCGTGTTATACGCCGATAAATACGGTATATATTATATATATATATATATATATATATATATATATATATATATATATATATATATATATATATATATATATATATACACACACACAGATATGTGTTTGAGCTTTGGGGTGCACACCCTAATGCAATAGGCTGCGCACACCTATGCTTTATATGTGTGATATGTATATATATATATATATGTTATATAAAAAATATATATACAGTATTTATAAACCAGTGACTCTGAGACCACATTGACACCTGAGCGATTTTATGTGGCTTGGCTGATGCAACTACGCAACGCAAGAGAATTACATTCTTTTCTATAGGGCCCTTCACACCTATGTATTTCTCTGGGATGCACCTTGAAAAAAAGTACAGGTGGTTTTTTTTTTCTTTTCTTTTCTTTTTTTTTTTATGTAATCATGCACATTTTTGGCCTTCATAGACTTCAATGAAACATGAAAAAAGGCACAAAACCCATTAAAATAAATGAAAAATGCACCCAAAACGTACCCAAAGAATGCATGAAAATGCAGAAGCTGGAGGATGTTACACAAACAGTATTCCAGCCAGCCGCAGCTCCCGGTAATTACATAGAAGTTCCCCTGGGGCCCCATCAGTTCAACAGCGGGGGGCGGGGATAGAGAGGAGGATCAGAAAAGAAACATAGCCGGCAGCTCCAGAAATCCAAAATATAAAGTCTTTATTGTTACATATAGGTTGAGATTAAAAGCAGCTTACGCGTTTCGTCATATAGACTTGGTCACAGAGGGGATGGAAAGGAAGCTATTTACTCATCATTAATAGCCCTCCTCAGCAACATTAGATCTCCCCCAGCTTCAATAGATTCCCCCCAGCAACAATAGAGAGCCCCCCCCCCCAACAACAACAGATCTCCACCAACAACAATAGATCCTCATCAGCAGCAATAGACCTCGCCTAGAAACAAAAGACCCCCTAGGAACAATAGATCTCCTCCAGCAGCAGTAGTGCCCCCCAGCAACAATAGTTCCCCCTCAGCAACAATAGATCTCCTCCAGCAACAATAAATATTTCCAGAACTAATAGTCCCCTCAGCAATATTAGATCTCCCCTAGCATCAATAGATTCCCCTCAGCAACAATAGATATTTCCAGCAACAATACCCCCCCTCAGCAACATTAGATCTCCTCTAGCATCAATAGATCCCCTCAGCAACAAGAGAGCCCCCCCCAAAAAAAACAATAGATTTCCCTCAGCAACAATAGATATTTCCAGCAACAATAGCCCCCCTCAGCAACATTAGATCTCCCCTAGCATCAGTAGATTCCCCTCAGCAACAATAAAGCCCTCCCCCCGAAACAATTGATCTCCCTCAGCAACAATAGATCAACCAGCAACAATAGATCAACCAGCAACAATAGATCTCCCACAGCAAGAATATATGACCCTTAGCACAACAACAATAGATCCCCTGCAACAATATACCCTCAGGAACAATGAACCCCGCCAATAACAATCAATCTGCAACAGTAGATCCCTCCCAACAACAATTTAACCCCCAGCAACAATAGATCTCCCCCAGGGACAATAGATTCCCCAGCAGCCAGCATCAATAGACCCCCCCATCACACCCCAGCAGCACCCCTTGTCATTACATACATTCAGTGCTGGAGGTGCCGGGACTGCGTCCACCCGCGTTCCGGCAAAAGCCCTGACTGCGCCCAATACCAAAACTGAGTAAATAGTCCCCTCTTTGTCCCCGGCCCCTGATGCTGAACCGAGGAACGCCACTGCGAATATTATTATTATTATTATATTTTTAACCTTAATTTACATCCTAAGCCTAATTTACATGCATGGCTGGTCTGAAAGAGGATCTGCACCGTTTCGGGTTCTATGCAAAGCAATGAAATGCGTTTTTGTTTTTTACTTGTACATTTTGTTAATGCAAATTTCAAAATATTTAATCTGTCTAAATACTACATATTTCTTTTTGCAGGTTTTTCTCTGTCACTTTGGCTGTGCAGAGGTGCAGCGATTATACGCTAAGTACAGACACCGACACCAATAGAGATGGAAAAGGAAAGGAAATTTTGAAACCCTGAGAAAATTGTTATTATTATTTATTTTTTATTTTTTGTAGAAATTTTTGTAAAAATTAAAAAAAAAAAATTCAGTGTGGAGTAGTTTTACAAATTGTCACAAAGTCATTTTGTTATGCTGGGAATATGATATGCAGTGTGTAAAAAAAAAAGTATTATGCTTGAATAAAGGCCGGTTCACACCACATGCAGTCCAGTGTGGTTTTTTTTCTGCATCAAAAACGCATGAAAAGTAGGTTATATGGTTTCCAATGGCATAGTTCACACCAGTGCTTGCAGTTCCAGTGCGTTCCAGTTCCAGAAAAAAAAAAGTAGAACGAGACACTGCGAGACAACCCCGCACACAGAAGTCACCTCGCCAGTGTGGTACGACCCACCTACGGTTTCTTGCATGGGCACGTGATGAGGTACACTATGAACCTAGTGGCCTATCTTTATTCAACCCACCCAATAGTACATCACATTTTATCGATATGTTTCGTAACCTAGTGCTAAAAGATCTTGATGCACTTCCCAATAAAAGGGTTCATCAAGATCCTGCTATCGCATCGGGACTTAAATCCCTGTGCGAGAGAAAAAATCTCATTATCCGCCCCACTGATAAGGGGGGTGGGATAGTTGTGTTGGACAAGGAGGATTATATTAAAGAAATGATGAGACTTTTAGATGATCCTACTACCTATAAGGTGCTCCCTGGAGATCCGACTGTAAACTAAAAAAGGGCTTTGATAGAGATAGTGGACGAGGGCTTCTCTTTGAATATTCTGGACAAGAAAGAAAAAGAATATCTGATCCCATTGGCCCCACGGATCCCCATTAGCTACTATCTATCCAAGGTCCACAAGAATCTAGCCAATCCTCCTGGTCGCCCGATTGTCAGCAGCATCAATTTGGTGACCTCGAGGATTGGACGTTACATAGATTTCTATCTCTAACCACTAGTGAAACTTATCCCGTCCTATTTGAAGGACACTCGTGATACCATCAAACTATTGGAATTAGTGGAGTACCAGGACAGCTTCATTATGGTCACTGTGGATGTCTGCCTTATATACATGCATCTCCCACGATTTGGGTCTCACTGCGGTTGAATTGTTTCTGTCCCGGAATTCAGCCCTTCCCTTAATACAGAGGAACTTCGTCATGGAGTTGTTGAGGTTCGCTACTGAACACAACTATTTTTGGTTCCAGGGTGTGTTCTATTCTCAAATCAAGGGTGTGGCCATGGGGGCGAAAAACGCCCCAAGTTTGGCCAACTTGTTCATGGCCCAGTGGGAGGAGGATGTCGTCTATGCCCTAAGGACTCTTATTCCAAAAGTCCTAATCGTACGACCCATGTACTGTTTCTTGCATGGGCACGTGATGAGACACACTATGAACCTAGTGGCACAGGTTGTAAAGTGCTTAATTTTGTAGGTGCGCATGGTAACTGTGGAAATGAAAAGTATCAGTCATGCGTCTGCCACAAATGTTATGTAAGCAGACATTACATTCCCTACACGGAAAGTAGCCTTTACATTGTTGAAAGAAGGCTATAACTTTCTGGGGGGTCAATGATATTGGGAGCAACCTCACCCTGAACGGAGCGGGCACCCCTAAAGATGATGCCAGCCCGTTCAGGTAAATCCGGTCCCAAGACCCGATCACCAAGTAGCACTTTCCAATGTTTATTTAAGATCTTTTTAATCTCTTTGTGTTGTGTTGAGAAGGAGGTGAAAAAGGATAACTTAAATTTATTCTCCCTTGTGGGTTTCGGATGGTCTACCAATAAAGAATTTCTATCCAACCTGGAAACAGCTTCAATGTCAGCATCGAGTACAGCAGGTCTATAACTTTTTTTAAGTACCTGGGACTGGTGATGGAAAACACTGTCACTGGTACAGTTTCGTCTGAGGCGTAGAAACTGTCCACGAGGGACTGAATTCAACCACTGGTGACAACTATTCACAGGGATATAGCCATTCCTGTCAGTGGGCTTGAAGTAGGTTTTGAACTCCAAGCCTTGGCGAGTAGCTGTGACTTCCAGATCTAAAAAAGGGATAGTCATGGAACTGGCCTCATAATTTAAAACAATGCCACGGTCGTTATCATTCAAAGTGGCTATGAAGCTGTCTAAAGAAATTCTATCGCCAATCCAGAGGAGGAGGATGTCGTCTATATACCTAGCCCAAAGGACCAATTCGGGTCTACTTAGGGCATGGACCACATCCTCCTCCCACTGGGCCATGAACAAGTTGGCCAAACTTGGGGCATTTTTCGCCCCCATGGCCACACCCTTGATTTGAGAATAGAACACACACTGAAACCAAAAATAGTTGTGTTAAGTAGCGAACCTCAACAACTCCATGATGAAGTTCCTCTGTATCAAGGGAAGGGCTGAATTCGGGGACAAAAACAATTCAACCGCAGTGAGACCCAAATCATGGCAGAAGCACGTATATAAGGCGGAGACATCCGCAGTGACCATAATGAAGCTGTCCTGGTACTCCACTGATTCCAATAGTTTGATGGTATCACGAGTGTCCTTCAAATAGGATGGGATAAGTTTGACTAGCGGTTGGAGATAGAAATCAATGTAGCGTCCAATCCTCGAGGTCACCGAATCAATGCCGCTGACGATCGGGCGACCAGGAGGATTGGCTAGAATCTTGTGAACCTTGGGTAGATAGTAGCTAATGGGGATCCATGGGGCCAATTGGATCAGATATTCTTTTTCTTTCTTGTCCAGAATATTCAAAGAAAAGCCCTCGTCCACTATCCCTATCAAAGCCCTTTTGTAGTTCACAGTCGGATCTCCAGGGAGCACCTTATAGGTAGTACGATCATCTAAAAGTCTCATTTCTTTAATATAATCCTCCTTGTCCAACACAACTACCCCACCCCCTTATCAGCGGGGCGGATAATGAGATTTTTCTCTCACAGGGATTCAAAGTGGTTGTAAAACCTTTACAACCACTTTAAACTACAGGCAATCCTATAATTAGGCTTGCCTGTAGCTGCACTGGATATCTCCTAAACCTGCACAGTTTAGGAGATATCCCTGTATTTGCATGTGCCGACGTCATGCGGCACATGCGCACTTAAGCCAACTGAAGCAATGGCACGTACGTGCCGTTGCTTCAGTTGTACTGTGCCGTTCACGGCGGCTCCCGCGCGCATGTGTGGGAGTGACTTCATCGCAGCTCCGGCCAATCACAGTGCTGGATCCGTGATACCCATAAGCAAGCCCAGTGCAACATGTCGGTGGCCTGAGGGGGAGCCGAGGATGGCTGCGAGGGCTTCGTTCTCGGGTAATTCATAATGAGCTAGCATGCTATGTATACTAGCTCATTATGCCTTTATCTTGCAGGGTGTGTTTTTATTTTTTTATTTTTTTGCAGGAGGGTTTACTTCCTCTTTAAGTCCCGATGCGATAGCAGGATCTTGATGAACCCTTTTTTAGGAAGTGCATCAAGATCTTTGAGCACTAGGTTACGAAACACATTGACAAAATGTGATGTACTATTGGGTGGGTTGAATAAAGATAGGCCACTAGGTTCATAGTGTACCTCATCACGTGCCCATGCAAGAAACAGTACGTGGGTCATACGATTAGGACTTTTGGAATAAGAGTCAATGAACATTTAGCTAAGATTAAAAAGGGTTGTATAAAGCATAGCATGCAATGCCATTACCTGGAACATCACAACAAAGATCCCACAGGTACACAGTTCCAGGTCATAGACAAATTTGTACCACATTGGCGAGGTGACTCCTGTGTGCGGGGTGTCTCGCGGCTCGAGACCTATTGGATATATGAGCTGAAGTGCTACTCACCCCCACGGTATGAATGTGGATTGGGACATTAACTGTTTTATCAACCGGGCGTGATTGGCACTTGAATGGCACTTCCACTTCCAGTGGTCTATGGTCCGTGACACACTGCCCCTGAGTTTCCCCATTATATTATTGGTATAGTTTCCTTTATCATGAACGGTATAATAATTTTATTTTGTCATGATTTTGCATTATGTTTGCCCATTATATGTGCTATATAGTTACTATTTGTATGTACAATTGTATTGTATTATTTTTATTGTTCATGTCATTTATTGTTTTTGGCTCATAGGCCCCCGGTCCGGATATGCCCCCCTTTCCCCAGTTAGGAGACACCTTTTTTGGCTTATGCTGATTGGAGACTCTCTGGGAATCTTTGAGATCCCTATTGGCTGGGTCCTGAGCCCTCATTGAAGACAGTGTGTGCTGGCTGAGGACGATGAGGGTGTAAACGCACACACATTTCAGTGTTGGTATCGGCTCCTTCGTACTGTGAGGGGTGACGCTGCAATGTGGTTTCACGTTTGGTAGGCGGGGGTTTCGGTTGCGCTTTCTGTGATGACGTTGTGGCACTGCCGTGCTCCCGTTCGCGGGAGCGTGTGTGCGTATGACACGCATCAGCGTGACACTTAAACCCCGTCCTCCATGATGACGTGTGGTGCTGCCGCGTTCCTGGTAGTGGTGTAGCGTCACATATGGCGACCCATCACATTTCGCTACCCACTGGAGTGCGCATGCGCGACGCCGCCAAATGCATTCCAACACTTTTAAGATGGTTGTAAGACACCACGGAACTGACGTTGAACTGCGCTTGTGCAGTTATTATGTGGCTCCACCCCTAAGTCCAGGTTCAAGCCCCACCAACCAAGTGGACATAGAGTCAGATTATAATAATGCCGAGCGAAGCGAGCCCGCGAGGTGCCCTGTTGCAAAGTGGTGTCTTACAACCGTCGTAAAAGTGTTGGAAGGCATGCACACTCTAGCGGGTAGCGAAATGTGATGGGTCGCCATATGTGACCCTACAGTGGGAGCGCGTGCGTGTGTAACAAACATCAACGTGATACTAATGCCTTCTTAGATGTGATTGGTGCGACACGACCTGGCGCCATTAGTACTTTATGCGTGGTGTTCCCTTATTGGCTATCGTCTTCTATTATTGAATCAAGATGAGGCTTGGTGCAAAAGGGGTTTAGCATTGGAGTTGACCCAGTAAAAATCCAGAGTCGTTGTTTGCATTCCATGCATTTGTTTTAACGTTAATGTTTAGTTCAGAGACCATTTGTTTTTACCTCTTGTAGCCACTGAGACTGATATAGAGGCTTGGTGGGCAAGCTTCTGGCCTCATTTCCGGTTGCGCCCTGTTGGGGGCGTTGTGGGCAATTTACACAATTATGAACCAGTTTATAAATATCAATAGCAATGTGGGGAGGCAGGAGATATGCCCCTGTTGATCACCTATGGTGTCGAAACGCGTCGGACCTGCTTATCTTATGCCTCCCACATTGCTTTTATACGATTTTTGTGATCACATCTTTTATCTCCTCTGCATCTGTCATTTTGATGTATGATCTTACATCTTTTTTTTTTTTGATTGACCTGCACCATTGGGAGCCACCCTCTTTTTATATTTTCCTGCTTACCCGCCTTCCTTTGAGAATGTTCACCTTCACGGCTGTCCTCTGGATCGACCTACCAGTTAGTCCCTTGATGATGTCTGGTCCCATGGTTCGGAGTCCTGGGATCCATTGTTCGGTTCCATCCCGCTTTTGCATCCCCATTATACTAGAGCGCTAGGAATATAGCGCCCACCGCCCGTCAGACTCACTGCCGTATGGTAGGTGTGTCCATCACATCTGGTAAGAGCGTTTTATCTCATCCACTTTGAAAATCGATCTTCGCATGTATCTCAGTTATCTCATTGGAATTGAGTCCTCCTTCGTCTTCAGAAGTGAATTTTTTATTGTTGACGCTTTCTGGACTTTGTTGTTTACAACCTTTGGAAATACACATCATGTGTTCTTCTTTTGACATACAGTATAGTGAACTGTTTCCTTCGTGCATATCAGTGTATTCACCTTTTGTGTACCATTGAAATGATGGTTTATTGTTTTTTGAATTGTTCTCTGTTAGCACTTTTACACAGGCACTTTAGTGAGTGACACATCACTTTCTCTTATTAGTAAATTTTTATTACTGTGTGCTTTCGTGCACACAGAGGTATTTCACCTTTCGGCGCTACACTAATTTTTACACATTTATTTGGACTTTCTTTGTTTGAGTGTTTAGCAGCTATTAACTTATCACTTTCTATCACATTTGGTTTAGCGCAGTTTTACCCATATTTTTTTTTAAAACCTAACCCTGCTTTAAAATTCTCCACAACTTTATCCCTGACCTGTCTGGTGTGTTCCTTGGCCTTCGTGATGCTGTTTGTTCACTTAGGTTCTCTAACAAACCTCTGAGGGCTTCACAGAACAGCTGTATTTGTACTGAGATTAAATTACACACAGGTGGACTCTATTTACTAATTTAGCGACTTCTGAATGCAATTGGTTCCACTAGATTTTAGTTAGGGGTATCAAAGTAAAGGGGGGCTGAATACAAATGCACCCCACACTTTTCACATATTTATTTGAAATGTTGAAAACCATTTATCATTTTCCTTCCACTTCACACCTTGTGCCACTTTGTGTTGGTCTATCACAAAAAATCCCAAAAAAATACATTTACGTTTTTGGTTGTAACATGACAAAATTTGGAAAATTTCAAGGGGGTATGAATACTTTTTTAAGGCACTGATGAGGAGGCACTGATAGGTGGCACTGATGGGCACTGATAGGTGGGACTGATGGGCACTGGTAGGCGGCACTGATAGGTGACACTGATGAGGGGGCACTGATGGGTACTGGTTTCCAGCACTGATGGGCACCCGTAGGCGGCACTGATAGGTGACACTGATAAGGGGGCTCTGATGGGTACTGGTTGGCAGCACTGATGGGCACTGGTAGGTGGCACTGATAGGTGACACTGATGAGGGGGCACTGATGGGTACTGGTTGGCAGCACTGATGGGCACTGGTAGGTGGCACTGATAGGTGACACTGATGAGGGGGCACTGATGGGTACTGGTTGGCAGCACTGGTAGGTGGCACTGATAGGTGACACTAATGAGGGGGCACTGATGGGTACTGGTTGGCAGCACTGATGGGCACTGGTAGGTGGCACTGATAGGTGACACTGATGAGGGGGCACTGATGGGTACTGGTTGGCAGCACTGATGAGCACTGGTAGGCGGCACTGATAGGTGACACTGATGAGGGGACACTGATGGGTACTGATTGGCAGCACTGATGGGCACTGGTAGGCGGCACTGATAGGTGGCACTGATGAGGGGGCACTGATGGGTACTGGTTGGCAGAACTGATGGGCACTGTTGGGACTACACTAATAAGCAGTGCCCTGATTAAAAGTGTAGATGTCCTTTTAACACAAGCCGTTTATATTCTCTCTTTTTCTCTCCTCTTGCTGTCAGCGTGAGGAAAGAAAAGCCGATGTGTTTACAACCATGATCAGCTGTCATGGGACACAGTTGATCACAGGGTAAAGGGCCCGCTGTGATTGGCCCTTTACCCCGATCTGTGATCAGCTAAGTCCGAAGGACTCGGTGATCACAGAGGGCACTGCAGGGGGTGCGCGGGCGGCACGATCACGGGAGGACGTCCATCTATGCTCTCCTGGCAAAGTAAGCCTGCGCTATAGCTCTCTTTTGGCTATAGCGTGGGCAGGAAGTGGTTAATCACTCCTGTCGGTGTTAAGTGGTTTGTGCCATCCATGTAACCTGATACATTCTGCTGGAGAGCTTGTGCTTGTAAAAAATATCAGACTTAATGACTGGATCACCAGATGAAAATAGAAAAAAGAAAGCCTAAAAAAGAAAACGAATGCAGCCATTACATCTAAGAATTGGTAAGCTGTAATATAATAAATGTTTGTTTTTGGGTTTAATACTGCTTGAACCTCCCTGGTGATATGATTTTGTCAGATTTTTGCGTCTCAAAGCGGTACAATTATTTTGCATGGAAATTTGGCGTTTTATATTGTAGGCCTGTAGTTCTTAGGAATAACTCACTTAAATCTGTCCAAACAAGAGTCTAGTAGACATCCCGGGTATGATAAAGTTTGAAACACGAAATCATAAATTATAATATAATAAATAACTATAAATAATTATAACAAATAATAATAATACATTTTATTCAATAATGTAATCAAATCAAAAACACTGAAATTTGCTCAGTTGCAGAATTGTCGCTGTCGTTACTTTCAGTGATTGATGACGGATTT
>JBBGZY010001807.1:37500-167500 GCA_037952925.1 Lithobates clamitans | reverse complement strand
CTATCTATCTATCTATCTATCTATCTATCTATCTATCTATCTACCTGTATATCTATCTATCTATCTATCTATCTATCTATCTATCTATCTATCTATCTATCTATCTATCTATCTATCTATCTATCTATCTGTCTATCTGTCTGTCTGTCTGTCTGTCTGTCTGTCTGTCTGTCTGTCTATCTGTCTGTCTATCTATCTGTCTATCTATCTATCTATCTATCTATCTATCTATCTATCTATCTATCTATCTATCTATCTATCTATCTATCTATCTATCTATCTATCTATCTATCTATCTATCTATCTATCTACCTGTATATCTATCTATCTATCTATCTATCTATCTATCTATCTATCTATCTATCTATCTATCTATCTATCTATCTATCTATCTACCTGTATATCTATCTACCTGTATATCTATCTATCTGTATATCTATCTATCTATCTATCTATCTATCTATCTATCTATCTATCTATCTATCTATCTATCTATCTATCTATCTATCTATCTATCTATCTATCTATCTATCTATCTATCTACCTGTATATCTATCTACCTGTATATCTATCTATCTGTATATCTATCTATCTATCTATCTATCTATCTATCTATCTATCTATCTAATCCATTCTATCCCTCTGTGTGTCTATAGGCCCATCACGGGCGAGTGATGGCAAGGGGGGGGGGGGTTGGTTGGGATTTTGTTTGCGCCCCCCTAAAAAAATGAAGCACCAGCCGCCACTGATGTGGATGTCTTCCTTACTCTATAAACGAGGCTGTTATAATGGTAATTCCAAAACCTGGAAAGGACCCACTCCTACCTGATTCCTATAGGCCCATTTCTCTAATTAACACTGACATTAAACTGTTGGCCAGGGTACCCATAACCAGATAGGCAGGTGTAGTTTCTGAATTGGTACATTTGGACCAGTCAGGCTTTAGATACCGGCTAGATCCACAGCATTGAATATACGCAGGTTATTCCTGAATATCCAGCTTCCGTTAGATACTCCAGGCAACATAGCGGTATTCTCCCTCAACGATGCCAAGGCCTTCAATAGCATCGAGTGGAGATACCTTTGGCCAGTGCTGCAGAGGTTCAGAGTAGGAAAAACCTCTCTCTCCTGGGTGCAATTGCTGTATGCGGACCCTAAAGCGAGGGTTAGGATTAACAGAGCTCTTTCAGATGCCTTTCCATTATTCAGGGGAACTAGACAGGGATGTTCTATTTCACCCCGATATTTGCTCTGGTGTTGGAACAGCTAGCAGCCAAGATTAGAGCCTCTCCAGAGATTGTTGGATTCCATCAGGGTGGAAGGGAGTATTAACTCTCCCTTTACGCAGATGATACCCTGATATATCTGGGGGACACTGCTGACTCCATGGAATCTGTAATAAATATTATAAATCAGTTTGGGCAATACTCAGGGTTTTATTGCTGGATCCTCTAGGGCAGGGGTCTCAAACTGGCGGCCCTCCAGCTGTTGTGAAACTACAAGTCCCATGAGGCATTGCAAGGCTGACAGTTACAAGCATGACTCCCACAGGCAGAGGCATGATGGGACTTGTAGTTTTGCAACAGCTGGAGGGCCGCCAGTTTGAGACCCCTGCCCTAGGGTCTCCTCTTCCAGATTCGGCATCTCAAGAGGAGGTAGTCTGCTCTTTCAAATATCTGGGGATTGTAGTGATGGGGGATACTGGAGACTACATTAAGTTGAATTTCAAACCTATTCTACAGAAGTTTAAGCAAAAATGCACTAGCTGGTGTAAATTACCTTTGTCAGTATTGTAATGGGCAGGGCTAATCTTGTCAAGATGGTGTGGGCTCCCCAAATACTATATATCCTGCATAATGCCCCAGTGTAGTTTCCACGTTACTGGGTTGACTGTATAGACTCCCAATATAGAGTGCTAATATGGAAGAATGGAGTGGCCCATAATTAACTAACTACACTACAGCACCCTAAGGACCTGGGCAGGGTGGCAGTTCCTCATTCCTATACATACTTCCTGGCTGAGCAGTTACATCACTTTTCTGGGTGGGATCTGCCGGGAACATTGGACCCTTTCAGGACCTTGGTGATTAAATCCCTTGAGGAATATTCAGCGATGACCCAGCTGGAGATCGGACTTCCAGAGGTGTCACCAGACTGCCCAACTGTGCAGCTAATTGTTAAACTATGGAAGGAGCTTAAGAAGAGAAATGGCATGAGAGGTTTTCTGGAGTGTACCCCCATCTGGCGCAATAGATCATACCCTGGACTAGCCAAAATTCCTAGCTACTCAATATGGAAGAAGGCTGGAATTACTGTAAATATCTCTCACAATTGTTTGATGGGTCCACTATAAAAACATTCGACCAATTGCGACAGGAATTTCCTCGGCTCCATAATGGCAATTACCTGTATTTACAAGTAATGCCGTGTACACACAACTGGACTTTTCGACTGAACTGGTCCGATGGAACAAATCCGTCAGACAATTCGATCATGTGTGGGCTTCATCTGACCTTTTCTGTAGAAAAATCTGATGGACTTTAGAAATAAAACATGTTTCAAATCTTTCCGACGGACTATCGAAAAATCGGCTCGTCTGTATTCTAGTCCGACAGAGGAAAACCGACACTAGGGCAGCTATTGGCTACTGGCTATGAACTTCCTTATTCTAGTCCGGTCATACGTCATCATGTTCAAATCCATTGGACTTTGGTGTGATCGTGTGTAGACAAGTCCGTTTCGATGGTACTCCATCGGAACTCCGTCGAAAAGTCCTTCACAGTTCAGTCCGTCAAAGTCTGGTTGTGTGTACAC
This sequence comes from Lithobates clamitans, assembly GCA_037952925.1. Classification (NCBI taxonomy): domain Eukaryota; kingdom Metazoa; phylum Chordata; class Amphibia; order Anura; family Ranidae; genus Lithobates; species Lithobates clamitans. Next base: position 164,686 of record JBBGZY010001807.1, on the reverse strand, counting down.
GGCATAAGACATGATTTGAGAGTGCAGGGCAGAAGCTCAAATTTTTTTGTATTATGTATTTTCATATATATACATGCACAATGGCATAAGCATAATGGATACATATACATCAGTTTGGCACCACATAAAAGATTGTAAATGTTGATAAATATAATACAACGTGTTTCATATTAGCAGGCATTAGTACATCATATTCAAAAGAGCTGCTATAAGATGGGTACACATACACATTGATAATTGCAGAGTACTCAATGAATTTTGGATGTATAAAAGGTATATATGGACCAGTGAATAAGTAATGAGCCAGACTTGTCTGAGCACCCCATGGAAACTCGACGTATTCCATGGCTATATGCCATTTATCAGGAGTTGGGTACAGAAGTAAACTGTAAATATGTTCCACCCCTTTAAAGGGAGAAAATACCTCATGGGGAGAAAGAAATCTATACTCATAGGTCAGCTGAAGCACTGTGCTTGGCTAGCATCGAGGAGGATGGGGCCCCAAATGATTGTCTGTTCTGGAGCTGAGGCAAGGAACCCCACCCCAGCCAAGTTTTTGCTACCTCAGACAAATAGGGCAGTATTTCACGACTATATGCCTGTTTGTTATCACATATACAGGCCACAAGCTTGCTACCTTGCAGGGATAAATAGGAATCAGATGTTGGCCCTATTGATGGGGAAAGCTGGACACAAATCCTGGCTGCTGGTCTGTTAGTGTCCATATCTGCAGCAAAGAAACTATCACATTTGTTTATCCTCCACCGGGCTTACAGAACTCCTATTCAACTGCATAGGTGGGGTAGGAGGGACTCCCCCTTGTGTCCGAAAAGGCCAAATACACCCAGACACTCTGATCCATCTGTTGTGCAAGGGTCCAAATCTAGTGAGATACTGGCAAGACGTGGTCGGTGTCATTATAAATGTCTATCAGTTACAGTTACAACTGTCCCCGGTCACTTGTTTGCTTGGTAACCTAGAAGAGGAATTATACTCCCCGACTACATATGTTGTCTAACTTAGACTACTTTATCTTGTTAGAAAATTGATGGCGCACTACTGACTCTCTCCTCAGGTGCCTATGGCACACCAGTGGATACAACAAATGAATGGTATACTGATCAGAGAGAAGCATGCATATCAGCATAGGAATGCAAGTGGCAAATTTACAAATATCTGTCAGGAATGTCTGGAAAGACCTGCAGTAGCTCCACCTCAGTTAGTCTATGATAGACTACTCCAGATGTGAGAGCATTGTCTTAGATGAATTGGCTGATAGGATGGTGGGGACAGATGGACATGGAGATGGGACGGCGGTCTACCATACACCTGGACTGCTTGCTCGAAGGACAACACACACTTTATAAGTTGGTTTTAGTTTTATTTCTATTTTATGTTCTATTTTTGCAATAATGAACCCTATACTGCTGATGTAGAATATATTCCTAGATGTGATCTATAAACACTGTATATTGGTTTGATTCCTGAAATATATAGCTATTGATGTACTGTTTATCTTACTGGAAGTTCCTTCTAATCCGGTACTTTGTAGTTTTGTACTTATTTGCAATTTTTGTACAATAAAAACTTTTTTTCTGATTTAAAAAAAAAGAGCATTGGGTGCACATTAGGGGCGGATTATCCCTAAGCTTCGGGATATATTTTTATTTACTTTTCTTGGCAGAGATTTCATCATCCACATCGATCAATGTGAACGGAGGAATCTGTTAGGTTCCTCTTTCTTTCATGGGCTGAACGAAAAAAAAGAACGGTGCATGTATGCCCATCATTAGAAGTGGGTGGATGCAGGGCGGTATTCAAATGATGGGCATACCACTGATCGATCAATGTGAATGGAGGAATCTGTTAGGTTCTATTTTTTCATTTTACAGAGAGGGGACACAAGGAGAGGAGAAAGAATGCTGGTCACCCCTAAAGAATAAGAACAAAAAAAGAGGAGTTTCCCAGGGGTGGGGTTTTTTGGCAGCAAAGTAAACAGGTTGAGTCAGTAGTATATAAAAAATAGACGTATTTATTTAAAAAAAATAGCATAACATGGAAGTTAAAACAATGAGCTCCAGTGGGAAGTACTTTAAAACTTATTGAGCTTATTGAGCATACATTTACAGACATAATTCCATAACAACATTAAACAAGGAATGTTGACAATATGAAAATTGAGCCTGATGCATTTCAACCCGTACACTAAGGGTCTTCTTCGGAGGGTCAGTCTGCTGGAAGACATATATGATATAGGTACACGTGTAAAAGTTTTACTTATGCACAATACAATTACTATACAGTGCATACATGTAATATAGTTACCCAACAATGTATGTCCAGCAAGGAAAAAAGGAAGCCTCCTACATGGAGATCGCCTTAAAAATTGCCTTCTCCTCTTCCCCTAAGGGGGTCCCAAGGCACCTCCACCGCCACAGCAGCCAAGCATGGGGCAGTGATCCAGCGACGTGACTTACGAGAGGTCACACCAAGAAGCGCCCCCTATTAGGTCAAAAGACCAGCCGGAAGGCAGGCTACACCTGTGATGAGAATTCAGAGACCAACTAAGTGGAACGCCTATGATATGTAATTATTAATTAAATGAATAATCAGTTGGCCACATAGGAGGCAAGAGTCTTCTAAACATACCATTTATATAGAAATAAAGGGGCCTCAAAGTGTTCAAAAGATATATATATATATATATATATATATATATATATATATAACAAATGTGCAAATAAGTAAGATAAGAAAACGGGAAGAGCCAGTTGAATAGAGTAGATGTATAGGGGGTCAAAGTATTAATACACGCCAGCTTAATCAATACCATTGTGTTAAAGATAATGGTGATAAGTGAAAGCATGCGTGAGAAAAAGAACATCAAAGAGCAAAAATTGTGAGTAGATGCCCAGAATAAAACCACAAAAGAAAAAGGATAGTGTAATTGAAATGAAAAGAGATAGTGTAAACCCAAAACATTACCTTAAGGGGTGTTAAAGAGCATATGAAACTGCACTATGCTGCCTCATATGATCAGACTGAAACTTGTGACCCAACCCGGGATTGGCCGCAAGCTGTGTCAGGCTCAGTGGATCAGTATCCATTCCGAGTCGACCAGTCTGAAATAAATGCATATACAAAAATATCACTATAAATAATTAAATAAAAATAAATAATTAATTTTATGAAATAAGCCATAGCTATATTGGGCAGCACTATTGAGCAAAGACATATTGCTGGGATGTATACTTATAGTACAGGAGCTGCGTGTGCTTCTGACCCACCAAGCAGGAAGAGACTAGGAATCCATAATCGCTACCACCCATATATGTACTACTTACTAGGGGCGTGTGTTCCTTATCATGAATCCAGCACGGGTGTGCACTAGCGGTCGATTGAACCATCACAGGTGGCATGGCCGCCATACAACCAGCCCAGTGTGGTCTCCCCGGCATTCGGGAAGAGCCAAACGGCCCCGAAATTATGTCATTCACGTACTGGTATGTTGCTGGACTTTGAGTGGTTATACCAGAATGATACCTGCAGGTTTAGCTATCATCTTGGTATCATTCTTTTCAGACAGCGGTCGGCTTTCATGTAAAAGCAATCCTAGCGGCTAATTAGCCTCTAGACTGCTTTTACAAGCAGTGGGAGGGAATGCCCCCCCACCGTCTTCCATGTTTTTCTCTGGCTCTCCTGTCCCAACAGGGAACCTGAGAATGCAGCCGGTGATTCAGCCAGCTGACCATAGAGCTGATCAGAGACCAGAATGGCTCCAAACATCTTTATGGCCTAAGAAACCGGAAGCTACGAGCATTTCATGACTTCATGATTTCGCCGGATGTAAACAGCGCCATTGGGAAATTGGGAAAGCATTTTATCACACCGATCTTGGTGTGGTCAGATGCTTTGAGGGCAGAGGAGAGATCTAGGGTCTAATAGACCCCAATTTTTTCAAAAAAGAGTACCTGTCACTACCTATTGCTATCATAGGGGATATTTACATTCCCTGAGATAACAATAAAAATGATATAAAAAAAATAAAAATGAAAGGAACAGTTTAAAAATAAGATAAAAAAGCAAAAAAATAATAAAGAAAAAAAAAAAGCACCCCTGTCCCCCCCTCTTCTCGCACAAAGGCGAACGCAAGCGTCGGTCTGGCATCAAATGTAAACAGCAATTGCACTATGCATGTGAGGTATCACCGCAAAGATCAGATTGAGGGCAGTAATTTTAGCAGTAGACCTCCTCTGTAAATCTAAAGTGGTAACCTGTAAAGGCTTTTAACCACTTCAGCCCCGGAAGGATTTACCCCCTTCCTGACCAGAGCACTTTTTACAATTTGGCACTGCGTCGCTTTAACTGCTAATTGCGCGGTCATGCAATGGTGTACCCAAACAAAATTTGCGTCCTTTTCTTCCCACAAATAGAGCTTTCTTTTGATGGTATTTGATCACCTCTGCCATTTTTATTTTTTGCGCTATAAACGGAAAAGACCGAAAATTTTGAAAAAAAATGATATTTTCTACTTTTTGTTATAAAAAAAATCCAATAAACTCAATTTTATTCATACATTTAGGCCAAAATGTATTCGGCCACACGTCTTTGGTAAAAAAAAAGTCAATAAGCGTATATGTATTGGTTTGCGCAAAAGTTAGCGCCTTCCATCTAGGGTACATTTTCTGGAATTTACACAGCTTTTAGTTTATGACTGCCTATGTCATTTCTTGAGGTGCTAAAATGGCAGGGCAGTACAACCCCCCCCCCCAAATGACCCCATTTTGGAAAGTAGACACCCCAAGGAAATTGCTGAGAGGCATGTTGAACCCATTGAATATTTATTTTATTTGTCCCAGGTGATTGAATAATGACAAAAAAAAAAATTTACAAAAAGTTGTCACTAAATGATATATTGCTCACACAGGCCATTGGCATATGTGGAATTGCACCCCAAAATACATTCAGCTGCTTCTCCTGAGTATGGGGATACCACATGTGTGGGACTTTTTGGGAGCCTAGCCGCGTATGGGGCCCCGAAAACCAAGCACCGCCTTCAGGATTTCTAAGGGCATAGATTTTTGATTACACTCCTCACTACCTATCACAGTTTTGAAGGCCATAAAATGCCAAGATGGCACAAAACACCCCCAAATGACCCCATTTTGGAAAGTAGACACCCCAAGCTATTTGCTGAGAGGTATGTTGAGTCCATGGAATATTTTATTTTTTGACACAAGTTGTGGGAATGTGACAATTTTTTTTTTTTTGCGCAAAGTTGTCACTAAATGATATATTGCTCACACAGGCCATGGGCATATGTGGAATTGTACCCCAAAATACATTTAGCTGCTTCTCCTGAGTATGAGGATACCACATGTGTGGGACTTTTTGGGAGCCTAGCCGCGTACGGGGCCCCGAAAACCAATCACCGCCTTTAGGATTTCTAAGGGCATAAATTTTTTATTTCACTCCTCACTACCTATCAGAGTTTTGAAGGCCATAAAATGCCAAGATGGCACAAAATCCCCCCAAATGACCCCATTTTGGAAAGTAGACACTCCAAGCTATTTGCTGAGAGGCATGTTGAGTCCATGGAATATTTTATATTTTGACACAAGTTGCAGGAAAGTGACAATTTTTTTTTTTTTTTTTTTTGCACAAAGTTGTCACTAAATGATATATTGCTCAAACATGCCATGGGCATATGTGGAATTGCACCCCAAAATATATTCTGCTGCTTCTCCTGAGTACGGGGATACCACATGTGTGGGACTTTTTGGGAGCCTAGCCGCGTACGGGGCCCCGAAAACCAAGCACCGCCTTCAGGATTTCTAAGGGCATAAATTTTTGATTTCACTCCTCACTACCTATCACAGTTTTGAAGGCCATAAAATGCCAAGATGGCACGAAACCCCCCCAAATGACCCCATTTTGGAAAGTAGACACCCCAAGCTATTTGCTGAGAGGCATGTTGAGTCTATGGAATATTTTATTTTTTGACACAAGTTGCGGGAATGTGAGAATTTTTTTTTTTTTTGCACAAAGTTGTCACTAAATGATATATTGCTCACACAGGCCATGGGCATATGTGGAATTGCACCCCGAAATACATTCTGCTGATTCTCCTGAGTACGGGGATACCACATGTGTGGGACTTTTTGGGAGCCTAGCTGCGTACGGGGCCCCGAAAACCCAGCACCGCCTTCAGGATTTCTAAGGGCGTAAAGTTGTAATTTCACTCCTCACTACCTATCACATTTTTGAAGGCCATAAAATGCCCAGATGGCACAAACCCCCCCAATTGACCCCATTTTGGAAAGTAGACCCCCCAAGCTATTTGCTGAGAGGCATGTTGAGTCCATGGAATATTTTATATTTTGACACAAGTTGCGGGAAAGTGACAATTTTTTTTTTTTTGCACAAAGTTGTCACTAAATGATATATTGTTCAAACATGCCATGGCCATATGTGGAATTACACCCCAAAATATATTCTGCTGCTTCTCCTGAGTACGGGGATACCACATGTGTGGGACTTTTTGGGAGCCTAGCCGCGTACGGGGCCCCGAAAACCAAGCACCGCCTTCAGGATTTCTAAGGGCATACATTTTTGATTTTACTCCTCACTACCTATCACAGTTTTGAAGGCCATAAAATGCCAAGATGGCACAAAACCCCCCCAAATGACCCCATTTTGGAAAGTAGACACCCCAAGCTATTTGCTGAGAGGCATGGTGAGTATTTTGCAGCTCTCATTTGTTTTTGAAAATGAAGAAAGACAAGAAAAACATATTTTTTTTTTCTTTTTTCAATTTTCAAAACTTTGTGACAAAAAGTGAGGTCTGCAAAATACTCACTATACCTCTCAGCAAATAGCTTTGGGTGTCTATTTTCCAAAATGGGGTCATTTGGGGGGGGGTTTGTGCCATCTGGGCATTCCATGGCCTCCGATACTGTGATAGGCAGTGAAGAGTGAAATCAAAAATTTACGCCCTTAGAAAGCCTGAAGGCGGGGCTTGGTTTCGGGGTCCCGTACGCGGCTAGGCTCCCAAAAAGTCTCACACATGTGGTATCCCCGTACTCAGGAGAAGCAACAGAATGTATTTTGGGGTGTAATTTCACATATTCCCATGGCATGTTTGAGCAATTTGAGCAGTTTGAGCATTTAGTGACAACTTTGTGCAAAAAAAAAAAAAAAAAATTTGTCTTTTTCCCGCAACTTGTGTCACAATATAAAATATTCAATGGACTCGACATGTCTCTCAGCAAATAGCTTGGGGTGTCTACTTTCCAAAATGGGGTCATTTGGGGGGGTTTTGAACTGTCCTGGCATTTTATGCACAACATTTAGAAGCTTATGTCACACATCGACCACTCTTCTAACCATTTGAAGACAAAGCCCTTTCTGACACTTTTTGTTTACATGAAAAAAATATTTTTTTTTGCAAAAAAATTACTTTGAACCCCCAAACATTATATATTTTTTTAAAGCAAATGCCCTACAGATTAAAATGGTGGGTGTTTAATTATTTTTTTTCACACAGTATTTGCGCAGCGATTTTTCAAACGCACTTTTTAAAATTTTAATACACTAAAACACACTATTTTGTCAAAATGTTTGATGAAATAAAAAAGATGATCTTAAGCCGAGTACATGGATACCAAACATGACATGCTTTAAAATTGCGCACAAACGTGCAGTGGCGACAAACTAAATACATTTTTAAAAGCCTTTAAAAGCCTTTACAGGTTACCACTTTAGATTTACAGAGGAGGTCTACTGCTAAAATTACTGTCCTCGATCTGACCTTCGCGGTGATACCTCACATGCATGGTGCAATTGCTGTTTACATTTGACGCCAGACCGACGCTTGCGTTCGCCTTTGTGCAAGAGCAGGGGGGGGGGGCAGGGGTGCTTTTTTTTTTTTTTTTTTTTTTTATTATTTTTTTTGCTTTTTTATCTTATTTTTAAACTGTTCCTTTCATTTTTATTTTTTTTTTATCATTTTTATTGTTATCTCAGGGAATGTAAATATCCCCTATGATAGCAATAGGTAGTGACAGGTACTCTTTTTAGAAAAAATTGGGGTCTATTAGACCCTAGATCTCTCCTCTGCCCTCAAAGCATCTGACCACACCAAGATCAGTGTGATAAAATGCTTTCCCAATTTCCCAATGGCGCTGTTTACATCCGGCAAAATCTAAGTCATGAAATGCTCGTAGCTTCCGGTTTCTTAGGCCATAGAGATGTTTGGAGCCATTCTGGTCTCTGATCAGCTCTATGGTCAGCTGGCTGAATCACCGGCTGCATTCTCAAGTTCCCTGTTGGGACAGGAGAGCCAGAGAAAAACATGGATGACGGTGTGGGGGGGGGCATTCCCTCCCACTGCTTGTAAAAGCAGTCTAGAGGCTAATTAGCCGCTAGGATTGCTTTTACAAGAAAGCCGACCACTGGCTGAAAAGAATGATACCAAGATGATACCTAAACCTGCAGGCATCATTCTGGTATAACCACTCAAAGTCCAGCAACATACCAGTACGTTGCTGGTCCTTGTTGGGCATACATTGTAAACTTTTTTTTCATGCAGCCTGTGGGCTGAACGAAAAAAAGATATTGATCGGTGGGTATGCCCACCATTAGAATACCTCCCTTCATCCACCCACTTCTAATGATGGGCATACTTGCACCGTATATATATACCGAAGCATGGGGGCATCCTCCCGCAAAAGGCAGGAGCAAATCGCTCCTCCACCCACTGCTGCCCCCACGCTTCGGCATATATGCTGAAGTATGTAACTGTGGTGGTGAAATCACCTCCGACAGCGCTGGAGTCACGGCTTTATGTATCGTGGGAGCAAACGCTGTTGCTGTCAAGATAGATAAATCCGTGCTGCAACTGAATGGCGTACCTGCTAAGCAAATGATGGTTAACAAAAAAACAAAGTAACATTACAGTATAACAATAATACTTACCATACCTGCAAAGCAAAATACAAAAAAAACATAGTAAAAAATAAAACATTTAACGCAACCTGTGCCTACCTAAAAAATATATATGCCGAAGCATGGGGGCATCCTCCCGCAAAAGGCAGGAGCAAATCGCTCCTCCACCCACTGCTGCCCCCACGCTTCGGCATATATGCTGAAGTATGTAACTGTGGTGGTGAAATCACCTCCGACAGCGCTGGAGTCACGGCTTTATGTATCATGGGAGCAAACGCTGTTGCTGTCAAGATAAGTAAATCCGCTCTGCAGCTGAATGGCGTACCTGAAAACACAAAAGTGGTTAACAATAAAAAAAACAAAGTATAAAAAAATTGCATACCTATAAACATGATAAAAACATAACAATAAAACATTGCAGTATAGAATGCAGAACAATAGAGAGAGAATAGAGAGAGAACAATAAAACAACAACTATTTTTGGTTTTTTTATTTTATATTTTTTTGTGTTTTTTTCTTTTTTTTTACTTTTTTTTGTTTTTTTTACACTTTTTTTTGTAACTTTAACTTTTTTAACTGGTACCAGGTTTGGGTCTCTCAAAATGCGACAGCATCTTGGGAGACCCTGTGGAAGTGTGCCTAGTCTGTGCAGTGCTGTACCCTACGCTAATACTCCACTAGTGTGTGGTAGCGTTCAAAACATTCACCAATGCAAAGACCAGGATTGCCAGGACAGAGGGGACAACAATACCGGGTGTCACGCCTAAATCCGCGCTTGCTGCAGACACAACATCTTTTTTGGGGGGTTCGTTGGGTAGGGGTACTCGGGAGGGCATAAAGAAAATGCCTCTCATGCAGCCGGCTTACTGCATTTGGTTGGGGATGGTGAGGTGGAGCACCGTCTGGATACAGAAGGGCTCTGACGATCTCTTCCTGGAATTTAAGGAAGGATCCAGTCCGTCCTGAAGCTCTGTATAGCACATAAGCATTCAGCAAAGCCAATTGAAATAAATAAACAGACACTTTTTTGTACCAGCGTCTGGCCTTACGGGCAATTAGGTACGGCGCCAACAACTGGTCGTTGAGGTCCACCCCTCCCATATTAAGGTTATATTCGTGGACACAGAGGGGTTTCTCCACAACACCAGTCACCGTAGGAATTTGGACCATCGTGTCTGCATGAAGGGAGGTGAGAACGAAAACATTCTTCTTATCCCTCCACTTCATAGCGAGCAAATTATTATACTTCAAGCAGGCTCTCTCCCCCAGCCTAAGACGGGAATCTACAAGCCGCTGGGGAAAGCCCCGGCGATTAGGTCACACGGTGCCACATGCTCCAATCTGATGATCAAAAAGGTGGCTAAAAAGTGGCACGCTCGTGTAATAATTGTCCACGTACAAGTGGTACCCCTTTCCGAATAAGGGTGACACCAAGTCCCACACTATCTTGCCAGCGCTTCCTATGTAGTCAGGGCAGTTTGTCGGCTCTACGTGACTATCTTTGCCCTCGTAAACCATAAAACTATATGTATAGCCTGTGGCCCTGTCACAGAGCTTATACATCTTGACCTCGTAACTGGCACGCTTGCTGGGAAGGTACTGTTTGAATGACAAGCGGCCAGAAAATTTAATCAGGGACTCATCAACGCAGACAACTTGATGGGGGGTAAACAAGTCTGCAAAACGTTGGTTGAAGTGGTTTACGAGGGGCCGAATTTTGTAGAGCCGATCGTATGCAGAGTCTCCACGAGGACGACAGAGTTCATTGTCGTTGAAGTACATGAACCGCAAAATCTGCTCGTATCGTGCCCTGGCCATGGAGGCAGAGAACAAGGGTGAATGGTAAATTGGGTCAGTGGACCAATATGACCGCAACTCACTCTTTTTATTCAACCCCATGAGGAGGGAAAGGCCCAGAAAGATCTTAAATTTGGAGACCGTAATTGGTCTCCAATCTCTGGCAAGGGTGGACTGGGGCATAGTGGCGATGTATTGACCAGCGTATAAATTGCTTTGGTCCACAATAGATCTATAGAGATCTTCGGTGAAAAACAGCGAATAAAAATCCAGTGGCGTAAAGTCAACTGTTTCCACCTGAATTCCGGGTTGGCCAGTGAAAGGGGGAAGTACGGGTGCTGCAGAAGTGGTGGGTACCCAATTCGGATTGGCGAATGCAGCAGGAAGGGCACTAGCAGGAAGGGCACTATGGGCACAACGGGCCTGTGTTCGTCTTCTTGGTGGCAGCGGGACACTACTTGTGCTTGCCACCTCGCCAGCTTGAACTGCACTTATGGGACTCGCCATGTCACCAAGTGTTACTGCAGTGCTGGATGTACGACCAGGGTGTACTAGGCCGCTGGTGCTTGCCAGTTCACCAGAAGGAATAGCGGCACTAGTACTTCTCTGCTCCATACGAGAGCCCTGCGGTTCTTGCACTTCAAGGACAGAATAAGTTTGGTGTCTGGTACGCCTGACCTTAGCAGGGACCACAACTCTGTCGTCAGAGCTATCTGTCATGGAGCCGCTGTCCTCTACAGGATCGTATTCTGAGCCTGAATCTGACAGATGAGTGACTTCCTCTTCACTATCTGTCATGCTCAGAAACCTGTAGGCCTCTTCACTAGTGTACCTTCGATTTGCCATTTTGGCCTCTAAATTTAGGGGTACACTAGTGAGACTCACAGGCAAAAAAGCTCCTGACTGTCAGCGACTGATTCAAAACGCTACCAAAAAACTGTTAGCGATCGCAGGGATCAGGCCTGACTCTGCGACCGCTGCAGTTATGTGTGCTTAGTGTTTTGTAAGTGTCAGTAATCGATCAATACTGCACTTGGGTGGGCTGGGCTGGGCTGGGCCGAGGAGCAAAACGCAGGTGCTAGCAGGTATCTGGGCTGATCCCGCTAACACTGCGTTTCAGGGAACCCTAAACTGCTGGGGAGTATAGATCTGATCGGATCAGATATCGATCCGTTCAGATACTATAGCACTAAGGGAGGTGTATGCTGCGTGCGTGGGTTTTAGTGGTACTGGCGCTAACCTGACGCTGCCTGGGGCGACGCAGACCTTATCTGATCCTAAAAACTTAACTTCTATCACCGCCGGGCAATTAGGGGGTTAAACCTTTATAAGGTAATAAACGGCGGGTGCCCTAAAACTATAATAAACTATAATAAACTGTAATAAACTATAATAAACTACAAAAAACAAACTAACCAGCGTCACCCGTAACACTTATACGGTGATCGCTGGTGAAAGGGTTAACTAGGGGGCAATCAGGGGGGTTAAAACCTTTAGCAGGTAGTATATGGGGGTCCCTGTCGCTATAAAACACTGACAGCGAACCTATATACTTACCTCCCTAAACTAGCGTCACCTGTGTCACTAATACAGCGATCATAAAAACGATCGCTTAGCGACACTGGTGACGGGGGGTGATCACGGGGTTAACTTTTATTAGGGAGGTTAGGGGGGTACCCTGGACCTAAAGGGGGGTACCCTAGACCTAAAGGGGGCTAACCTAACTGCCCTAACACTTATAACTGACACAAACTGACACCAATGAAAAAAAAAAAACACTGCTATTGGTGTCAGAGTGACAGTGGGTACAGGGGGGTGATCGGGGGGTGACAGGGGGGTGAAAAGTGTGCCTGGCGTGTTCTACTGAGCGTGTAGTGTTGGTGCACTTACTTGGATGTCTTCTCTCCTCGGCGTCGGATCAAAAAGACCGGCTCGAGGAGAGATGACATCACTTCCTCTCCCTCTGTTTACATTACAGAGGGAGAGGAAGCATTTGATTCGCTGGGAGCGATCGGGAGGGGGTGGCCATCAATGGATGGCCTCCCCCTGACCCCCAATCGCCCGCGAACACGAGCCGACCGCCGAGGGCACCGGGGGGGTCCGATCGGACCCCCCACCCGCGGGAAGGCATCACGTACCAGGTACGTGATTTTGCCTGCCCGTGCCGCCCTGCTCACGTATATAGGCGTGAGGTGGTCAGCAAGTGGTTAAAGGCTTTTAAAAATGTATTTAGTTTGTCGCCACTGCACGTTTGTGCGCAATTTTAAAGCATGTCATGTTTGGTATCCATGTACTCGGCCTAAGATCATCTTTTTTATTTCATCAAACATTTGGGCAATATAGTGTGTTTTAGTGCATTAAAATTTTAAAAAGTGTGTTTTTTCCCCAAAAAATGCGTTTGAAAAATCGCTGCGCAAATACTGTGTGAAGAAAAAAAATGAAACACCCACCATTTTAATCTGTAGGGCATTTGCTTTAAAAAAATATATAATGTTTGGGGGTTCAAAGTAATTTTCTTGCAAAAAAAATAATTTTTTCATGTAAACAAAAAGTGTCAGAAAGGGCTTTGTCTTCAAGTGGTTAGAAGAGTGGGTGATGTGTGACATAAGCTTTTAAATGTTGTGCATAAAATGCCAGGACAGTTCAAACCCCCCCCCCCAAATGACCCCATTTTGGAAAGTAGACACCCCAAGCTATTTGCTGAGAGGCATGTCGAGTTCATGGAATATTTTATATTGTGACACAAGTTGCGGGAAAAAGACAATTTTTTTTTGCACAAAGTTGTCACTAAATGATATATTGCTCAAACATGCCATGGGAATATGTGAAATTACACCCCAAAATACATTCTGTTGCTTCTCCTGAGTACGGGGATACCACTTGTGTGAGACTTTTTGGGAGCCTAGCTGCGTACGGGCCCCCGAAAACCAAGCACCGCCTTCAGGCTTTCTAAGGGCGTAAATTTTTGATTTCACTCTTCACTGCCTATCACAGTTTCGGAGGCCATGGAATGCCCAGATGGCACAAACCCCCCCAAATGACCCCATTTTGGAAAATAGACACCCCAAGCTATTTGCTGAGAGGTATAGTGAGTATTTTGCAGACCTCACTTTTTGTCACAAACTTTTGAAAATTGAAAAAAGAAAAAAAAAAATGTTTTTCTTGTCTTTCTTCATTTTCAAAAACAAATGAGAGCTGCAAAATACTCACCATGCCTCTCAGCAAATAGCTTGGGGTCATTTTGGGGGGTTTTGTGCTATCTTGGCATTTTATGGCCTTCGAAACTGTGATGGGTAGTGAGGAGTGAAATCAAAAATTTACGCCCTTAGAAATCCTGAAGGCGGTGATCGGATTTCGGGGCCCCGTACGCGGCTAGGCTCCCAAAAAGTGCCACTCATGTGGTATCCCCGTACTCAGGAGAAGCAGCAGAATGTATTTTGGGGTGTAATTCCACATATGCCCATGGCATGTTTGAGCAATAGATCATTTAGTGACAACTTTGTGCAAAAAAAAATTGTCACTTTCCCGCAACTTGTGTCAAAATATAAAATATTCCATCGACTGAACATGCCTCTCAGCAAATAGCTTGGGGTGTCTACTTTCCAAAATGGGGTCATTTGGGGGGTTTTGTGCCATCTGGGCATTTTATGGCCTTCAAAAATGTGATAGGTAGTGAGGAGTGAAATCACAACTTTACGCCCTTAGAAATCCTGAAGGCGGTGCTTGGTTTTCGGGCCCCGTACGCGGCTAGGCTCCCAAAAAGTCCCACACATGTGGTATCCCCATACTCAGGAGAATCAGCAGAATGTATTTCGGGGTGCAATTCCACATATGCCCATGGCCTGTGTGAGCAATATATCATTTAGTGACAACTTTGTGCAAAAAAAAAATAAATTTTGTCACTTTCCCGCAACTTGTGTCAAAAAATAAAATATTCCATGGACTCAACATGCCTCTCAGCAAATAGCTTGGGGTGTCTACTTTCCAAAATGGGGTAATTTGGGTAGGTTTTGTGCCATCTTGGCATTTTATGGCCTTCAAAACTGTGATAGGTAGTGAGGAGTGAAATCAAAAATGTATGCCCTTTAGAAATCCTGAAGGCGGTGCTTGGTTTTCGGGGCCCCATACGCGGCTAGGCTCCCAAAAAGTCCCACACATGTGGTATCCCCGTACGCAGGAGAAGCAGCAGAATGTATTTTGGGGTGTAATTCCACATATACCCATGGCATGTTTGAGCAATATATCATTTAGTGACAACTTTGTGCAAAAAAAAAATTGTCACTTTCCCACAACTTGTGTCAAAATATAAAATATTCCATCGACTGAACATGCCTCTCAGCAAATAGCTTGGGGTGTCTACTTTCCAAAATGGGGTCATTTGGGGGGTTTTGTGCCATCTGGGCATTTTATGGCCTTCAAAAATGTGATAGGTAGTGAGGAGTGAAATCACAACTTTACGCCCTTAGAAATCCTGAAGGTGGTGCTTGGTTTTCGGGCCCCGTACGCGGCTAGGCTCCCAAAAAGTCCCACACATGTGGTATCCCCATACTCAGAAGAATCAGCAGAATGTATTTTGGGGTGTAATTCCACATATGCCCATGGCATGTTTGAGCAATATATCATTTAGTGACAACTTTGTGCAAAAAAAAAAAAATTGTCACATTCCCGCAACTTGTGTCAAAATATAAAATATTCCATGGAATCAACATGCCTCTCAGCAAATAGCTTGGGGTGTTTACTTTCCAAAATGGGGTCATTTGGGGGGGTTTTGTGCCATCTTGGCATTTTATGGCCTTCAAAACTGTGATAGGTAGTGAGGAGTGAAATCAAAAATGTATGCCCTTAGAAATCCTGAAGGCAGTGCTTGGTTTTCGGGGCCCCATACGCGGCTAGGCTCCCAAAAAGTCCCACACATGTGGTATCCCCATACTCAGGAGAAGCAGCTAAATGTATTTTGGGGTGCAATTCCACATATGCCCATGTCGCTCATTTAGCGACAACTTTTTGTAATTTTTTTTTTGTCATTATTCAATCACTTGGGACAAAAAAAAAATATTCAATGGGCTCAACATGCCTCTCAGCAATTTCCTTGGGGTGTCTACTTTCCAAAATGGGGTCATTTGGGGGGTTTTGTACTGCCCTGCCATTTTAGCACCTCAAGAAATGACATTGGTAGTCATAAACTAAAAGCTGTGTAAATTCCAGAAAATGTACCCTAGTTTGTAGACGCTATAACTTTTGCGCAAACCAATAAATATACGCTTATTGACATTTCTTTTACCAAAGACATGTGGCCAAATACATGTTGGCCTAAATGTATGACTAAAATTGAGTTTATTGGATTTTTTTTATAACAAAAAGTAGAAAATATCATTTTTTTTCAAAATTTTCGGTCTTTTTCCGTTTATAGCGCAAAAAATAAAAACGGCAGAGGTGATCAAATACCATCAAAAGAAAGCTCTATTTGTGGGAAGAAAAGGACGCAAATTTCGTTTAGGTACAGCATTGCATGACCGCGCAATTAGCAGTTAAAGCGACGCAGTGCCAAATTGTAAAAAGTACTCTGGTCAGGAAGGGGGTAAATCCTTCCGGGGCTGAAGTGGTTAACACCCCTTAAGGTAATGTTTGGGTTTACACTATCTCTTTTCATTTCAATTACACTATCCTTTTTCTTTTGTGGTTTTATTCTGGGCATCCACTCACAATTTTTGCTCTTTGATGTTCTTTTTCTCACGCATGCTTTCACTTATCCCATATGGAACACGTACACCGCACATTATTCATGCAATTTTCATCACCCTCTCACCCCTCTCTTTTTACCACTATTTCCCTTTCTTTTTCTTTTTCCCCACTACACCTATTTCACCATTATCTTTAACACAATGGTATTGATTGAGCTGGCGTGTATTATTACTTTGACCCCCTATACATCTACTCTATTCAACTGGCTCTTCCCGTTTTCTTATCTTACTTATTTGCACATTTGGTATATATATATATATCTTTTGAATACTTTGAGGCCCCTTTATTTCCATATAAATGGTGTTTAGGAGACTCTTGCCTCCTATGTGGCCAACTGATTATTCATTTAATTAATAATTACATATCATAGGCGTTCCACTTAGTTGGTCTCTGAATTCTCATCATAGGTGTAGCCTGCCTTCCGGACGGTCTTTTGACCTAATAGGGGTGCTTCTTGGTGTGACCTCTCGTCGAAGTCACGTCGCTGGGTCACTGGACCCTTAGTGTACGGGTTGAAACACGTCAGGCTCAATTTTCATATTGTCAACATTCCTTGTTTAATGTTGTTATGGAATTATGTCTGTAAATGTATGCTTAGCTCAATAAGTTTTAAAGTACTTCCCACTGGAGCTCATTGTTTTAACTTCCATGTTATGTTATTTTTGTAAAATAAATACGTCTATTTTTTGATATACTACTGACTCAACCCGTTTACTTTGCTGCCAAAAAATGCCACCGCAGGGAAACTCCTCTTTTTTTGCTCTTTTTTCATTTAATCCACAGACTGCATGAAAAAAAAAGAACATTACAATATATGCCAAACAAGGACCAGCGACGTACTGGTATGTTGCTGGACTTTGAGTGGTTATACTGGAATGATGTCTGCAGGTTTAGGTATCATCTTGGTATCGTTCTTTTCAGCCGGTGGTCGGCTTTCATGTAAAAGCAATCCTAGTGGCTAATTAGTCACTAGACTGCTTTTACAAGCAGTGGGAGGGAACGTCCCCCCCCCACCTATTTCCTTGGTTTTCTCAGGCTCTCCTGTCCCGCCGGGGAACCTGAGAATGCAGCCGGTGGTTTCGCCAGCTGATCATGGAGCTGATCAGAGACCAGAATGGCTCCAATCATCTCTATGGCCTAAGAAACTGGAAGCTACGAGCATTTAATGACTTCAGTTTTACCAGATATAAACAGCACCTTTGGGAAATTGGGAAAGCATCCTATCGCACCAATCTTTTTTGTGGTCAGATGCTTTAAGGGCTGAGGAGAGATCTAGAGTCTAATAAAAAAAAAAGAAATACCTGTCACTACCTTTTGCTATCATAGAGGATATTTACATTCCCTGTGATAACAATAAAAATGATTAAAAAAAAATTAAAGGGACAGTGTGGAAAAAAAAGGAAAAAAAAAGAAAGCACCCCTGTCCCCCGCGTGCAAAGTATGATGTATGTATACAGCAATTGCACCATGCATGTGAGGTATCACCTCGAACGTCAGATTGAGGGCAGTAATTCTAGCAGTAGACCTCCTCTGTAAATCTAAAGTGGTAACCTGTAAAGGCTTTTAAAAATGTATATAGTTTGTTGCCGCTGTGCGGGGGTGCATAATTTTAAAGCATGTCGTGTTTGGTATCTATGTACTCGGCATAAGAACATATTTTATATTTCACTAAACATTTGGGCAATATAGTGTGTTTTTGTGCATTAAAATTCAAAAAAAATGTTTTTTTCCCCAAAAAATTAAGTTTGAAAAATCACTGCTCAAATACTTTGTGAAAAAAAAATGCAACACCCACCATATTAATTTGTGGGGCTTCTGCTTTAAAAAAATATATAATGTTTGGGGGTTCAAAATAATTTTCTTGCAAAAAGAACCTTATTTTCATGTAAACAAAAAGTGTCAGAAAGGACTTGGTGGTTCAAGTGGTTAGAAGAGTGGGTGATGTGTGGCATAAGCTTCTAATGTTGGGCATAAAATGCCAGGACAGTTCAGGATTTCTAAGGGCATAAATTTTTGATTTCACTCCTCACTACCTATCACAGTTTTGAAGGCCATAAAATGCCAAGATGGCACAAAACCCCCCCAAATGACCCCATTTTGGACAGTAGACACCCCAAGCTATTTGCTAAGAGGCATGGTGAGTATTTTGCAGATCTTATTTGTTTTGGAAAATGAAGAAAAAAAAGGAAAATCTTTTTTTTTTTTTTTTTAATTTTCAAAACTTTGTGACATAAAGTGAGAACTGCAAAATACTCACCATACCTCTCAGCAAATATCTTGGGGTGACTACTTTCCAAAATGGGGGTTTTGTGCTATCTTGGCATTTCATGGCCTCTGAAACTGATAGGTAGTGAGGAGTGAAATCAAAAATTGACGCCCTTAGAAAGCCTGAAGGCGGTGATTGGTTTTCGGGGCCACGTACGCAGCTAGGCTCCCAAAAAGTCTCACACATGTGATATCCCCGTACTCAGGAGAAGCAGCTGAATGTATTTTGGGGTGTAATTCCACATATTCCCATGTCATGTGTGAGCAATATATCATTTAGTTTTTCTTTTCTTTTTTTGTCATTTTTCAATCACTTGTGACAAAAAATAAAATATTCAATGGACTCAACATGCCTCTCAGCAAATAGCTTGGGGTGTCTACTTTCCAAAAAGGGGTCATTTGGGGGGTTTGTACTGCCCTGTCATTTTAGCACCTCAAGAAATGACATAGACAGTCATAAACTAAAAGCTGTGTAAATTCCAGTAAATGTACCATAGTTTGTAGACACTATAACTTTTGTGCAAACCAATAAATATACACTTATTGAATTTTTTTTTACCAAAGACATGTGGCCGAATACATTTTGGCCTAAATATATGATTAAAATTGAGTTTATTGGATTTTTTTATAACAAAAAGTAGAAATATTTTTTTTTTAATATTTTCTGTCTTTTTTCATTTATATTGCAAAAAATAAAAATTCCAGAGGTGATAAAATATCACCAAAATAAAGCTCTATTTGTAGGAAAAATAGGAAACAAATGTTGTTTGTGTACAGCATTTCATGACCGCACAATTACCAGATAAAGCAGCGTAGTGCCAAATTGTAAAAAGTTCTCTGGTCATTAAGGGGGGTAAATCCTTCTGGGGCTAAAGTGGTTAAGGTAAAAAACCTTCATCCTTTACATCCTCTGTAATAATTCCTGTAACATCCTAGTATATGATCTATATCTATGAAGATGATATCTGATTGCTGGAGACAATAAAGCATGGGGGATGGAAGAATAAAGTGCTTTAATGTGAAGTGTCCCCCATGTGAATGTAGAATCCCATTGTAAATGTGGAATATCCACCGATATAGTACTTGTATTTCTAATATATCCCAGAAGTCTCAGCACTGAAAATGTATATCCACCCCTCCCCCCTACATTCTCTATAAGGGATCCTATTCCTGACACAATCCGGTGATCTTCAATGGGAACTCCTGATTTGTGGACTTTATGAAGGTGATGGATTATTGGGTCACTGGGGTATCCACCATCAGAAATTCTGCTGTTTTATTTCATAAACCCCCCAGATCCTTTCCTTTATCTATCAATTTCAGAAGCCCCTGTATGAGACACTGTGTGAGGTCCTGCTTAATAACCAGGTACATAAGGGGGTGACTGAGCTGTCACAGCGCCCCCTCTTTATACTGTGTAGACATAAGTACTACAACAGCTTCACCTTTATCAGCTTCCCTAATAGCAAGATCTTTCCTCTGTATAACATTCTGTATATCCTGATATTCCGCTCTAGTGATGTTATGTTACTTTTCACTAAATGGGAATAATTCCTCATGTTCATCTTATAATATAATATCATGTGTCTGGATTTGTCTCTGCAGGTTGGAGAGATGTGGTGTGACTTCCTCCGTCTGTGATGATCTCCGATCCATTCTTATTAATAATCGATCCCTCATCACTCTGTATTTATTAAATAATAATGTGGAAGACACTGGAATTAAACTTCTATGTGAGGGGCTCAGACATCCTGGCTGTACTCTGCAGATACTGATGTGAGAATTATCCTATAAATGATATAATATTCTGCAGGATTCTGGTATAAATCTTCTATGTGAGGGACCCAGACATGTCACCTAGATGAAAGTTATACAAAGACAGACTTCTGATTGGCCGGTTAGACTTTGGCTGGGTTCACACTGGAGGTCACAGCGGCTCACAGCAGGGGGTCCGGTGCATCTCCATTCACCGCTTCAGGTTCGATTTCTCCCCGAATATTGGGCTGAATTCAGACCCAAAACAGACCAGAAGATGCACAGCACTCCGTATTCTCTTCATTCAGTGACCAATCACAGACAGATGATCCTCAATTAGAATCTGGAAGGACAGAGCGAGTCTCTAGACCAGAAGTGACCCCTAGATGCCAATAAAATCCCCCTCATCCTTGTAGATATAAAATTGTCACCTCACTGAGCCTCAAAGAGAAGTCCTAGTCATTTCATCTACAAGCCCAGCAGGGGACGAGGCCGATACAGTGAGAAGACCCCGAACTGCCTGCCAGACATTGATTTATATCAGAGATCAGAGGAATCTATTTTATCTCTCATACAAAATAAAATATTAGTTGCAGAGAGATGGAAATAATTCCTCCTGATTGTACACATGTTGGGGTACATGTACATATAACATTGTATGTGTAGTGAGGATAGAATCCAGGAGAAACCCCCAGAATGGTTCTATGGAGTCTGATCACACCAGACAAGCACTGATTGGTCTTGTTGGGATCAGACTGACATGCCGGAGTTGGAAATCCAATCCTCATCCATCAGAACCATTCATGGCCCATTTAGCTCTGGTTCCTTCAGAACACAGGACCGGCTTGTGGGCTGGGCAGGGAACACCCCCCAGGGTTGATTGGCTGATGACTAAACTCCACCCACATCCATAAACTGAGCATCCTGAGATATGGACGGGGTGATTCCCATGGTGCCGGTCTAACCGGTGAATAGCGGATGTTCCTGACATGTTCCTGTCACAGGATAATCCTCAGAAAAAGTTTATTTCTGTTTTATTCTCACAGCCAGAGTGTGTCTGTCCTTTTGTCTTTGTTGTATTTTCTGTCATTCTTTATCTTTGTACATATTTTATACACTAAATAACAAACTAGTGTAGCTCTGCTCTATATTACACAGACAGACAACCTACCTGCAGACAGAGGTAAGTGTTACCACAACCCCAGTGTTACTATATGGCTGTGTAACTATGTAACAAACCACCAAACCACCTGATCCTGATACTTCCTAATAATAATTACACAACAAAAATTATAATACAAAGCAAATACTACATACAATATATGTCTGCTACTACCACAACCTCAGTGCTGGAACAATGTGCTGCAGAATAATGAATTGGTATTAATACACTTTATACAGAAAACTAAGAACTATATACAGGTAATTGTAGAAATGGAGTCGGTGAGGATTTCCTCTCAGTGGTGCCACATCCAAAAACTTGTTAGAAACAAAATAAATACCCCTAAGGGGGACTTTTAAGGCATTTGTATATATAAAGCGGAGCTCCAGGAGAAATGTTACTTTTTAGATAAACCTCCCCCTATAATCCTCATGATGAATGTATTCTAGTAAAGGTACGCTGTAATCCAAGGTCCGCTTTGTATTTTTGTAGCATTGTTTTCTTACTTTTGTAAGTCCCAGCAGGCCGCCACCATCTTATGTGTGGGCATCTGAAGCCAGACTCTATCTCTTCCTGTACTCCATGGTTACCCAGCATGCACCTTCAGATCTCGCACATGCTCAGAGCAGCATGAGATGTGTAAAAGGTTGTAGGTCGGGTTTCCATAGCAACAGCAGTGTCAGAGGAAGTCTCCGCCCCTTAGCTATGGAAACCTCCCCTCCCCCTCCAGTAAGCAGGAAGTTTATCTACATTTACAAAGATTATAAATCTAGAAATACAAAAATCTCCTGCAAAAGTAATTACTTTATAAAAGATGATAATTGTAAATGCTATCCCTTGTTTCTGTGCAGGTATATATATATATATTGTTATGGAATTATTTCTCTAAAACAAAAGTTAATACTAAAGCTGCAGGAAGAGATTCACAGGACTCAATCACTGTGTGCAAAATGTCCGTTCCGTGCAAAAATGTATTATTACATGTTATTTTATACATAGATAAGAAAGGGGAGGTGTGAGATGTTATTAAAAGCTAAGAAATAGAAATATATCATTAAAATCTGGAGAATAGAACAATTGTAAAAGTAAAACCTTGAGGGGGGAGGGGGAGTAGAGACAGAGAGAACTTCTAGTAGAAGATGTGTCTGTGTGTGAGGTGAAGATCACAGAACACAGCTCAGTTTGAAGCTGTGGAGCTTGGTGTAAGTGGAGCTGGATTAAGTGGGAGTTAAATACAAGTGTTAGAGTATACAAGTCTTGCTGTCTGTTGGTGTGTGTATTGCTGCTGTCTGTTGGTGTGTGTATTGCTGCTGTCTGTTGGTGTGTGTATTGCTGCTGTCTGTTGGTGTGTGTATTGCTGCTGTCTGTTGGTGTTTGCTGGGTTGCATTTTGGGGACTTTTCCTTTTAGTTTTTAAATTGCCTTTTGCTGTCACTTTTTAAATAGCTTTTTTTTTTTTTTTTTTTTTCTGTTTCATCAGTCTATCAATTAAGGGGTGTGGTTAATTGCTCACAGGTGCCCAGGTGCCTATTTAACTTGTTGTAGGACTCAGTTTGAGCGTGCTCAGTTTGAAGCTGTGGAGCTTGGTGTAAGTGGAGCTGGATTAAGTGGGAGTTAAATCAGTGGCGTAACTAGAACCTTCAGGGCCCTGGTGCAAGAAACCATGGGGGCCCCCCTGACCTCCAGCCAGGGCCCTTCCCACTAATTGCGGGGGCAGCAGGACCTGGATAGGAGGGGGAACAAATCCCCCCATTTTCCTCCTGCAACCACTTAATGCCTATCAGAGGGAGAGGAGGAGAAGCAGACTTTTAGTGGGTGCAGGAGAAAAATTGAGGGGATTTTCCCCCTAAATGCCCCACCCAACCACATCCAGGTGTTCAGGGGCAACATGTGCGCTATCGCAATTGTTACCCCTACACAGGTGCCTATTTAACTTGTTGTAGGACTCAGTTTGAGCGTGCTCAGTTTGAAGCTGTGGAGCTTGGTGTAAGTGGAGCTGGATTAAGTGGGAGTTAAATACAAGTGTTAGAGTATACAAGTCTTGCTGTCTGTTGGTGTGTGTATTGCTGCTGTCTGTTGGTGTGTGTATTGCTGCTGTCTGTTGGTGTGTGTATTGCTGCTGTCTGTTGGTGTGTGTATTGCTGCTGTCTGTTGGTGTGTGTATTGCTGCTGTCTGTTGGTGTTTGCTGGGTTGCATTTTGGGGACTTTTCCTTTTAGTTTTTAAATTGCCTTTTGCTGTCACTTTTTAAATAGCTTTTTTTTTTTTTCTGTTTCATCAGTCTATCAATTAAGGGTGTGGTTAATTGCTCACAGGTGCCCAGGTGCCTATTTAACTTGTTGTAGGACTCAGTTTGAGCGTGCTCAGTTTGAAGCTGTGGAGCTTGGTGTAAGTGGAGCTGGATTAAGTGGGAGTTAAATACAAGTGTTAGAGTATACAAGTCTTGCTGTCTGTTGGTGTGTGTATTGCTGCTGTCTGTTGGTGTGTGTATTGCTGCTGTCTGTTGGTGTTTGCTGGGTTGCATTTTGGGGACTTTTCCTTTTAGTTTTTAAATTGCCTTTTGCTGTCACTTTTTAAATAGCTTTTTTTTTTCTTCTGTTTCATCAGTCTATCAATTAGGGGTGTGGTTAATTGCTCACAGGTGCCCAGGTGCCTATTTAACTTGTTGTAGGACTCAGTTTGAGCGTGCTCAGTTTGAAGCTGTGGAGCTTGGTGTAAGTGGAGCTTGATTAAGTGGGAGTTAAATACAAGTGTTAGAGTATACAAGTCTTGCTGTCTGTTGGTGTGTGTATTGCTGCTGTCTGTTGGTGTGTGTATTGCTGCTGTCTGTTGGTGTGTGTATTGCTGCTGTCTGTTGGTGTTTGCTGGGTTGCATTTTGGGGACTTTTCCTTTTAGTTTTTAAATTGCCTTTTGCTGTCACTTTTTAAATAGCTTTTTTTTTTTTTTTTTTTTCTGTTTCATCAGTCTATCAATTAAGGGGTGTGGTTAATTGCTCACAGGTGCCCAGGTGCCTATTTAACTTGTTGTAGGACTCAGTTTGAGCGTGCTCAGTTTGAAGCTGTGGAGCTTGGTGTAAGTGGAGCTGGATTAAGTGGGAGTTAAATCAGTGGCGTAACTAGAACCTTCAGGGCCCTGGTGCAAGAAACCATGGGGGCCCCCCTGACCTCCAGCCAGGGCCCTTCCCACTAATTGCGGGGGCAGCAGGACCTGGATAGGAGGGGGAACAAATCCCCCCATTTTCCTCCTGCAACCACTTAATGCCTATCAGAGGGAGAGGAGGAGAAGCAGACTTTTAGTGGGTGCAGGAGAAAAATTGAGGGGATTTTTCCCCTAAATGCCCCACCCAACCACATCCAGGTGTTCAGGGGCAACATGTGCGCTATCGCAATTGTTACCCCTGTAGTTACGCCCCTGGGATGAGTGGCAACAGTGGTGGTTGGGGAGGGATAGGATCAGTGGCGGGGGATGGGATGAGTGGCAGTGGTGAGGGAGAGATGGGATGAGTGGCAATGATGGGGGGGATGGGATCAGTGGCAGCGGTGGTGGTGGGGGGATGGGATGAGTGGCAGCGATGAGGGGGGATGGGATCAGTGGCAAGGGTTGTGGTTGGGGGGGGTGAGATCAGTGGAGGAAAGGGTTGAATGGGATGAGTGGCAGAGGTGGTGGGGGTTGGGATTAGTGGCAAGGGTGATGGTTGGAGGGGGTGGGATGAGTGGTGGTGTGGGGGGTATCAGTGGCAGTAGTGGTGGTGTGGGGGGTATCAGTGGCAGTAGTGTTGGTGTGGGGGGTATCAGTGGCAGTAGTGTTGGTGTGGGGGTATCAGTGGCAGTAGTGGTGGTGTGGGGGGGTATCAGTGGCAGTAGTGGTGGTGTGGGGGGGTATCAGTGGCAGTAGTGGTGGTGTGGGGGGGTCAGTGGCAGTAGTGTTGGTGTGGGAGGTATCAGTGGCAGTAGTGTTGGTGTGGGAGGTATCAGTGGCAGTAGTGGTGATGTGGGGGGTATCAGTGGCAGTAGTGTTGGTGTGGGGTGTCAGTGGCAGTAGTGTTGGTGTGGGGGGGTATCAGTGGCAGTAGTGTTGGTGTGGGGGGTATCAGTGGCAGTAGTGTTGGTGTGGGGGGTATCAGTGGCAGTAGTGGTGGTGTGGGGGGGTCAGTGGCAGTAGTGTTGGTGTGGGAGGTATCAGTGGCAGTAGTGTTGGTGTGGGGGGTATCAGTGGCAGTAGTGTTGGTGTGGGGGGGTATCAGTGGTGGTGTGGGGGGTATCAGTGGCAGTAGTGTTGGTGTGGGAGGTATCAGTGGCAGTAGTGTTGGTGTGGGGGGGTATCAGTGGCAGTAGTGGTGGTGTGGGGGGGTCAGTGGCAGTAGTGTTGGTGTGGGAGGTATCAGTGGCAGTAGTGTTGGTGTGGGGGGTATCAGTGGCAGTAGTGTTGGTGTGGGGGGGTATCAGTGGTGGTGTGGGGGGGATCAGTGGCAGTAGTGGTGGTGTGGGGGGGGATCAGTGGCAGTGTTGATATTGAACGATGGGTGCCACTCACTTGCAGATCACTTGGTCCTCCTCCTTGCTCTGTCTTGCTTGGGCGAGCAGAGAGGATGGGCGGGGCCTGTGAGTGAAGGCGGAGCGGGCGGGGACTGTGCCCGTGAGTGCAGGTGTGACAGAAGATGGGCGGGGACTTAAGTGAAGGCAGAGACGGAGAAGATGAGCGGAGCGGGCGGGGATAGAGACAGATGGGCGGGGACTGTGCGGGCGGGGATAGAGACAATGGGCGGGGACTGTGCGGGCGGGGAGGATGGGCGAAGCGGGCGGGGACTGTCGCCGTGAGTGAGGGAGCAGAGGATGGATGGGGAGGATGGGCGGAGCAGCAGGAGAGGATGGGCGGGACGATCGGGACTCCAGGTGAATGACTATCTCCTGGGCGGCGGCGGGCCCCCCCACAGTGGCAGAACTCAGGGGCCCAGTCGCAAATGCGACTGGTGCGACCCTGATAATTCCGCCACTGAGTTAAATACAAGTGTTAGAGTATACAAGTCTTGCTGTCTGTTGGTGTGTGTATTGCTGCTGTCTGTTGGTGTGTGTATTGCTGCTGTCTGTTGGTGTTTGCTGGGTTGCATTTTGGGGACTTTTCCTTTTAGTTTTTAAATTGCCTTTTGCTGTCACTTTTTAAATAGCTTTTTTTTTTTTTTTTTTTCTGTTTCATCAGTCTATCAATTAAGGGGTGTGGTTAATTGCTCACAGGTGCCCAGGTGCCTATTTAACTTGTTGTAGGACTCAGTTTGAGCGTGCTCAGTTTGAAGCTGTGGAGCTTGGTGTAAGTGGAGCTGGATTAAGTGGGAGTTAAATACAAGTGTTAGAGTATACAAGTCTTGCTGTCTGTTGGTGTGTGTATTGCTGCTGTCTGTTGGTGTGTGTATTGCTGCTGTCTGTTGGTGTGTGTATTGCTGCTGTCTGTTGGTGTTTGCTAAGTTGCATTTTGGGGACTTTTCCTTTTAGTTTTTAAATTGCCTTTTGCTGTCACTTTTTAAATAGCTTTTTTTTTTCTGTTTCATCAGTCTATCAATTAAGGGGTGTGGTTAATTGCTCACAGGTGCCTATTTAACTTGTTGTAGGACTCAGTTTGAGCGTGCTCAGTT
Organism: Lithobates clamitans; assembly: GCA_037952925.1. NCBI lineage: Eukaryota > Metazoa > Chordata > Amphibia > Anura > Ranidae > Lithobates > Lithobates clamitans. The sequence goes on along the minus strand of JBBGZY010001807.1, from coordinate 137,394 downwards.
TGAAGCTGTGGAGCTTGGTGTAAGTGGAGCTGGATTAAGTGGGAGTTAAATACAAGTGTTAGAGTATACAAGTCTTGCTGTCTGTTGGTGTGTGTATTGCTGCTGTCTGTTGGTGTGTGTATTGCTGCTGTCTGTTGGTGTGTGTATTGCTGCTGTCTGTTGGTGTGTGTATTGCTGCTGTCTGTTGGTGTTTGCTGGGTTGCATTTTGGGGACTTTTCCTTTTAGTTTTTAAATTGCCTTTTGCTGTCACTTTTTAAATAGCTTTTTTTTTTTTTTTTTTTTTCTTTCTGTTTCATCAGTCTATCAATTAAGGGGTGTGGTTAATTGCTCACAGGTGCCTATTTAACTTGTTGTAGGACTCAGTTTGAGCGTGCTCAGTTTGAAGCTGTGGAGCTTGGTGTAAGTGGAGCTGGATTAAGTGGGAGTTAAATACAAGTGTTAGAGCATACAAGTCTTGCTGTCTGTTGGTGTGTGTATTGCTGCTGTCTGTTGGTGTGTGTATTGCTGCTGTCTGTTGGTGTGTGTATTGCTGCTGTCTGTTGGTGTTTGCTGGGTTGCATTTTGGGGACTTTTCCTTTTAGTTTTTAAATTGCCTTTTGCTGTCACTTTTTAAATAGCTTTTTTTTTTTTTTTTTTTTTCTTTCTGTTTCATCAGTCTATCAATTAAGGGGTGTGGTTAATTGCTCACAGGTGCCCAGGTGCCTATTTACCTTGTTGTAGGACTCAGTTTGAGCGTGCTCAGTTTGAAGCTGTGGAGCTTGGTGTAAGTGGAGCTGGATTAAGTGGGATTTAAATACAAGTGTTAGAGTATACAAGTCTTGCTGTCTGTTGGTGTGTGTATTGCTGCTGTCTGTTGGTGTGTGTATTGCTGCTGTCTGTTGGTGTGTGTATTGCTGCTGTCTGTTGGTGTTTGCTGGGTTGCATTTTGGGGACTTTTCCTTTTAGTTTTTAAATTGCCTTTTGCTGTCACTTTTTAAATAGCTTTTTTTTTCTGTTTCATCAGTCTATCAATTAAGGGGTGTGGTTAATTGCTCACAGGTGCCTATTTAACTTGTTGTAGGACTCAGTTTGAGCGTGCTCAGTTTGAAGCTGTGGAGCTTGGTGTAAGTGGAGCTGGATTAAGTGGGAGTTAAATACAAGTGTTAGAGTATACAAGTCTTGCTGTCTGTTGGTGTGTGTATTGCTGCTGTCTGTTGGTGTGTGTATTGCTGCTGTCTGTTGGTGTGTGTATTGCTGCTGTCTGTTGGTGTGTGTATTGCTGCTGTCTGTTGGTGTGTGTATTGCTGCTGTCTGTTGGTGTTTGCTGGGTTGCATTTTGGGGACTTTTCCTTTTAGTTTTTAAATTGCCTTTTGCTGTCACTTTTTAAATAGCTTTTTTTTTTTTTCTGTTTCATCAGTCTATCAATTAAGGGTGTGGTTAATTGCTCACAGGTGCCCAGGTGCCTATTTAACTTGTTGTAGGACTCAGTTTGAGCGTGCTCAGTTTGAAGCTGTGGAGCTTGGTGTAAGTGGAGCTGGATTAAGTGGGAGTTAAATACAAGTGTTAGAGTATACAAGTCTTGCTGTCTGTTGGTGTGTGTATTGCTGCTGTCTGTTGGTGTGTGTATTGCTGCTGTCTGTTGGTGTTTGCTGGGTTGCATTTTGGGGACTTTTCCTTTTAGTTTTTAAATTGCCTTTTGCTGTCACTTTTTAAATAGCTTTTTTTTTTCTTCTGTTTCATCAGTCTATCAATTAGGGGTGTGGTTAATTGCTCACAGGTGCCCAGGTGCCTATTTAACTTGTTGTAGGACTCAGTTTGAGCGTGCTCAGTTTGAAGCTGTGGAGCTTGGTGTAAGTGGAGCTTGATTAAGTGGGAGTTAAATACAAGTGTTAGAGTATACAAGTCTTGCTGTCTGTTGGTGTGTGTATTGCTGCTGTCTGTTGGTGTGTGTATTGCTGCTGTCTGTTGGTGTGTGTATTGCTGCTGTCTGTTGGTGTTTGCTGGGTTGCATTTTGGGGACTTTTCCTTTTAGTTTTTAAATTGCCTTTTGCTGTCACTTTTTAAATAGCTTTTTTTTTTTTTTTCTGTTTCATCAGTCTATCAATTAAGGGTGTGGTTAATTGCTCACAGGTGCCCAGGTGCCTATTTAACTTGTTGTAGGACTCAGTTTGAGCGTGCTCAGTTTAGGGGTGTGGTTAATTGCTCACAGGTGCCCAGGTGCCTATTTAACTTGTTGTAGGACTCAGTTTGAGCGTGCTCAGTTTGAAGCTGTGGAGCTTGGTGTAAGTGGAGCTTGATTAAGTGGGAGTTAAATACAAGTGTTAGAGTATACAAGTCTTGCTGTCTGTTGGTGTGTGTATTGCTGCTGTCTGTTGGTGTGTGTATTGCTGCTGTCTGTTGGTGTGTGTATTGCTGCTGTCTGTTGGTGTTTGCTGGGTTGCATTTTGGGGACTTTTCCTTTTAGTTTTTAAATTGCCTTTTGCTGTCACTTTTTAAATAGCTTTTTTTTTTTTTTTTTTTCTTTCTGTTTCATCAGTCTATCAATTAAGGGGTGTGGTTAATTGCTCACAGGTGCCTATTTAACTTGTTGTAGGACTCAGTTTGAGCGTGCTCAGTTTGAAGCTGTGGAGCTTGGTGTAAGTGGAGCTTGATTAAGTGGGAGTTAAATACAAGTGTTAGAGTATACAAGTCTTGCTGTCTGTTGGTGTGTGTATTGCTGCTGTCTGTTGGTGTGTGTATTGCTGCTGTCTGTTGGTGTGTGTATTGCTGCTGTCTGTTGGTGTTTGCTGGGTTGCATTTTGGGGACTTTTCCTTTTAGTTTTTAAATTGCCTTTTGCTGTCACTTTTTAAATAGCTTTTTTTTTTTTTTTTTTTCTTTCTGTTTCATCAGTCTATCAATTAAGGGGTGTGGTTAATTGCTCACAGGTGCCTATTTAACTTGTTGTAGGACTCAGTTTGAGCGTGCTCAGTTTGAAGCTGTGGAGCTTGGTGTAAGTGGAGCTGGATTAAGTGGGAGTTAAATACAAGTGTTAGAGTATACAAGTCTTGCTGTCTGTTGGTGTGTGTATTGCTGCTGTCTGTTGGTGTGTGTATTGCTGCTGTCTGTTGTGTGTATTGCTGCTGTCTGTTGGTGTGTGTATTGCTGCTGTCTGTTGGTGTTTGCTGGGTTGCATTTTGGGGACTTTTCCTTTTAGTTTTTAAATTGCCTTTTGCTGTCACTTTTTAAATAGCTTTTTTTTTTTCTGTTTCATCAGTCTATCAATTAAGGGGTGTGGTTAATTGCTCACAGGTGCCTATTTAACTTGTTGTAGGACTCAGTTTGAGCGTGCTCAGTTTGAAGCTGTGGAGCTTGGTGTAAGTGGAGCTGGATTAAGTGGGAGTTAAATACAAGTGTTAGAGCATACAAGTCTTGCTGTCTGTTGGTGTGTGTATTGCTGCTGTCTGTTGGTGTGTGTATTGCTGCTGTCTGTTGGTGTTTGCTGGGTTGCATTTTGGGGACTTTTCCTTTTAGTTTTTAAATTGCCTTTTGCTGTCACTTTTTAAATAGCTTTTTTTTTTTTTTTTTTTTTTTCTTTCTGTTTCATCAGTCTATCAATTAAGGGGTGTGGTTAATTGCTCACAGGTGCCCAGGTGCCTATTTAACTTGTTGTAGGACTCAGTTTGAGCGTGCTCAGTTTGAAGCTGTGGAGCTTGGTGTAAGTGGAGCTGGATTAAGTGGGATTTAAATACAAGTGTTAGAGTATACAAGTCTTGCTGTCTGTTGGTGTGTGTATTGCTGCTGTCTGTTGGTGTGTGTATTGCTGCTGTCTGTTGGTGTGTGTATTGCTGCTGTCTGTTGGTGTTTGCTGGGTTGCATTTTGGGGACTTTTCCTTTTAGTTTTTAAATTGCCTTTTGCTGTCACTTTTTAAATAGCTTTTTTTTTTTCTGTTTCATCAGTCTATCAATTAAGGGGTGTGGTTTATTGCTCACAGGTGCCTATTTAACTTGTTGTAGGACTCAGTTTGAGCGTGCTCAGTTTGAAGCTGTGGAGCTTGGTGTAAGTGGAGCTGGATTAAGTGGGATTTAAATACAAGTGTTAGAGTATACAAGTCTTGCTGTCTGTTGGTGTGTGTATTGCTGCTGTCTGTTGGTGTGTGTATTGCTGCTGTCTGTTGGTGTTTGCTGGGTTGCATTTTGGGGACTTTTCCTTTTAGTTTTTAAATTGCCTTTTGCTGTCACTTTTTAAATAGCTTTTTTTTTTTCTGTTTCATCAGTCTATCAATTAAGGGGTGTGGTTAATTGCTCACAGGTGCCTATTTAACTTGTTGTAGGACTCAGTTTGAGCGTGCTCAGTTTGAAGCTGTGGAGCTTGGTGTAAGTGGAGCTGGATTAAGTGGGAGTTAAATACAAGTGTTAGAGCATACAAGTCTTGCTGTCTGTTGGTGTGTGTATTGCTGCTGTCTGTTGGTGTGTGTATTGCTGCTGTCTGTTGGTGTGTGTATTGCTGCTGTCTGTTGGTGTTTGCTGGGTTGCATTTTGGGGACTTTTCCTTTTAGTTTTTAAATTGCCTTTTGCTGTCACTTTTTAAATAGCTTTTTTTTTTTTTTTTTCTGTTTCATCAGTCTATCAATTAAGGGTGTGGTTAATTGCTCACAGGTGCCCAGGTGCCTATTTAACTTGTTGTAGGACTCAGTTTGAGCGTGCTCAGTTTGAAGCTGTGGAGCTTGGTGTAAGTGGAGCTGGATTAAGTGGGAGTTAAATACAAGTGTTAGAGTATACAAGTCTTGCTGTCTGTTGGTGTGTGTATTGCTGCTGTCTGTTGGTGTGTGTATTGCTGCTGTCTGTTGGTGTGTGTATTGCTGCTGTCTGTTGGTGTTTGCTGGGTTGCATTTTGGGGACTTTTCCTTTTAGTTTTTAAATTGCCTTTTGCTGTCACTTTTTAAATAGCTTTTTTTTTTTTTTTTCTGTTTCATCAGTCTATCAATTAAGGGTGTGGTTAATTGCTCACAGGTGCCCAGGTGCCTATTTAACTTGTTGTAGGACTCAGTTTGAGCGTGCTCAGTTTGAAGCTGTGGAGCTTGGTGTAAGTGGAGCTGGATTAAGTGGGAGTTAAATACAAGTGTTAGAGTATACAAGTCTTGCTGTCTGTTGGTGTGTGTATTGCTGCTGTCTGTTGGTGTGTGTATTGCTGCTGTCTGTTGGTGTGTGTATTGCTGCTGTCTGTTGGTGTGTGTATTGCTGCTGTCTGTTGGTGTTTGCTGGGTTGCATTTTGGGGACTTTTCCTTTTAGTTTTTAAATTGCCTTTTGCTGTCACTTTTTAAATAGCTTTTTTTTTTTTTTTTTTTTTCTTTCTGTTTCATCAGTCTATCAATTAAGGGGTGTGGTTAATTGCTCACAGGTGCCCAGGTGCCTATTTAACTTGTTGTAGGACTCAGTTTGAGCGTGCTCAGTTTGAAGCTGTGGAGCTTGGTGTAAGTGGAGCTGGATTAAGTGGGATTTAAATACAAGTGTTAGAGTATACAAGTCTTGCTGTCTGTTGGTGTGTGTATTGCTGCTGTCTGTTGGTGTGTGTATTGCTGCTGTCTGTTGGTGTGTGTATTGCTGCTGTCTGTTGGTGTTTGCTGGGTTGCATTTTGGGGACTTTTCCTTTTAGTTTTTAAATTGCCTTTTGCTGTCACTTTTTAAATAGCTTTTTTTTTTCTGTTTCATCAGTCTATCAATTAAGGGGTGTGGTTTATTGCTCACAGGTGCCTATTTAACTTGTTGTAGGACTCAGTTTGAGCGTGCTCAGTTTGAAGCTGTGGAGCTTGGTGTAAGTGGAGCTGGATTAAGTGGGAGTTAAATACAAGTGTTAGAGTATACAAGTCTTGCTGTCTGTTGGTGTGTGTATTGCTGCTGTCTGTTGGTGTGTGTATTGCTGCTGTCTGTTGGTGTGTGTATTGCTGCTGTCTGTTGGTGTTTGCTGGGTTGCATTTTGGGGACTTTTCCTTTTAGTTTTTAAATTGCCTTTTGCTGTCACTTTTTAAATAGCTTTTTTTTTTTTTTTCTGTTTCATCAGTCTATCAATTAATGGTGTGGTTAATTGCTCACAGGTGCCCAGGTGCCTATTTAACTTGTTGTAGGACTCAGTTTGAGCGTGCTCAGTTTGAAGCTGTGGAGCTTGGTGTAAGTGGAGCTGGATTAAGTGGGAGTTAAATACAAGTGTTAGAGTATACAAGTCTTGCTGTCTGTTGGTGTGTGTATTGCTGCTGTCTGTTGGTGTGTGTATTGCTGCTGTCTGTTGGTGTTTGCTGGGTTGCATTTTGGGGACTTTTCCTTTTAGTTTTTAAATTGCCTTTTGCTGTCACTTTTTAAATAGCTTTTTTTTTTTTTTTCTGTTTCATCAGTCTATCAATTAAGGGTGTGGTTAATTGCTCACAGGTGCCCAGGTGCCTATTTAACTTGTTGTAGGACTCAGTTTGAGCGTGCTCAGTTTGAAGCTGTGGAGCTTGGTGTAAGTGGAGCTGGATTAAGTGGGAGTTAAATACAAGTGTTAGAGTATACAAGTCTTGCTGTCTGTTGGTGTGTGTATTGCTGCTGTCTGTTGGTGTGTGTATTGCTGCTGTCTGTTGGTGTTTGCTGGGTTGCATTTTGGGGACTTTTCCTTTTAGTTTTTAAATTGCCTTTTGCTGTCACTTTTTAAATAGCTTTTTTTTTTCTTCTGTTTCATCAGTCTATCAATTAGGGGTGTGGTTAATTGCTCACAGGTGCCCAGGTGCCTATTTAACTTGTTGTAGGACTCAGTTTGAGCATGCTCAGTTTGAAGCTGTGGAGCTTGGTGTAAGTGGAGCTTGATTAAGTGGGAGTTAAATACAAGTGTTAGAGTATACAAGTCTTGCTGTCTGTTGGTGTGTGTATTGCTGCTGTCTGTTGGTGTGTGTATTGCTGCTGTCTGTTGGTGTTTGCTGGGTTGCATTTTGGGGACTTTTCCTTTTAGTTTTTAAATTGCCTTTTGCTGTCACTTTTTAAATAGCTTTTTTTTTTTTTTTTCTGTTTCATCAGTCTATCAATTAAGGGTGTGGTTAATTGCTCACAGGTGCCCAGGTGCCTATTTAACTTGTTGTAGGACTCAGTTTGAGCGTGCTCAGTTTGAAGCTGTGGAGCTTGGTGTAAGTGGAGCTGGATTAAGTGGGAGTTAAATACAAGTGTTAGAGTATACAAGTCTTGCTGTCTGTTGGTGTGTGTATTGCTGCTGTCTGTTGGTGTGTGTATTGCTGCTGTCTGTTGGTGTGTGTATTGCTGCTGTCTGTTGGTGTGTGTATTGCTGCTGTCTGTTGGTGTTTGCTGGGTTGCATTTTGGGGACTTTTCCTTTTAGTTTTTAAATTGCCTTTTGCTGTCACTTTTTAAATAGCTTTTTTTTTTCTTCTGTTTCATCAGTCTATCAATTAGGGGTGTGGTTAATTGCTCACAGGTGCCCAGGTGCCTATTTAACTTGTTGTAGGACTCAGTTTGAGCATGCTCAGTTTGAAGCTGTGGAGCTTGGTGTAAGTGGAGCTTGATTAAGTGGGAGTTAAATACAAGTGTTAGAGTATACAAGTCTTGCTGTCTGTTGGTGTGTGTATTGCTGCTGTCTGTTGGTGTGTGTATTGCTGCTGTCTGTTGGTGTGTGTATTGCTGCTGTCTGTTGGTGTTTGCTGGGTTGCATTTTGGGGACTTTTCCTTTTAGTTTTTAAATTGCCTTTTGCTGTCACTTTTTAAATAGCTTTTTTTTTTTCTGTTTCATCAGTCTATCAATTAAGGGGTGTGGTTTATTGCTCACAGGTGCCTATTTAACTTGTTGTAGGACTCAGTTTGAGCGTGCTCAGTTTGAAGCTGTGGAGCTTGGTGTAAGTGGAGCTGGATTAAGTGGGAGTTAAATACAAGTGTTAGAGTATACAAGTCTTGCTGTCTGTTGGTGTGTGTATTGCTGCTGTCTGTTGGTGTGTGTATTGCTGCTGTCTGTTGGCGTGTGTATTGCTGCTGTCTGTTGGTGTTTGCTGGGTTGCATTTTGGGGACTTTTCCTTTTAGTTTTTAAATTGCCTTTTGCTGTCACTTTTTAAATAGCTTTTTTTTTTCTTCTGTTTCATCAGTCTATCAATTAGGGGTGTGGTTAATTGCTCACAGGTGCCCAGGTGCCTATTTAACTTGTTGTAGGACTCAGTTTGAGCGTGCTCAGTTTGAAGCTGTGGAGCTTGGTGTAAGTGGAGCTTGATTAAGTGGGAGTTAAATACAAGTGTTAGAGTATACAAGTCTTGCTGTCTGTTGGTGTGTGTATTGCTGCTGTCTGTTGGTGTGTGTATTGCTGCTGTCTGTTGGTGTGTGTATTGCTGCTGTCTGTTGGTGTTTGCTGGGTTGCATTTTGGGGACTTTTCCTTTTAGTTTTTAAATTGCCTTTTGCTGTCACTTTTTAAATAGCTTTTTTTTTTTTTTTCTGTTTCATCAGTCTATCAATTAAGGGTGTGGTTAATTGCTCACAGGTGCCCAGGTGCCTATTTAACTTGTTGTAGGACTCAGTTTGAGCGTGCTCAGTTTGAAGCTGTGGAGCTTGGTGTAAGTGGAGCTGGATTAAGTGGGAGTTAAATACAAGTGTTAGAGTATACAAGTCTTGCTGTCTGTTGGTGTGTGTATTGCTGCTGTCTGTTGGTGTGTGTATTGCTGCTGTCTGTTGGTGTGTGTATTGCTGCTGTCTGTTGGTGTTTGCTGGGTTGCATTTTGGGGACTTTTCCTTTTAGTTTTTAAATTGCCTTTTGCTGTCACTTTTTAAATAGCTTTTTTTTTTCTTCTGTTTCATCAGTCTATCAATTAGGGGTGTGGTTAATTGCTCACAGGTGCCCAGGTGCCTATTTAACTTGTTGTAGGACTCAGTTTGAGCGTGCTCAGTTTGAAGCTGTGGAGCTTGGTGTAAGTGGAGCTTGATTAAGTGGGAGTTAAATACAAGTGTTAGAGTATACAAGTCTTGCTGTCTGTTGGTGTGTGTATTGCTGCTGTCTGTTGGTGTGTGTATTGCTGCTGTCTGTTGGTGTGTGTATTGCTGCTGTCTGTTGGTGTTTGCTGGGTTGCATTTTGGGGACTTTTCCTTTTAGTTTTTAAATTGCCTTTTGCTGTCACTTTTTAAATAGCTTTTTTTTTTTTTTTTTTTTCTGTTTCATCAGTCTATCAATTAAGGGTGTGGTTAATTGCTCACAGGTGCCCAGGTGCCTATTTAACTTGTTGTAGGACTCAGTTTGAGCGTGCTCAGTTTGAAGCTGTGGAGCTTGGTGTAAGTGGAGCTGGATTAAGTGGGAGTTAAATACAAGTGTTAGAGTATACAAGTCTTGCTGTCTGTTGGTGTGTGTATTGCTGCTGTCTGTTGGTGTGTGTATTGCTGCTGTCTGTTGGTGTTTGCTGGGTTGCATTTTGGGGACTTTTCCTTTTAGTTTTTAAATTGCCTTTTGCTGTCACTTTTTAAATAGCTTTTTTTTTTTTTTCTGTTTCATCAGTCTATCAATTAAGGGTGTGGTTAATTGCTCACAGGTGCCCAGGTGCCTATTTAACTTGTTGTAGGACTCAGTTTGAGCGTGCTCAGTTTGAAGCTGTGGAGCTTGGTGTAAGTGGAGCTGGATTAAGTGGGAGTTAAATACAAGTGTTAGAGTATACAAGTCTTGCTGTCTGTTGGTGTGTGTATTGCTGCTGTCTGTTGGTGTGTGTATTGCTGCTGTCTGTTGGTGTGTGTATTGCTGCTGTCTGTTGGTGTTTGCTGGGTTGCATTTTGGGGACTTTTCCTTTTAGATTTTAAATTGCCTTTTGCTGTCACTTTTTAAATAGCTTTTTTTTTTTTCTGTTTCATCAGTCTATCAATTAAGGGTGTGGTTAATTGCTCACAGGTGCCCAGGTGCCTATTTAACTTGTTGTGGGACTCAGTTTGAGCGTGCTCAGTTTGAAGCTGTGGAGCTTGGTGTAAGTGGAGCTGGATTAAGTGGGAGTTAAATACAAGTGTTAGAGTATACAAGTCTTGCTGTCTGTTGGTGTGTGTATTGCTGCTGTCTGTTGGTGTGTGTATTGCTGCTGTCTGTTGGTGTTTGCTGGGTTGCATTTTGGGGACTTTTCCTTTTAGTTTTTAAATTGCCTTTTGCTGTCACTTTTTAAATAGCTTTTTTTTTTCTTCTGTTTCATCAGTCTATCAATTAGGGGTGTGGTTAATTGCTCACAGGTGCCCAGGTGCCTATTTAACTTGTTGTAGGACTCAGTTTGAGCGTGCTCAGTTTGAAGCTGTGGAGCTTGGTGTAAGTGGAGCTTGATTAAGTGGGAGTTAAATACAAGTGTTAGAGTATACAAGTCTTGCTGTCTGTTGGTGTGTGTATTGCTGCTGTCTGTTGGTGTGTGTATTGCTGCTGTCTGTTGGTGTGTGTATTGCTGCTGTCTGTTGGTGTGTGTATTGCTGCTGTCTGTTGGTGTTTGCTGGGTTGCATTTTGGGGACTTTTCCTTTTAGTTTTTAAATTGCCTTTTGCTGTCACTTTTTAAATAGCTTTTTTTTTTTTTTTTTTTTCTGTTTCATCAGTCTATCAATTAAGGGTGTGGTTAATTGCTCACAGGTGCCCAGGTGCCTATTTAACTTGTTGTAGGACTCAGTTTGAGCGTGCTCAGTTTGAAGCTGTGGAGCTTGGTGTAAGTGGAGCTGGATTAAGTGGGAGTTAAATACAAGTGTTAGAGTATACAAGTCTTGCTGTCTGTTGGTGTGTGTATTGCTGCTGTCTGTTGGTGTGTGTATTGCTGCTGTCTGTTGGTGTTTGCTGGGTTGCATTTTGGGGACTTTTCCTTTTAGTTTTTAAATTGCCTTTTGCTGTCACTTTTTAAATAGCTTTTTTTTTTTTTTTCTGTTTCATCAGTCTATCAATTAAGGGTGTGGTTAATTGCTCACAGGTGCCCAGGTGCCTATTTAACTTGTTGTAGGACTCAGTTTGAGCGTGCTCAGTTTGAAGCTGTGGAGCTTGGTGTAAGTGGAGCTGGATTAAGTGGGAGTTAAATACAAGTGTTAGAGTATACAAGTCTTGCTGTCTGTTGGTGTGTGTATTGCTGCTGTCTGTTGGTGTGTGTATTGCTGCTGTCTGTTGGTGTGTGTATTGCTGCTGTCTGTTGGTGTTTGCTGGGTTGCATTTTGGGGACTTTTCCTTTTAGATTTTAAATTGCCTTTTGCTGTCACTTTTTAAATAGCTTTTTTTTTTTTCTGTTTCATCAGTCTATCAATTAAGGGTGTGGTTAATTGCTCACAGGTGCCCAGGTGCCTATTTAACTTGTTGTGGGACTCAGTTTGAGCGTGCTCAGTTTGAAGCTGTGGAGCTTGGTGTAAGTGGAGCTGGATTAAGTGGGAGTTAAATACAAGTGTTAGAGTATACAAGTCTTGCTGTCTGTTGGTGTGTGTATTGCTGCTGTCTGTTGGTGTGTGTATTGCTGCTGTCTGTTGGTGTTTGCTGGGTTGCATTTTGGGGACTTTTCCTTTTAGTTTTTAAATTGCCTTTTGCTGTCACTTTTTAAATAGCTTTTTTTTTTCTTCTGTTTCATCAGTCTATCAATTAGGGGTGTGGTTAATTGCTCACAGGTGCCCAGGTGCCTATTTAACTTGTTGTAGGACTCAGTTTGAGCGTGCTCAGTTTGAAGCTGTGGAGCTTGGTGTAAGTGGAGCTTGATTAAGTGGGAGTTAAATACAAGTGTTAGAGTATACAAGTCTTGCTGTCTGTTGGTGTGTGTATTGCTGCTGTCTGTTGGTGTGTGTATTGCTGCTGTCTGTTGGTGTGTGTATTGCTGCTGTCTGTTGGTGTGTGTATTGCTGCTGTCTGTTGGTGTTTGCTGGGTTGCATTTTGGGGACTTTTCCTTTTAGTTTTTAAATTGCCTTTTGCTGTCACTTTTTAAATAGCTTTTTTTTTTTTTTTCTGTTTCATCAGTCTATCAATTAAGGGTGTGGTTAATTGCTCACAGGTGCCCAGGTGCCTATTTAACTTGTTGTAGGACTCAGTTTGAGCGTGCTCAGTTTGAAGCTGTGGAGCTTGGTGTAAGTGGAGCTGGATTAAGTGGGAGTTAAATACAAGTGTTAGAGTATACAAGTCTTGCTGTCTGTTGGTGTGTGTATTGCTGCTGTCTGTTGGTGTGTGTATTGCTGCTGTCTGTTGGTGTGTGTATTGCTGCTGTCTGTTGGTGTGTGTATTGCTGCTGTCTGTTGGTGTTTGCTGGGTTGCATTTTGGGGACTTTTCCTTTTAGTTTTTAAATTGCCTTTTGCTGTCACTTTTTAAATAGCTTTTTTTTTTTTTTTTTTTTTTCTTTCTGTTTCATCAGTCTATCAATTAAGGGGTGTGGTTAATTGCTCACAGGTGCCTATTTAACTTGTTGTAGGACTCAGTTTGAGCGTGCTCAGTTTGAAGCTGTGGAGCTTGGTGTAAGTGGAGCTGGATTAAGTGGGAGTTAAATACAAGTGTTAGAGCATACAAGTCTTGCTGTCTGTTGGTGTGTGTATTGCTGCTGTCTGTTGGTGTGTGTATTGCTGCTGTCTGTTGGTGTGTGTATTGCTGCTGTCTGTTGGTGTTTGCTGGGTTGCATTTTGGGGACTTTTCCTTTTAGTTTTTAAATTGCCTTTTGCTGTCACTTTTTAAATAGCTTTTTTTTTTTTTTTTTTTTCTGTTTCATCAGTCTATCAATTAAGGGTGTGGTTAATTGCTCACAGGTGCCCAGGTGCCTATTTAACTTGTTGTAGGACTCAGTTTGAGCGTGCTCAGTTTGAAGCTGTGGAGCTTGGTGTAAGTGGAGCTGGATTAAGTGGGAGTTAAATACAAGTGTTAGAGTATACAAGTCTTGCTGTCTGTTGGTGTGTGTATTGCTGCTGTCTGTTGGTGTGTGTATTGCTGCTGTCTGTTGGTGTTTGCTGGGTTGCATTTTGGGGACTTTTCCTTTTAGTTTTTAAATTGCCTTTTGCTGTCACTTTTTAAATAGCTTTTTTTTTTTTTTTCTGTTTCATCAGTCTATCAATTAAGGGTGTGGTTAATTGCTCACAGGTGCCCAGGTGCCTATTTAACTTGTTGTAGGACTCAGTTTGAGCGTGCTCAGTTTGAAGCTGTGGAGCTTGGTGTAAGTGGAGCTGGATTAAGTGGGAGTTAAATACAAGTGTTAGAGTATACAAGTCTTGCTGTCTGTTGGTGTGTGTATTGCTGCTGTCTGTTGGTGTGTGTATTGCTGCTGTCTGTTGGTGTGTGTATTGCTGCTGTCTGTTGGTGTGTGTATTGCTGCTGTCTGTTGGTGTTTGCTGGGTTGCATTTTGGGGACTTTTCCTTTTAGTTTTTAAATTGCCTTTTGCTGTCACTTTTTAAATAGCTTTTTTTTTTTTTTTTTTTTTTCTTTCTGTTTCATCAGTCTATCAATTAAGGGGTGTGGTTAATTGCTCACAGGTGCCTATTTAACTTGTTGTAGGACTCAGTTTGAGCGTGCTCAGTTTGAAGCTGTGGAGCTTGGTGTAAGTGGAGCTGGATTAAGTGGGAGTTAAATACAAGTGTTAGAGCATACAAGTCTTGCTGTCTGTTGGTGTGTGTATTGCTGCTGTCTGTTGGTGTGTGTATTGCTGCTGTCTGTTGGTGTGTGTATTGCTGCTGTCTGTTGGTGTTTGCTGGGTTGCATTTTGGGGACTTTTCCTTTTAGTTTTTAAATTGCCTTTTGCTGTCACTTTTTAAATAGCTTTTTTTTTTTTTTTTTTTTCTTTCTGTTTCATCAGTCTATCAATTAAGGGGTGTGGTTAATTGCTCACAGGTGCCCAGGTGCCTATTTACCTTGTTGTAGGACTCAGTTTGAGCGTGCTCAGTTTGAAGCTGTGGAGCTTGGTGTAAGTGGAGCTGGATTAAGTGGGATTTAAATACAAGTGTTAGAGTATACAAGTCTTGCTGTCTGTTGGTGTGTGTATTGCTGCTGTCTGTTGGTGTGTGTATTGCTGCTGTCTGTTGGTGTGTGTATTGCTGCTGTCTGTTGGTGTGTGTATTGCTGCTGTCTGTTGGTGTTTGCTGGGTTGCATTTTGGGGACTTTTCCTTTTAGTTTTTAAATTGCCTTTTGCTGTCACTTTTTAAATAGCTTTTTTTTTTTTTTCTGTTTCATCAGTCTATCAATTAAGGGTGTGGTTAATTGCTCACAGGTGCCCAGGTGCCTATTTAACTTGTTGTAGGACTCAGTTTGAGCGTGCTCAGTTTGAAGCTGTGGAGCTTGGTGTAAGTGGAGCTGGATTAAGTGGGAGTTAAATACAAGTGTTAGAGTATACAAGTCTTGCTGTCTGTTGGTGTGTGTATTGCTGCTGTCTGTTGGTGTGTGTATTGCTGCTGTCTGTTGGTGTTTGCTGGGTTGCATTTTGGGGACTTTTCCTTTTAGTTTTTAAATTGCCTTTTGCTGTCACTTTTTAAATAGCTTTTTTTTTTCTTCTGTTTCATCAGTCTATCAATTAGGGGTGTGGTTAATTGCTCACAGGTGCCCAGGTGCCTATTTAACTTGTTGTAGGACTCAGTTTGAGCGTGCTCAGTTTGAAGCTGTGGAGCTTGGTGTAAGTGGAGCTTGATTAAGTGGGAGTTAAATACAAGTGTTAGAGTATACAAGTCTTGCTGTCTGTTGGTGTGTGTATTGCTGCTGTCTGTTGGTGTGTGTATTGCTGCTGTCTGTTGGTGTGTGTATTGCTGCTGTCTGTTGGTGTGTGTATTGCTGCTGTCTGTTGGTGTTTGCTGGGTTGCATTTTGGGGACTTTTCCTTTTAGTTTTTAAATTGCCTTTTGCTGTCACTTTTTAAATAGCTTTTTTTTTTTTTTTTTTTCTGTTTCATCAGTCTATCAATTAAGGGTGTGGTTAATTGCTCACAGGTGCCCAGGTGCCTATTTAACTTGTTGTAGGACTCAGTTTGAGCGTGCTCAGTTTGAAGCTGTGGAGCTTGGTGTAAGTGGAGCTGGATTAAGTGGGAGTTAAATACAAGTGTTAGAGTATACAAGTCTTGCTGTCTGTTGGTGTGTGTATTGCTGCTGTCTGTTGGTGTGTGTATTGCTGCTGTCTGTTGGTGTTTGCTGGGTTGCATTTTGGGGACTTTTCCTTTTAGTTTTTAAATTGCCTTTTGCTGTCACTTTTTAAATAGCTTTTTTTTTTTTTTTTCTGTTTCATCAGTCTATCAATTAAGGGTGTGGTTAATTGCTCACAGGTGCCCAGGTGCCTATTTAACTTGTTGTAGGACTCAGTTTGAGCGTGCTCAGTTTGAAGCTGTGGAGCTTGGTGTAAGTGGAGCTGGATTAAGTGGGAGTTAAATACAAGTGTTAGAGTATACAAGTCTTGCTGTCTGTTGGTGTGTGTATTGCTGCTGTCTGTTGGTGTGTGTATTGCTGCTGTCTGTTGGTGTTTGCTGGGTTGCATTTTGGGGACTTTTCCTTTTAGTTTTTAAATTGCCTTTTGCTGTCACTTTTTAAATAGCTTTTTTTTTTTTTTTCTGTTTCATCAGTCTATCAATTAAGGGTGTGGTTAATTGCTCACAGGTGCCCAGGTGCCTATTTAACTTGTTGTAGGACTCAGTTTGAGCGTGCTCAGTTTGAAGCTGTGGAGCTTGGTGTAAGTGGAGCTGGATTAAGTGGGAGTTAAATACAAGAGTTTAAAACAGGAGGTTATAACAGGGGTCATAGTATTTGTGTAGTGTGAGTATCTGAGTGTTGTCTGAGTAGTGTGTGTGGATCGTTAGTACTTGTGAATTGTGTACCTGTGTATTGTCTTGAGTATTAGAGCCAGGAAGCTAGTTGTTAGGTAATTTGGACAGGGTAAAATCCCCAAATCCTCACTAAATTTAATAGGTACGATGCCCGGCGGGTGTGGAGAGGCGACTCTTTGTACATCTTGCCGCATGTATGCGTTCCTTGGTCATCCGATCGAGGGCGAATACTGCTGTGCAAAATGTAAGCACATTGTTTCCCTGGAAGCCCAGGTTCTGAATCTGGGGAAGCAACTGTCAGCACTGAGAAGTCCCTCCATACTAAAGGTGAGCCAGGAACGTACACGGCAGGTGCCGGCAGGGGCCAGCACAGAAGCGGGTGGAGACAAAGAGGTGCAGGCACTAGCAAAGAGTAGATGGGTGACAGTCAGGAGGGGTAGAGGGGGAAGTGCCAGGGAGGCCGATCCAGGACTGGAGCATCCCAATAAGTACGCTCCATTGAGTGACATTGGTGTAACCAGTCAGGGACCAGCACTGCTGGAGATGAGGGACTCTCCTAGCTGCCAGGGGAAGAACTCCTCCAGTGAGAGTGGGGGGGTCAGCAAAGGGAAAGGAAAGACAGATTCTGGTGGTAGGGGACTCAATTCTTTGAAGGACAGAGAGGGCAATCTGTAACCAAGACCTGAAGCGCCGAACAGTATGTTGTCTACCGGGCGCTTGGGTTCGGCACATCACGGATCTTGTGGACAGATTACTGGGAGGGGCTGGGGAAGACCCGGCTGTCATGGTGCACGTTGGCACCAATGACAAAGTCAGAGGCAGATGGAGTGTCCTAAAGAATGATTTTAGGGACTTAGGAGCTAAATTGAGGAAAAGGACCTCCAAGGTAGTGTTCTCAGGAATACTACCGGTACATCGAGCCACACCAGAGAGGCAGAGGGAGATTAGGGAAGTAAACAAGTGGCTGAAGAGCTGGTGTAGTAAGGAGGGGTTTGGGTTCCTGGAGGACTGGGCCGACTTCTCAGTCGGTAACCGGTACTATAGAAGGGACGGACTGCACCTAAATGAGGAGGGTGCAGATCTGCTGGGAATGAAGATGGCCAAAAAGTTAGAGGGGTTTTTAAACTAGGCGATGGGGGGGAGGGTCCAGAGACAGTGATAGCCAGCGCGGAAGATATTCCAGAGGGTAGTATTGGGGGCATTAGTGGTAGGTTAACCAAAGCACAAAAACGCAAGGTGAGTATAGTAGCAAGTCCAAGTTGCAATCTTGAAACACCCAATACGAGGACAATATGCGACCGGTCTAAACTATGTGGCATGTTCACCAATGCCAGGAGCCTGGCGGACAAGATGGGTGAACTAGAGATACTGTTGTACAAGGAGGATTTGGATTTTGTGGGAATTTCAGAGACCTGGTTCAACAGCTCTCATGATTGGCTGGCAAACATTCAAGGGTATACCCTATACCGCAAGGATAGAGAGGGTAAAAAAGGGGGAGGGGTATGCCTATATATCAAGAATAATGTACAAGTGAATGTGAGAGATGACATCACTGAGGGGGCTAGGGAGGAGGTGGAATCTTTATGGGTAGAGCTCCAAAGGGATGAAGCTAAGGGGAAAATAATACTGGGAGTATGCTATAGGCCCCCTAACCTGAGGGAGGAAGTGGAGACGGATCTCCTATCACAAATTGGATTAGCAGCAAGGATGGGAAGTGTTATCATAATGGGTGATTTTAATTATCCAGACATCGACTGGGCGGAGGGAACCGCGCATTCATTTAAGGCTCGCCAGTTCCTTAATGTCTTGCAGGACAATTTTATGGGTCAGATGGAAGACGCACCAACTAGAAATAAAACATTACTAGATCTACTGATTACCAACAATACAGACCTGATAACAGATGTGGAAATACGGGGCAATTTAGGTAACAGCGATCACAGGTCAATTAGTTTCAGTATAAATCACACAAATAGGAGACATGAAGGGAACACAAAGACACTGAATTTCAAAAGAGCCAACTTCCCTAAACTACAAACCTTGCTAAAAGGCATAAATTGGGATAAAATATTAGGAACAAAGAATACAGAGGAGAGATGGGTTTGCTTTAAGAGCATATTAAATAAGGGCATTAGCCAATGTATCCCATTGGGTAATAAATTTAAAAGAGCGAACAAACATCCTGGATGGCTTAACTCCAATGTAAAAATGCATATAAAAGCAAAGGAGAAGGCCTTCAAAAAATACAAGGTTGAGGGATCATCCACAGCATTCAGAATTTATAAAGAATGCAATAAGAAATGTAAGGGTGCAATTAGGATGGCTAAGATAGAACATGAAAGACACATAGCGGAGGAGAGCAAAAAAAATCCCAAGAAATTCTTTAAGTATGTAAACAGTAAAAAAGGGAGGACAGACCATATTGGCCCCATAAAGAATGAGGAAGGACATCTGGTTACAAAGGATGGGGAAATGGCAGAGGTATTGAATTTATTCTTCTCCTCAGTCTTCACGAGTGAATCGGGGGGCTTCAGTAACCAAAACTGCAGTGTTTATCCTCATGACACAACACAGGAAGCACCTACATGGTTAACAGAGGACGGAATTAAAATTAGACTTGAGAAACTTAACATTAATAAATCACCGGGACCAGATGGCTTGCATCCGAGGGTACTTAGGGAACTCAGTCAGGTGACTGCCAGACCGTTGTTCCTAATTTTTACAGACAGTCTATTGACTGGAATGGTACCAGCTGATTGGAGAAAAGCCAATGTAGCACCAATATTTAAAAAGGGCCCAAAAAACATCCCTGGGAATTACAGACCAGTTAGCCTAACATCAATAGTATGTAAACTCTTGGAGGGGATGATAAGGGACTATATACAAGATTTTAGTAATAAGAATGATATCATTAGCAGTAATCAGCATGGATTCATGAAGAATCGTTCTTGCCAAACCAATCTATTAACCTTCTATGAGGAGGTGAGTTGCCATCTAGATAAAGGAAGGCCCGTAGACGTGGTGTATCTGGATTTTGCAAAAGCATTTGACACAGTTCCCCATAAACGTTTACTGTACAAAATAAGGTGCGTTGGCATGGACCATAGGGTGAGTACATGGATTGAAAACTGGCTACAAGGGTGTGTTCAGAGGGTGGTGATAAATGGGGAGTACTCAGAATGGTCAGGGGTGGGTAGTGGGGTCCCCCAGGGTTCTGTGCTGGGACCAATCCTATTTAATTTGTTCATAAACGACCTGGAGGATGGGATAAACAGTTCCATCTCTGTATTTGCAGACGATACTAAGCTAAGCAGGGCAATAACTTCTCCGCAGGATGTGGAAATCTTGCAAAAAGACCTGAACAAATTAATGGGGTGGGCGACTACATGGCAAATGAGGTTCAATGTAGAAAAATGTAAAATAATGCATTTGGGTGTCAAAAATATGAATGCAATCTATACACTGGGGGGAGAACCTCTGGGGGAATCTAGGATGGAAAAGGACTTGGGGGTCCTAGTGGATGATAGGCTCAGCAATGGCATGCAATGCCAAGCTGCTGCTAATAAAGCAAACAGAATATTGGCATGCATTAAAAGGGGGATCAACTGCAGAGATAAAACGATAATTCTCCCGCTCTACAAGACTCTGGTCCGGCCGCACCTGGAGTATGCTGTCCAGTTCTGGGCACCAGTCCTCAGGAGGGACGTACTGGAAATGGAGCGAGTACAAAGAAGGGCAACAAAGCTAATAAAGGGTCTGGAGGATCTTAGTTATGAGGAAAGGTTGCGAGCACTGAACTTATTCTCTCTGGAGAAGAGACGCTTGAGAGGCGATATGATTTCAATTTACAAATACTGTACTGGTGACCCCACAATAGGGATAAAACTTTTTCGCAGAAGAGAGTTTAATAAGACTCGTGGCCACTCATTACAATTAGAAGAAAGGAGGTTTAACCTTAAACTACATAGAGGATTCTTTACTGTAAGAGCGGCAAGGATGTGGAATTCTCTTCCACAGGCGGTGGTCTCAGCGGGGAGCATTGATAGCTTCAAGAAACTATTAGATAATCACCTGAATGACCGCAATATACAGGGATATGTAATGTAATACTGACACATAATCACACACATAGGTTGGACTTGATGGACTTGTGTCTTTTTTCAACCTCACCTACTATGTAACTATGTAACTATGTAACAGTCAGAGCAAAATGGAGTCTCTTGTGCTTAAATCACCAATACAGAGAATGTCCATATCATATATATATATATATATATATATATATATATATATATATATATATATATATATATATATATATATCATCTGTACAGAAATCATTTATCATTTACAATTAGCATTGTTTAAAAAGTAATTACCTTTTGCAGAAGCTGCCCCACCATATTGCCCCATCAAAACTGCCCCATCATATTACCGCTGTCAATATTGCCCCATCAAAACTGCCCCATCCTATTGGCCTATCAAAATTGCCCTATTATACTGCCACCATCAAAATTGCCCCATCATAACTGCCCCATCCTATTGCCCCATCAAAATTGCCCCATCCTATTGCCCCATCAAAACTGCCCCATCCTATTGCCCTCATCAAACTGCCCCATAAAATTGCCCCATCAAAACTGCCCCATCCAATTGCCCTCATAAAACTGCCCCCATCAAAACTGCCCCATCAAAACTTCCCCATCAAAACTGCCCCATCATACTGCCACCATCAAAATGGCCCCATCAAAACTGCCCCATAAAATTGCCCCATCAAAACTGCCCCATCCTATTGCCCTGTCAAACTGCCCAATCAAAACTGTTTCATAAAATTGCCCCATCAAAACTGCCCCCATCAAAATTGCCCTCATAAAAATTGCCCCTAACAAAACTGCCCCCATCAAAATTGCCCCATCATACTGCCCCATCAAATTGCCCCTATCACAATTGCCCCATCCTATTGCCCCATCATACTGCCCCCATCAAAATTGCCCTATCATATTGCCCCCATCAAATTTCCACCATCAAAATTGCCCCAACAAATTGCCCCCAACAAAATTGCCCCATCATACTGATACCATCAAAATTGCCCCCATCAAAATTGCCCATCATATTGCACCTATCAAAACTGCCCAATTCTATAGCCCTATTTTACTGCCACCCTCAAAAGTGCCTTATCCTATTGCCCATCAAAACTGCCCCATTAAACTGCCCCAATCAAAACTGCCCTCATCCATCCTATTGCCCTATCAAAACTTCCCCATCAAAATTGCCCCATTATACTCCCACCATAAAAATGGCCCCATCTAAATTGCTCCATCCTATTGCCCCCATCAAAATTGCCCCATCATACTACCCCCATCATATTGCCCCATCAAAGCAGCCCCATCAAAATTGCCCCTATTCTATTGCCCCAAAATTGCCCCATCATATTGCCCCAATAAAAATGCCCCATTCTATTGCCCTCATCAAACTTGCCCCCATCAAAATTGCTCCATTAACTACCACCATGAAAACTGTCCCATCAAATTGCCCTATCAAAACTGCCACCATCAAAACTGCCCCATGAAAGCTGCACCCAACTTATTGCCCCAAAATTGCCCCATCCTATTGCCTCATCAAAATTGCTCCATCAAAACTGCCCCCTCCTATTCCTGTATTATAAATGATTAGTAATGGTGTGTCCCCTCCTCCCCTGGGCTCTGTATGTAATCAGAGATGAGATGTTCTAGCCCCTCCCCCACCGCCCATCACTGTGTATAAGAAGCTTTGGTCACCATGGCAACAAAAGCCTGGTTACCCTTTTTATAAATGGCCGCCGCCTTGCATGACGTCATTTCCGGTTAACAAATAACGGGATGGTACGGCCCGGCGATGCCGATCGATGACACAAATCTCCCAGGAGGCATTGCAGAGCGGAAATGACGAGCTCCGCCCCCGGGAAGGGGGAAGGGAAGATTTCAATCATAGATATAAAATATATAAATGTCATTGGATGTGTCTATTTCTGCCCCTCCCTGGAAGAACATTTCATTTTCTAAGACTCCGCCCACTGATTATTCATTGGATGTGTCTACTTCTGCCCGTCCCTGGAAGAACATTTCATTCTCTAAGACTCCGCCCACTGATTATTCATTGGATGTGTCTACTTCTGCCCCTCCCTGGAAAAACATTTAATTCTCTAAGACCCCGCCCACTGATTATTCATTGGATGTGTCTACTTCTGCCCCTCCCTAGAAGAACATTTCACCTCTTTCCTGCTTCTCCCTCCAGTGTTCAGTTCTGTAAAGGGACATTCCGGTGCTGTGATGATCTTTGCTCCGTTATCTCCGCAAACCGAACTCTGATCTATCTGTTTATAACATTGTATGATGATGAGAAGATGTCAAAGTCAGAAGTGAGACGACGTTGTAAGGTCCTCCGGAATGCCGGCTTCTCTGTGCGCAGAGGGTAAGATCTATTGTATTGGAGGTAACACACATACTAACTCTAATAGGGCGTACACACGGTCGGACTTTGTTCGGACATTCCGACCACAAAATCCTAGGAAGTTGTCAGAATTTCCGATCGCCAAGAACGCGGTGACGTACACCACGTACGACGAGACTAGAAAAGGCCGGTTCAGAACCAAGCGCGGCACCCTTTGGGCTCCTTTTGCCAATCTCGTGTTAGTAAAAGTTTGGTGAGAGACGATTTGCGCTTTTTCAGATTCATGGCTTTCAGATCGTTTTCTGATGTTCAGTTTGTGCTTGTGGGTTTGTATCTGCTCTTCAGTGCGTGCAGTCAGTTCGTATCAGAGTTTTCTGTGTGATCCTGCCTGCTCGTTGCTGTTTTTCAGGTCGCTCTTCACAGGCCTTGCTGTTCTTCAGTGCGTTCTGTTACTTCGTTCTGAGCAGCCGACCGTTTTCTAGCCATGTTGCATATGCGTACTCCTCGTAGAGTTCGTGCTGTGCGGGGGCTTGGTGTTGGGGTCCTGACCTTGACACAAGTCCAGTCCATGAACAGGGTGGGGAGGAGTTCATGGACCAAGAATTGGTTGCTTCAGCGTGACCAGTTCTGTCATATGCCTTTGCTCCGTAAGAGCCGTGAGAATAATCCTGATGATTTCAGGAACTTTCTCAGGATGACGGACCCCGTATTTCACCGTCTGTTGGCTTCGTTGACCCCCTATATCAGCAGGCAGGATACCTGCATGAGGCAAGCCATCACTCCGGAGCAGAGGTTGGTCGCTACCTTGCGGTATTTGGCCACAGGGAGAAGTCTGCAGGACTTGAAGTTCTCAACAGGCATCTCCCCCCAGGCTCTGGGGATCATTATCCCAGAGACCTGTTCTGCCATCATCCAGGTCCTGCAGAAGGAGTATATGAAGGTAAGATTTTTATTCTTTTATATCACATTTTATTGTATTGAATGTTTGCTAATATATTGTATTTCTTTCCTCATTCCCTAATTACCATGATTGTAATATGCTGTGAATGTCCCCTTTGTCCTCATGCATGCTGGATTTTTATGTAATTATTATTTTAGGTCCTTCATACATATTTGCCCTTCACTAACCTCCCCAGCATGGTGTCTCCTGCCCTATATTCACCTCATGTAGTCACTTAACAATGTATTTTATCAGCTCCATAGTAGTGCTTTACCCCAAACACCCTTTAAAAGGTTTGGTAATGTTATTTTAGCTTTAAATTCAGACAGAGTGACAGAGGCTTTTTTTGTGGTGTCCCCAAATAATTTTTAGTAACCCTCCCTCCCCAACTGCTAAGTCAGCTGATCACAATTCTCTATCCTCAATCATCTATCTGCTGACTTTGCCAAACCCATACACACTATACCCATCTCTTTACTGGTCAGATTTATGGATGAATTCCCCAAAGCATGTAGTGTAAGGGCCTGCCTGTATACTTTCCAATGGTACTGTTTAAAGTTTTTGTATCCTATTATTATCTTGATAGGTAATAGCAGAATGTTCAAATGTCCTCAAATGTGTACAGTGTGTATTTATATCTTTGTATTATGACACTTCTTACCTGTCCAGTGGTCTGCCAATAGTGTAACTAAGGAGGGGCTGTTCCAAGTAATACCCATTATTTAGGCATTTATCTCTCAATGAAAGGAAGAGGGTTACCTGTCCAAGAGTTACCCCCCTATAATGTTAGAAATGGCCCATGAGAGGGGGGGAGGGAGAATATGATAGGTGTACCTTATACTTTGTTGTTGTTAAATTACGCTTAATAAATGCTATCTAGAGGTTGGCCCATAATGTTTGTGTCTAATCTGCTTGCCATGTTTCTGTGAAAAAATAGTAATGTTTATTGTTTTTTCCTCAACAGTTTCCTTCAACGCCACAGGAATGGCAGACTGTGGCCTCCCACTTTGCCCAGCGGTGGGACTTTCCTAACTGCGGAGGGGCAATTGATGGGAAACACGTCCACATCGTCCCACCACCCAACTCAGGGTCGTACTATTATAATTACAAGGGGTTTAATAGTATAGTGATGTTGGCGGTGGTGTCGGCTAATTACGAGTTCCTGTATGTGGACGTGGGGAAGAATGGCCGGATGTCCGATGGTGGAGTCATCGCCCAGACGGAGTTCTACAGGCGTCTCCAGAATGGCAGCTTGGACTTGCCACCTCCAGAGGACAATGTTGAAGGTCTCCCATTTGTGTTCGTTGCTGATGAAGCATTTGCGCTGGGGGACCACCTGATGCGGCCATTCCCGATGAGGACCCTCACCCCGGAACAGAGGGTTTTTAATTACCGGCTGGCCAGAGCCCGAAGAGTGGTGGAGAACACATTTGGAATCCTGGCCAGCCGGTTCCGATTATTTCTGACACCCATCCATATGGCGGAGTATAAACTGAACCATATAATACTTGCCTGCTGTGTTCTCCATAATTTTTTAAGAAAACATTCAGCCAACTATGCTGGCTCAGTTGGGCCTGAGGCCGGAATCCCAAATCCATCAACACTGACGGCGCTTGAAAGTGGCCGTCCTGGCTTGCCCTCCCTGAGTGCCCGTGATGTCCGGTTACGATACCTGGAGTTCTTTGCGGGTAGGGGGGCTATCAATATGCCAGACAATCTGTGAAACCTTTTTCAAATAAAAAACAACCAAAAGAAAATCTTTGTGGACATTTACTGCTTGTGTTTGTTTTAGCTGACCCTGACAGAAATGTGTTGAGTGCAGAAAATGTCGTGATTGGGTAACCTTATAAAAAACAGTGTTGGCTGGTACTTCCTAAATGCAAAAACACATTTCACTACAAGTGCACTTGCAACTGCACTGAACCTGCACTTGTAGTGCAAAGTGTATTTGCCCTTAGGAAATAACCCCCATTTTTGCATAAAACAGCAATTACATCACCCCAAAAGTGTTGTAGTGTAGAGACAATAATCCACACATTCTTGAGTAAGCCACTTTTTTATACCTGCACAATCACATGTGCATTTACCAAAGGTTTTTCAAACAAACCAACATGTTTGTTGTATAACAATTTTTGCTGTAGCATTATCAAAAATCGAAATATACATTTCAGATAAAACAGGCCTGTGTAAAACCAATAAGAAAGCCAAAAAACTTGAACTTACAAAGTTCACATTAGGTAAAACCTGAAGGCTATATCAGACATCAGTATTTAGGAACTGGGTTTGATATAGCGTTCAGATGGGGGGAAATCACCCCTGGAAAAGCCAAATTTGGAAGATGCACACAAATTTACGAATGTCAACATGCTATCTGCCATCAGGGGGGATCAAGGGACATGTTTTGGGGGAGCAAGCCCTTCCTCAACGCGGCTTTATAATTGAGGAAGGGGTTGCACCCCCAAAACGCCTCCATTGATCTCCCGTGATGGCAGATAGCACATGTTGGCACACTGTATGCATCCTCCAAATTTGGCTTTTCAAAACATTGAAAAAAATTTTTTAAGATTGGACCACAATAAAACAAGTGATTTTGTGGGGTTTAAATTCGCCCCAAAACATCAATGATGTTATTATTTTTTTTAATAACATCACTGATTTGTTGCTGTATGTTGTAAAATTTGAGATTACACCCCATGATCTCCCCGATGAGGATCTGGGCACTTTCAGAAGTAAAGCGTTCTCTCTCCCTCACATCACGATCACCTAAAAAGAGATAAAGAAAACAAAAATAGGTCTCAAAAATCTGCCACCATCCATATCGTTTACCTGAGCCTGTGGTCGCAGACACTCACCTGTTGTGGTGCCAATCTCCACCACGACTTCTTCTTCCTCCTGCTCTTCTTCTTGGGTTTGCAGTATTTCCCCTTCTTCCAGAGGTGGGGGGTCTCTGGTCTCCTGGGATGAGAGGTGTCCTCCAAGTATACTTGGTAAAATGGTATACTTAGCACACAGATATTTGATGGCAGAACTAGAAATAGGAAACATTGCTTGGAAGTGGGGTACAATTGTCTATTTTAGCAGAGTTCCAAGATGTATATTTTTTATTGGCCTTTGTCAAGCTGCAATACTTTACCTGTTTAGTACAAGCTTCACAGATGTAGCCCCCCTATAGTATACACTGGAGCACCTGTGTGGCCCCCCTAACAAAAAGGGTGTTCTGGGGTCCCACACTAGTGCTCCAGTGTCCAGATGTGAAAACAGCTGCTCAGTGTCCTCTCCTTACCCAGAATCTAGTTTGCATTTCATTCTACTAACAAACCCATCTACACAAACAAATATTTGGCATCCAAGTAGGCCCAAAAAAAATGTGGGAAAATGCATATGGCCTAAACAATGGTGTTTTAGAGGCTGAAAGAAAAATGTTTGATACGAACAAATAATGGGCCCATGAACATTAAAGTTGCCCTTTTAAACGTTACAATTAATAAAAGCATATGGAGCAGCACGAACGTAATAAAGACAGAAAGAATAGGAACACAGCACAACTACTTACTTTTTTGCAGCACTCTCCGGATCTTTCGGTACTGCTCTGGCTCTCTCAACTTCAGGTCCAACCACCGCTTCCTGAGCTGATCTTTAGATCTTCGTACCCCAAAATTCCTATGAAGGCTTTTGATCACTTTAGCAATGATTTTGGCCTTTCGGATGTTGGGGTTGGGGTAAGGCCCATATTTTCCGTCATAGTCGGACTTCCTCATGATGTCGACCATATCCAACATCTCCCCAAAGGACATATTTGTGGCCTTAAAACGTCTCCTTCTGGATCGGGATGTGCCTGGATCCGGGCTTTCCTCCTCCTCCTCCTCGTTGCTAGAATTAGCATGCACCTGCTGTAACTCCGCCATGTGCTCTTCACCCACTGCGCCGAACGAAAAGGGGCAGGGAATAGACTAGAAAGAATGTCAGGGGCGGGCGGAGTTACACGCATGCGCAGTGTGTATAAAGCGTAACATGCGTGTGTATTACGTACGATCTGTGAGCGGAGGAAGGAGCATTGGATGCGTCGATCGTAAGAATGAAGGTAAGAGACAAACTTGTGCCTATACTGCTTCTAGTTTGAGGCATATATTGTAACAAGATTAGGAGAGTTTTGTCTGACATTAGGCTTTGTCTTGTGTTGTGTCTTGCAGTGAACATGGATATCTTAATGAAAGACAATGACTTCATGTCAGTATTCGTAGAGATGCTAAGGGAGCTGCCCTGTCTGTGGGAGATTAAACACCCCCATTTCAAGAACCAAACAAAGAGGAAGGCAGCACTGGTGCAATTGTGTGAAATTGTGAAGCAGGTGACCCCCACGGCAGACGTCACCTATTTAAAGATCTTCATTGGTGGCCTGAGGAGCACATATCTGAGGGAGCGCAAGAAAGTCCTGGATTCACAGAGATCTGGAGCAGCAGATGACATCTATGTCCCCAGGATGTTGTACTACGACAGGCTGCATTTTCTGGCAGGCCAGACTGAACCCAGGCCATCCCTCTCCAGTCTTCCTTCCACGCTTCCTTCCCCCCCGGCTGAGGCTTCTGACGCCCAACCTGGGCCTTCCAGGCCACATGTGGAGGAGCCCAGATTGAGCCAGGTATAGCATTCCTCTAAATATTTCTGCTTGTCCAATCAATGATGTTAACTAGATGTTAGTTGGGAGTACTAATTTAGGATTGGGATTGATGATGCAAAACATTAAACCATGTCCCTTTTTCATACACAGGGAAGTTTCAGCCAGGAGGTGGCCGGGCCGAGCCGGCTGGCTGATCTGCAGGTCCCTCCACCCCCCCTGAAAAGAGAAAGTGGCAGTAGGAGGAGTACCCTAGAGGAGGTTGCTATAGAATTCTTTTGGAGGGCTACAGAGGTCCTGGGAGCACCCCACACCATGGAGGAGAACATTGCTGCCTTCATAGCCTATAAAATGCAGAGAATGGAGAAGGGCCAAAAAGTCTTATGTGAGGCCCTCATATCGGAGGCTCTGAAAAGGTATGAGGGGCCAAATTACACCTCAGACACACCTTCGCGTTGGTCCTCCTCCTCCTCCCTCTCCCCCAGGTCCCCCCAGTCCTCCTCCAGGTCCCCCCAGTCCTCCTCCTCCTCCAGGTCCTACTCCTCCTCCTGCCACATCTCCAACTGCACAGCCACAGCCGGGAATGAAGCGTGAAAGGAAGACCAGACAGTGATTGCCCTGGGTTCAGTCTGGTCGGCCAAAAGATGCAGCCTCTTGTGGTACCACAGCCTGGGGACACACATGTCATCTGCTGCTATCCGGATCTCTGCGAATTCTGGACCAGACTGCCCTCCCTTACATATGGACTCCTCAGGCCACCAATTTTGATGTTGAAGAATTGATGTCTGCCGTGGGGGTCCCACACTTCGCTAATTTCTCATGTTGATCCAGTGTTGCCTCCCTCTTTGTTTGGTTCTGATCCCTTAATAAAGGATTTTTGTTTTGAATTATACTCTCCTATGTGTTTTACTTCAAAAAGGACAGTTGGTTTGTGAGGATTCAGGTACATTTCAAATATACAATGTGAAATGAACAAGGGACACCAACACCAAACAATCTCCTGGAGATTAAATAATAAAAGATATCAATGGTGTTGGGGTAACTTGACACACAAAACACACACAAAAATATTCTGGAGAAAAATAAAAATAACATTGAACAAAGATCAGCCTTGGAAAAAATCCAAACATTAAAGAAAAAAAAAGGCTTAAAATCCAAAAAAAATATATATATATAAAACTGTCAGATGTGACAACTAATAACAATATATTCAGGGAATCCCACTAAAAAAACACAAATCAAACTTTGTGAGAAGTGTGTGTGAATATGAGCAGCAAAACTACTTAATTCTTGTCACATTATAAAGAAGAAGAGAGTGCGCTGTATTAAACCATTTTTAACATTGCAGTGTGACGAAAGTGCTGTATCCATTGCGAACGCTAAGTTTACCAGAACGAGCTGTCCCGTCTCGGAATTTCTTCTGAGCATGCGTGGCACTTTGTGCGTCGGAACAGGCCACACACGGTCGGAATTGACACGATCAGATTTTGTTGTCGGAAAATTTTATCTCCTGCTCTCCAACTTTGTGTGTCGGAAAATCCAATGGAAAATGTCCGATGGCGCCCACACACGGTCGGAATTTCTGACAACACGCTCCGATCGGACAATGTCCATCGGAAAATCCGACCGTGTGTACGGGGCATTAGAATGTGAATAGTAAAATGTAGACAACATTGGATGGTGATGAGATGATGGAGGTGGGACGTTGTTGGGAGGTCTTCTGACACCCGGGCTGCTCTGTAATGAAAATGGAAGGACGGCTGACAAACATTCTATACAATTTCTGTAGAACCCATTGGAGGTCTCTGTAGTTCTACAGATAATGAGAGAGATGATTGAGATTTCCTGGGCCAGTCACAGATTTCCCAGATGATGGAGAATTTATTCCTCATCCCAAGTTTTATCATTACAGATGGGGGATGGGGAAAATCAGATCCACCAATAATAATCTTAGTCAGGTCCTACAATCTTCCACAAGGTTTTACCTTTACAGAAAAATAACCCCCCATCCCCCGAGGTCCATCCAATGTGTCAGTATAACTGAGCCAATCAGATGTGTGGTCTCAGCCTGTAGACATGACAGCCCAGCACACCAGTCATACAGTCTGCTATCCCAATGGTTGGATGGACATGAGTGTGTGGCCCCTGCCATGGTGAGGGCCCCTCACTTATCCATCATTTCTTACAGAGCACAGTATGACCCCCTCCCCCCTCCATCATCACAGCAACATTTCCTCCTCTAACACTCTCATTTTATTCTTCTATGAAGGTTTGATGGAGGCTGGGATGTATCTATAGACAGATGAAGATAAGAAGATAGTGTGTGGGAGCCCCTCCCCCTCTCAGGTATTACACGGATCCAGATATGAAGAGAATGTCCGGAATGGAATGATATCAGAGTAAAGTCATATGAACTCTCAGCTTTTATTTTCTCTTTCTGATCCTTAAATATAGAATTCCAGTAATAGTAATCTTTGTGTTCTTTTCCTCTTCTAAATGGCCTCATTTCTGCTCAGTATTGCCCACTTCCTGTGTTATTGTGTGACCGGTGTCCCCTTCACAGCACTGATCTGATAGGGGCACCCGCGCATGCACACTCACACCTATTGTACTACAAGCCTGTAGTGACACACTGGCTGCACCGCACATCAGATCACCACTACAGCTCCACCTCCATTGTCATTTGATTGGAGCCCCGCCTCCTCTCTATAAGTGACAGCGGCCCTGGCAGATTCTGTGTCACCCATCCCACTGCAGAGAATTACATGTCACCCATCCCACTGCAGAGCATTACATGTCACCCATCCCACTGCACAGTATTACGTGTCACCCATCCCACTGCAGAGTATTACGTGTCACCCATCCCACTGCAGAGCATTACATATCACCCATCCCACTGCAGAGTATTACGTTTTACCCAACCCACTGCAGAGCATTACGTGTCACCCATTCCACTGCAGAGCATAACAGGTCGCCCATCCCACTGCAGAGCATTACGTGTCACCCCTCCCACTGCAGAGCATTACATGTCACCCATCCCACTGCATAGCATTTTGTGTCACCCAACCCACTGCAGAGCATTGCATTTCACCAATCCCACTGCAGAGCATTACGTATCACCAATCCCACTGCAGAGCATTACATGTCACCCATCCCACTGCAGAGCATTACGTGTCACCCATCCCACTGCAGAGCATTACGTGTCACCCCTCCCACTGCAGAGCATTACGTGTCACCCCTCCCACTGCAGAGCATTACGTGTCACCCATCCCACTGCAGAGAATTACGTGTCACCCAACCCACTGCAGAGTATTACATTTCACCAATCCCACTGCAGAGCATTACGTGCCACCCATCCCACTGCAGAGCATTAAGTGTCACCCATCCCACTGCAGAGCATTACATGTCACCCATCCCACTGCAGAGCATTACGTGTCACCCATCCAACTGCAGAGCACTACATGTCAACCATCCCACCGCAGAGCATTACATGTCAACCATCCCACTGCAGAGCATTACATTTCATCCATCCCACTGCAGAGCATTACGTGTCACCCCTCCCACTGCAGAGCATTATGTGTCACCCCTCCCACTGCAGAGCATTACGTGTCCCCCCTCCCACTGCAGAGCATTACGTGTCACCCAACCCACTGCAGAGCATTACGTGTCACCCATCCCACTGCAGAGCATTATGTGTCACCCAACCCACTGCAGAGCATTGCATTTCACCAATCCCACTGCAGAGCATTACATGTCACCCATCCCACTGCAGAGCATTACGTGCCACCCATCCCACTGCATAGCATTACGTGTCACCCATCCCACTGCATAGCATTACGTGTCACCCATCCCACTGCAGAGCATTACGTGTCACCCATCCCACTGCAGAGCATTACATGTCACCCATCCAACTGCAGAGCATTACATGTCAACCATCCCACCGCAGAGCATTACATGTCAACCATCCCACTGCAGAGCATTACATTTCACCCAACCCACTGCAGAGCATTATGTGTCACCCATCCCACTGCAGAGCATTACATGTCACCCATCCCACTGCAGAGCATTACATGTCACCCATCCCACTGCAGAGCATTATGTGTCACCCATCCCACTGCAGAGCATTACATATCACCCATCCCACTGCAGAGTATTATATGTCACCCATTCCACTGCAGAGCAATTTGTGTCACTCATCCCACTGCAGAGCATTACATGTCACCCATCCCACTGCAGAGCATTACATGTCACCCATCCCACTGCAGACAATTACATGTCACCCATGCCACTGCAGAGCATTATGTGTCACCCATCCCACTGCAGAGCATTACATGTCACCCATCCCACTGCAGAGCATTAGGTGTCACCCATCCCACTGCAGAGCATTACGTGTCACACATCCCATTGCAGAGCATTACGTGTCACCCAACCCACTGCAGAGCATTACGTGTCACCCATCCCACTGCAGAGCATTACGTGTCACCCATCCCATTGCAGAGCATTACGTGTCACCCATCCCACTGCAGGGCATTACATATCACCCATCCCACTGCAGAGCATTATGTGTCACCCATCCCACTGCAGAGCATTACGTGTTGTCACTAGTGATGGGCCAAACACCATCTTGTTCTTTTCATGTCAGAACTTTCAAACATCACAAAAAATTGGACCCGAATGACAAACCCCATTGTAGTTTATGGGACCTGAACTGCAAAAATTCCCATTTAGAAGGCTTTCAATGCAAGTAAATGGCCATAAAGAGGGTATGGGGGCCGGGTACTGCCCTGGGGACATCAATTAATTTTTTTTTTAAACAATTGTAGCACTAACTCTCGGTGGAGCTGCTGGTTTAAGCGGGCTTGTTACCTTCACTCTCGATATTGGAAAAAACAATGCAGCGCTAAACATAAAAGTCAGGATTGGGTAATCCACACATATGTGACTATCAACTGTGCAGCGTGATAGTGAAATGACCAAATATAGAAAAATAAAGACAATATTGTGGTTAGTCCATGACCATATAAATGTCCAATTACGTAAACATTATGGTCATATAAATGTCCAACAAATGTGAACGGTATGAGTGTAGGATGGGTGGAAGGATTCTCAGGGGTGCTACGTGGTTCACAGAGGTGGTGTTCCAGTACTCAGTATCCACAGTAAAAAATATATGGAGCAAATACGCTTACCGGAACAGGTGGACACGTTTGCCGTACGGCTAGGTGTCATACAGGCTTATGGATCAATCGATCCAAATAGGTGCTCGATGAAGAGACGTATACGGCAGGTTCCACTGGTTCCTATGCAGCAATGGTAAACGGCCTGGGAACAGCAGATGATCCAAGTCCAGTTGTAGACACTTCTCCGACAGGTGTATATTAAGGAGATACACCCTTCACATAGCCACCATAGGGACATGGAAAAAGAAGAAAAGGCCCCACATAGTGCTTAAATCTGAGTAAAACAGGTTTATTTCAAACCAAACAGGGTAAAAATCCAAATAACAGCAGCTAGGATAAAAGTGATCACAGTGAAAAATAGCGTGGTACCAGGAACAAATAGTCAATCGCAACCCAATTTCGATCTTAACAACAGTTTTGCCTTGCCAGCAC
The DNA here is from genome assembly GCA_037952925.1 of Lithobates clamitans. Lineage (NCBI taxonomy): Eukaryota > Metazoa > Chordata > Amphibia > Anura > Ranidae > Lithobates > Lithobates clamitans. The sequence continues at coordinate 104,143 of JBBGZY010001807.1, read as the reverse complement.
ATCTGTGCCTCTTTTTAATATTTCCGGTGTCACATTCAGCTGTCCAGTCACCTGCGCTCGGTTCCACTATGCAATGACGCTGGAGCGCGATAGGTGGGCGGAGCTATGCCGCTCCACACTATGTATCCACATTTGCCTCCTGTAATGTGTTGTCAGGTGGTGTGCTTGGTGGCTCGTGATTGGGCTGCTGCAGTACCACAAGCCACTCCTATTCACCTAGATTACTATTGGCTGTGAGGTCCGCTCTACAGCGGTCTCTCAGAGTTGATAGGACGTACTTGGCTGCTCATGATTGGGTGGCTGAGCAAGTGCATATCATTCCCACTTACTTGGATGTTTATTGGCGGCGAGGTTCACTTTATAATGGTCCCTAACAGCTGATTATAGTTTGACAGCTGATGCGGATTCTAAATAATTTATGTGTCCATAAATACAAGCGTAATACCAGACAAATGACAACAGTAGAAGGACCTCTAGTCCAAAACATGTCAGAAGGGTTACGATTGACTATTTGTTCCTGGTACCACGCTATTTTTCACTGTGATCACTTTTATCCTGGCTGCTGTTATTTGGATCTTTACCCTGTTTGGTTTGAAATAAACCTGTTTTACTCGGATTTAAGCACTATGTGGGGCCTTTTCTTCCTTTTCCATGTCCCTATGGTGGCTATGTGAAGGGTGTATCTCCTTAATATACACCTGTTGGAGAAGTGTCTACAACTGGACTTGGATCATCTGCTGTCCCCAGGCCATTTACCATTGCTGCATAGGAACCAGTGGAACCTGCTGTATACGTCTCTTCATCGAGCACCTATTTGGATCGATTGATCCATAAGCCTGTATGACACCTAGCCGTACGGCAAACGTGTCCACCTGTTCCGGTAAGCGTATTTGCTCCATATATTTTTTGCTATGGATACTGAGTACTGGAACACCACCTCTGTGAACCACGTAGCACCCCTGAGAATCCTTTCACCCATCCTACACTCATACCGTTCACATTTGTTGGACATTTATATGGTCATGGACTTACCACAATATTGTCTTTATTTTTCTATATTTGGTCATTTCACTATCACGCTGCACGGTTGATAGTCACATATGTGTGGATTACCCAATCCTGACTTTTATGTTTAGCGCTGCATTGTTTTTTCCAATATTCTTTACATTGTCACTACTTTGTTGATGCTGGCTGTTATATGTGTCATCTGATATTCTTTTCACAGTAGCTCAACTACACTGTTTTATATTTTTTCTTCACTCACGATACCTCTGTTTCACCGGCACCAGGTCTAGGGTTCCGTTGAGTTTACCTCTGGACGATATAAGCACCGAACACTTGAGTAGGTTTTCCAATGCTTTAATAAACGAACAAGGGAAGTAGCAGGAAAGAGGTAGAAGGAAAGCTGCAGGGATGCTCAAATACCTTTCTTAGTATTCTTTAGAACACTTCTCTGAATGTTGATCACTTGTAATTGAAAGCGCTCCCCCTGTGGGATTTAATCTTTGACCGCCTGGATAGACTTCTCTCACTTGTCTAGCAGCCAGCATATAGCATGAACAAAAGTCTCTGCCACAGACTTGTTTAGAATAAAACCCGTACGATCCTCTGCCACAGGATGTATTGGTTCGTGATGAAAGTCAGACACAGTACTTTAACCTTTAAGCAAACCCGGAAGTAATATACTGTAGGATTACTTCAGGATACGTCCTCCAACCGAGTCACCAGGCCCCTCTCCAGACCAGCACTCTGCGTGATCCTTCCATGACGGGTCCTCCCCTGGGATCTCCTCGGTTGTCCAGCTTCTTCACTCAGGATAGACAGCTCAGGACCATTCCTCTGCTGCTGTGGTAGGCCCCAGACAGGCTTCTGGGCCCACCCACACACCGCAGCGATGTGGGCCTTCGGAACGGAGGACCACAAGGTGGTATTCCTAATGCATACCTGTCGGCCAGGAGGGCCAGCAGGTGGCTGAAAACCAACCCTAAAACATGGCGTCTGTCCCATAAATACCCTCTCCCAGAATGCAACTTGGAGGACCACCTCCACCGAGTTGTCTCCGGGACAGAGAAGCACTAATACGCTTCAACACGTTGCTTTTCCAACACCAGCCGATGGTGACAACGACACCCACTGGCTCAATGTGAAACTACACGCAACGTCAGCCAAGCTGGAACAGAGGCAAATCTAACTCCCTCTAATAAGCGACCCACTAAATTTACCTAACAGCGGTAGATAAAAATCTACCAGCGCTACACAATCTTTTTAAAAAGAGAAGTGATTTTAATGATGCTTAAAGTGAAACAATAAAAATAAAAAATAAATCCTTTAACTACTTCAGCCCTGGAAGGATTTACCCCCTTCCTGACCAGAGCATTTTTTGCGATTCAGCACTGCTATTATTTTAACTGACAATATCACGGTCGTGTGACGTTGTATCCAAACAAAATTGACGTCCTTTTCTTCTCACAAATAGAGATTTCTTTTGGTGGTATTTGATCATCTCTGCAGTTTTTATTTTTTGCGCTATAAACAAAAAAAGAGCAACCATTTTAAAAAAAAGCAATATTTTTTACTTTTTGCTATAATAAATATCCCCTAAAAATATATAAAAAAACAAATTTCTTCCTAAGTTTAGACTGAAACTTATTCTTCTACATATTTTTGGTAATAAAAATCACAATAAGCGTACTTTGATTGGTTTGCGCAAAAGTTATAACATCTTTTTTACTAGTTTGGTGGCAATCTGTGATTTTTATCAGGACTGTGACATTATGGCGAGCAGATCGGACACTTTTGACACTATTTTGGGACGATTGACAATTATACAGCGATCAGAGATACAAATAGCCACTGATTACTGTATAAATGTCACTGGCAGGGAAGGGGTTAAACACTAGGGGGTGATCGAGGGGTTAAGTGTGTTCCCTGGATGTGTTCTATCTGTAGGGGGATGGGCTCACTACAACATGACACAGATCACTGCTCCCGATCACTGGGGATCAGTAGATCCCTGTCATGTTGCTAGGCAGAACAGGGAAATGCCTTGTTTCCCCGTTCTGCCTCTCCTTGCCAAAATCCGCAATTCCTGACGGGACCCGCAGGCACACTCCCAGGGTGGCCATGTGCCCGCTAGGCTAGGCGGCAGATGTATATGTACATCCCTTTGCCTGCCTGTGCCATTCTGCTGATGTAAATGTGCGTGCCGCAGTCGGCATGTGATTAAATATAGTGCTGCGGGGTTTCCTTAGTCTGCCTGTAAAGTGGCCCATCTGTACCCTGTATAGAACCTGCTGCAGCAAAACTGACATTTATAAAAGAAAGCTTGCAGGAAAAACTATTTAAATGTCAATTTTTTTTCTTTATAAATAACAGCTTGGGGAGCCAATCTGTATGATGAGGTCACAATGTAGTGCACTGGAAACAAGATTAGAGATTTGTTGGATAAATTCTGGTGTCTCTTTGGCAGACTTTGGTGCTCTTACCAATGGGCTGAGTGGTGGGAGGTTAAATGCCTTGTCAAGCATGTGGTACCCAAATGGTTGGTGTTTTTGTCACGCTTGATGTGCCTGAGACAAAGTTTCAAATTGCAACAGTGCGATCAGCTGCACATGTGCTAAAAAAGGTCCAGACAGCTGAGCTGTGGGAAGTGGGCCGGGAGATGACAGCTCCACAATGTGATGGAATGGGGGGGCTGCTCTCTACTCTTCCATGATGGCTGCCTCGTTGGGGTTGTGCTTCACCCTCACTTTCCTCCTCTGCTCTATCCGGCACCCAAGTCAGGTCAGTGACCTTATTATCATCATCTCCTCCATCCTTATTACCACCGGAGACAACTTGGCAAATACACATCACATTCACATATATATGTATTAATGAAACATTTCATGGAATGTATACAATGTAATATCTCGGTGTAATTGTACAATTATCTCTTGTAGACCGCCAAAGATTTGTCTGGTGATTGTGTCCCGGTGTTGGATCTGCTGGACCTCTTCCATGTATACATTATGTCCTCACCAACACCTCAGATTTCTCTGCAACCCTCTAAAGGAAAGTCTCCTACTCTTCATGGATATAATGGTCGCCTCCCATTGTGAATTCCCTCTTCTCCCCTCTGTAGGATTCCGCACTTTCCAAAATTATCAATACTTACTATGATGATGATGAGGATCCGACTCATTATTAGGACTCGTTCATGGTGGGAAAAAGACATTTTCTAAAGTTTCTCATCAATAAAAGCTGACTGGAACAACCACTAATACAGAGAAAGAGACCACAGCTTCCTCTTACTGCTATCCTACTACTCTCCATCCTCCATACTCCTCTCCATCCTCCATACTACTCTCCATCCTTCATACTCCTCTCCATCCTCCATACTACTCTCCATTCTCCATACTCCATACTGCTCTCCATCCTCCATACTCCTCTCCATCCTCTATACTCCACTCCTCTCCATCCTCTATGCTCCTCTCCATCCTCCTCTCCATCCTCCATACTCTTCTCCATCATCCACACTACTCTCCATCCTCCATACTACTCTCCATCCTCCATACTGCTCTCCATCCTCCATACTACTGTCCATCCTCCATACTGCTCTCCATCCTCCATACTGCTCTCCATCCTCCATACTGCTCTCCATCCTCCACTCCTATCCATACTCCTCTCCATCCTCTATACTCCTTTCCATCCTCCTCTCCATCCTCCATACTACTCTCCAACCTCTCTCTCCTCCCCCTGCACTCTCCTTTTGTTGCATTTTCTCTCTTTTCCCCGCACTCTCTCTGTCCTTTCTCCTCTCCCTGCACTCTCTCTCTCTCCTCTCCTTGGATATAATAAAAATAAAGTGATGCGGCTCTATCTAACATATATGGCATTTCTGGCTCCCAGTGTCTCTCTCTACAATTGCTTTCTCCATGTTGCTGACATTATCTTGTATAAGAACAGAACCCGATCCATCAGCAATCGCAAGGAGAGACGGACATCTCATAGCCGGCTCTCTGCTGCCTTATATCAGAGTTTTTGTTCCACAACCAGAACTTTATCCCCCTGAATGACAAGCTTAGCCAAGTGAAGTTCATCTTTACTTCTGCCAACTCCCCCATCTCTGCTCTGCATGACTCACTGCCAACACGGCTACTAAAATTTCATTGTGCCGAGTCCGTTCAGCCGCTTTGCCTTTCACTGACAACTTGCTGCCATTTTTATTATATCATCGAAATGTAATCAGAACAACCCATGGATAAATTCATTTCATGTCATGGATCATTACCCAAAGGGACGTGATTATCCTGATTGATTATTGGGCTACCAATATTATTACCTAGTTATTGGAAGGTGTTATTCTCTATAGATTTACCCCATTGAGGATTTTTACTCATCAATAAAGTTTTATATATTTCTTTAACCTTATTCTGCGATTATTACCAACTTCTTCCCAGCTTGTTCTCCACAGCCGATACCCTCTCCCCTCTCCCTTCCCCCTCTCATCTCTCCCTTCCCCCTCTCATCTCTCCCTTCCCCCTCTCACCTCTCCCTTCCCCCTCTCTCTGCATTTGTTCCTTTCCTTGCCCTCTTTCTATATTTACCACATAATATGTTCCTACCATAAAATGTATATACAGTATCAGACAAAAGTGAGCACACCCCTAAGTGAAAATCTCCAAATTGGGCCCAAAGTGTCAATATTTTGTCTGTCCACCATTATTTTCCAGCACTGCCTTAACCCTCTTGGGCATGGAGGTCACCAGAGCTTCGCAGGTTGCCACTGGAGTCCTCTTCCACTCCTCCATGACGACATCACAGTGGTGGTCTTGGAGGTGTGTTTGGGGTGGTTATCATGTTGGAATACTGCCCTGTGGCCCAGTCTCTGATGGGAGGGGATCATGCTCTGCTTCAGTATGTCACAGTACATGTTGGCATTCATGGTTCCCTCAATGATCTGTAGTTCCCCAGTGCCGGCAGCACTCATGCAGCCCCAGACCATGACACTCCCACCACCATGCTTGACTAGACAAGACACACTTGTCTTTGTCCTCCTCACCTGGTTGCCACCACACACGCTTGTCACCATCTGAAGCAAATACATTTATCATGGTCTCATCAGACCACAGGACATGGTTCCAGTAATCCATGTCCTTAGTCTGCTTGTCTTCAGAAAACTGTTTGCGGTCTTTCTTGTACATCATCTTTAGAAGAGGCTTCCTTCTGGGACTACAGACATGCAGACCAATTTGATGCAGTGTGCAGCGTATGGTCTGAGCACTGACAGGCTGACCCCCCACCCCTACAACCTCTGCAGCAATGCTGGCAGCACTCATACGTCTATTTCCCAAAGACAACCTCTGGATATGACACTGAGCACGTGCACTCAACTTCTATGGTGGACCATGGCGAGGCCTGTTCTGAGTGGAACCTGTCCTGTTATACCGCTGTATGGTCTTGGCCACCATGCTGCAGCTCAGTTTCAGGGTCTTGGCAATCTTCTTATAGCCTAGGCCATCTTTATGTAGAGCAACAATTCTTTTTTTCAGATCCTCAGAGAGTTCTTTGCCATGAGGTGCCATGTTGTACTTCCAGTGACCAGTATGAGAGAGTGAGAGCGATAACACCAAATTTAACCTACCTGCTCCCCATTCACACCTGAGACCTTGTAACACTAACGAGTCACATGACACCGGGGAGGGAAAATGGCTAATTGGGCCCAATTTGGAGATTTTCACTTAGGGGTGTACTGACTTTTGTTGCCAGCGGTTTAGACATTAATGGCTGTGTCAAAAATTGAGGGGGAGAGGGGAAGGAGGGGGGAGGGGAGGGAATGGGGGACAGGAGGGGAAAGGGGGAAGGCGTGAGTGCACCTATGTTAAATCGTAAATTATTGTTTAATAGTTTTAACCCGTTAGGGTATTGTTGCTGTAACCATAACTTGTACAGTATCACATAGGGACAAGGGGAGGGGAAGAACCCAATAGAGTGGGTTCAAGAAAAAGGGGTTACTTTGTGCAACAATAGATTGAAGAATGGGTATAGTGATAAAAACAATTTTATTTATCTTATGCATAAAAATGAAACACAATGAACTAGAATTAGATAGTATAATCAGGCCTAGAATATACCAGACTGGACAGACTTGACAGACAATACATTTAGAAAACATTTGAAGCTACCTGGTCAGGGCATATTGCAGTTTGCCACATTGGCCTGTTTGGTGAGGTCAGTCAGTCAAATTTTGGTTACTTTCCACCCAAATGGGGATTCCAATTTGGTGTTTAGACTAATGTGTGGGCCCCTGTGGCATAGTGCAATGGGAGAGTGTTGGACACAGTGGAAGAAAAGACACCTGTGGTGTAATGAAACAGGGTGGGATTCCGTTATTAATTGAATATTAGGAGTTAAAATATTCCTCTGAGTTGGATATAGGGCAATATATGCAATTAGTCCTATAACTGTATTATTCCTATATGTTTATTCGGAAGTCCTTGGTAACCTGTTGGGATGTTGGAGATGCCAAATATGCAGTGATACCATAAGCAGACAATAATCAGTCTATATTGGTGTTCAAGCGGCAGTGCAATCACTTAAATCATAAGCTTAGTGGTGTAATCGGCATACAGTTGCTGTTGGTATTGAATTGTGTTATTATTGGCTGTACATTACCACTGCCTTCCACGCTGCTCTTACTCAGGGGGACTTGTAGTCCGTTAGTCCTAGTAGCCAAGACTGCCGTTGCGTTCCTATTTCAGGCACGGGATATCAACAAAATCCTGCTGTATGTTGCGGTGCTCCGCTTGTCAGTGTGGGTAAGATTTCCCGTCTCTCGGAGGCGCTTGGCGGGCCTTTGGTTGCGCCCTTTCGGAGCTGCGGCTGTGTCCTCCCCGTATCAGCTCCTATGCTGAGTGTCTCCCTCACTGCCCTGAGCGCACAGACCGGGTAGCGCAGTGACGTCAACGCGTTTCGCCGTGATTCAATGACGTAGCTTCATCTCTGGACGTTCATTGGTCGGTTACCTCACTCCCTTCTTATAGTGTTTTTCGCTGAGGATCGCCGCCAATGGAAGGTTGTAAAGTGATTGAAGGGATTTTAAGCCAATCGTAGGTGACTGGTTGTTCATAACGGCCTATCTGCCAATGTAAACAATGTGATTTATTTTAAATGCAACAAATGCTCGGTCATTTCTCTTAGGAAAGTATCCTAGCGCATATTAGTAGCCTCCTTGCCTTTTAGTGGAGGTAATGGGGGGGAAAAAATGGTCTGATGTGGGTGAGAAAAGAGGAACAGGCATAAAGGCGGAAAAGGGACCATAACCATGGTTATTAAGTGGTACCAAGATAAAAATAGAGTAGAATAGAGGAGAAAGCAAAAGACACCCAGGTGTCATGCCGAGTATTCACATGTACATATATACACATCAGTTTCAGCGCGGCGGGGTGGGAGCTATTCTAAGATCTTATTGTAGTTATTCCCAAAGAGAATTAATCTCTATTCACTATTTGAGTGACACCCAGCCATGGTAAAGTATGGGGTAGCCTATATTTTATCCCTGTAACATTGGTATCTAAATAAATGGTTTCACTGTAAAGGAACGGATAGTTAAAAATGAGCTGCAAAGCAGTATAGGAATCTTGGCACCCACCATATAGCATGTTAACGGAGATATTCACTATGGTGTGGCTTAACCTAGTTTCAGGGTTCCAGGAACACTTGTAGGTTCAGTTCGGTGTTTAACCCCACCGGCACCAGGGACTTTAACCTGTATACCCACCACTTCTCTTTTTAGAGGAGTATACGGTCAAAATCTCCTCGTCTGGTGGGCAACTTTAAGGCGTATATACCGTTGATTGTTAGCCCCTCTGAGGAACCTCCATGGCACAGAGCAAAATGTTTGGCCAGGGGTTTTTCTGGTATCTTGCCTTTAGTGTTAATTTCCCTTAGGTGTTCACCAAATCGTATTCTCAGAGGTCTCTTTGTTTTGCCAATGTATATCTTAGGACACGGGCACGTGATTAAGTAAATCACTCTTGATGTTGAACAGTTGATGAGGTTGCGTATTTCATATATTCTTTCATTGAGGGCATCTGAGAATGTGGAGGTTCGGTGAACAAAGGGGCACATTTGGCATTTGTTACAGGGGAACATACCCTTTGCTCGTGGGTACTTTGATGGCCAGGTAGGGTCCGGTTCTTTGACAAATTCAGATTGAATCAGCATGTCACCCAAATTTGGGGCTCGACGTGCTACCATCTTGGGAGAGGTGCTGACAATCTTAGCCAATTCAGGGATATTGGTCAAGATTCCCCAGTGTTTTTTTAGAATGGAAAAAACATTATTCCACTGGGAGCCATATGCTGTTATAACTCGTACTGGCTCATTTGTTTGTATCTGTGACCCCTTTGTTGTTTTTGTCCCCTGCAAAAGGCTCTCCCTATTCCTAACGGCTGCCCTTTTTCTAGCCCTCCTAAGTTGCCTGTGGGAGTACCCCCGTTCCCGAAATCTCGTATAGAGTTCACTACTCTCCCGTTTGTAATCGGCTACGTTAGTACAATTCCTTTTAATTCGAAGGAATTGTCCTACTGGTATTCCATTTTTTAGCCAATGTGGGTGGTGGCTTGTTGCTTCCAATAGTGTGTTAGCAGCCGTTTCCTTTCGGAACGTGCTGGTGTTGAGTTGGCCCTTATCCAGTGTGATCTGTAGATCCAGGAAGGACAGCCTCTTCTGGTCAAATTGGTACGTTAGTCGTATATTCCGATCATTGTTATTCAGTTCATTCATGAACAGATGCAGTTCATCGAGGCTGCCCCTCCAGATCACCAGGACATCGTCAATGTATCGCAACCACGTTTTTACGTGGCTGCGGTACAGTGGCGAGGTGTAAACGTCCACCTCCTCCCAAAGGCCCAAATGTAGGCATGCATAGGCTGGTGCCCATGCAGCACCCATGGAAGCGCCTCGTATTTGATGATAGTATGAACTCAGAAATTGAAAAAAGTTATTTGACAAGGTGAAATCTAGGAGTTCAACCAAGAACTCATTTTGTGGTTCAGACTCTGGGTAAGTTTCCCTCAAAAACCATTCAACTGCTTGAAGTCCCTTGTTGTGAGGTATTGAGGTATAAAGTGACTCAACGTCTACACTGACCAGAAGGGTCCCCTCTAGTTGCATGGTCTTATTGATTTCCGTAATTTTAGCTAATACGTGTCTTGTATCTTGAACAAAGGATTTTAGATTTTTTACCATGTCCTGTAGGAGGGAGTCCAAATAGCGACCCACTCTTTCCAGAGGGCCCTCGCAGGCCGAAACAATTGGTCTGCCTGGAGGGTTTTTTAGGTTTTTGTGGACCTTAGGGATGATGTAGAATGTGGGCACGTTGAACTCTCTCACCAGGAGATGCTGGAACTCGCGATTTGTCAGTAATCCCTCATCCTTTGCCTCCTGTAATTTTCTGTTTAGTTCAAAGACTAGGACAGGAAATGGATTATTATCGAGTCTTTCGTATGTTGTGGTGTCATTTAGGAGTCGCTTTGCTTCCCTCTCATAATCTTGTTGGTTTAGGAGGACAACGTTGCCCCCTTGTCACTTTTCTTCAATACTATATTGCGACTTTTCTGAAGGTCAAGGAGGGCAGCCCGTTCACCCGCTGTCAAATTGTCTGGCGATCTTTTGGTCCAGTCTATTTTAGTCAAGTCAGTTTGCACCATGTCCAAGAAAAGCTTAAGCCACCTGTTCTTGGACAAGGGAGGCATTTTTTGTGATCTTATTCTTAAGTTAGCCTGTCTCCGTATTGGGGCAGCTGTCATTAGTGGTCCTTCATTCTCTTCTAATAGAGAATTCAGTATCTCAATTGCTTTTTGATCATCTACTCCTAGGGTTGCTGTCAGGGTTGTCGTACTACTCTCATAGAGTGACCGTAAAAAGACCTTCCTCAGGAAAAGAGTGATGTCCTTAAAAACCGTGAATTCATCCATATTGCTGACTGGGGAGAAGGTCATACCCTTTTTAAGTAGACTAATATGGTCTGTAGTGAGTGTCTTACTCGACAGGTTAACTATCTTCATGTCATTCTCATTAGGGGGTACCTGTTCCTTAGTTGGTTCTATTATCGTTTTTGACTTCTGGTATACGTCCGTTCTCTGACTGCTTTGTTGGGTTTTGAATTCTTGGGTCCTTTTTTGGTTTGTGGGGGCGGACTCTGATCTTTGGTTATATTCTAGGCCTGATTATACTATCTAATTCTAGTTCATTGTGTTTCATTTTTATGCATAAGATAAATAAAATTGTTTTTATCACTATACCCATTCTTCAATCTATTGTTGCACAAAGTAACCCCTTTTTCTTGAACCCACTCTATTGGGTTCTTCCCCTCCCCTTGTCCCTATGTGATTAATGGCTGTGTGTTGAGTTATTTTGAGGGGACAGCAAATTTACACTGTTATACAATCTGTACACTCACTACTTTACATTATAGACAAGTGCCATTTCTTCAGTGTTGTCACATGAAAAGATGGAAGAAAAGATTTACATAAATGTCACTGAGGGGTGTACTTACTTTTGTGGGATACTGTATATATACATACAACATAAAATGTGTACCATAAAATACATGCATGTTTCCTCTATATTAGCTCCAAGTTAGATGTACAGACTGCAGGTGGAGCATTGAGGACACCTAGTGGTGGGTGAAGAAATTACAGCCCAGTTTAATCACACCTTGCTATGGGTAGCAAGAAGGTAGGTGCAGGCAGGAGAAGCAGGAATCTCCTGAGGTCTCTGGTGAAGCACCTTTCCCTTCTATGGAAATATGAGTATGTCAGAGCTGCAGCCAATGCTATAGGTAAGAATAGGGAAGAGATGTCTGTGCTGTGTACAGTTGGAATAAGAGACTGACAGATATCATACACAAGGTGGAGGTATTGGGTGAGGTGAGGTCTCCTCGTGCAGGGAGGATGGTATCGGGTGAGGTGGGGTCTCCTCAGGTGAAGGGGATGGTATTGAGTGAGGTGGGGTCTTCTCGGGTGGGGGGCAGTATCGGGCGAGGTGAGGTCTCCTCGGGCGAGGAGGATGGTAACAGGTGAGGTGGGTTCTCCTCGGGTGGGAAGGATGGTATCAGGCAAAGAGGACAGTAACGGGCTTCTTGGGTGGAGGGGATGGTATCAGCGAGGTCTCCTCAGGCGAGGACGGGTGAGGTCGGGTCTCCTTGTGCAGGGAGGACAGTATTGGGTGAGGTGGGGTCTCCTCAGGTGGAGGGGATGGTATTTGGTGAGGTAGGGTCTCCTCAGGTGAAGGGGATGATATTGGGTGAGGTGGGGTCTTCTCGGGTGAAGGGGGTGGTATCAGGTGAGGAGAGGTCTCCTTGGGCAAGGAGGATGGGTGGGGTGGGGGGATCTCCTCAGGTGGAGGGGATGATATTTGGGTGAAGTGGGGTCTTCTCAGGTGGAGGGGACGGTATCAGGTGAGGAAAGGTATGCTCGGGCGAGTAGGAAGGTAACGGGTGAGGTGGGGTCTCCTTGTGCAAGGAGGACGGTATCGGGTGAGGTAGGGTCTCCTCAGGTGGAGGGGATGGTATTTGGTGAGGTGGGGTCTTCTCGGGTGGAGGGGACGGTATTGGGCGAGGAGAGGTCTCCTCGGGCAAGGAGGATGGTAACGGGTGAGGTGAGGTTGGGTCTCCTCAGGTGAAGGGGATGGCATTAGATGAGGTGGTGGTCTCCTCAGGTCGAGGGAATGATATTAGGTGAGGTGGGGTCCTCAGGTGGAGGGGATGGTATTTGGTGAGGTGGGGTCTCCACATGTTGAGGGGATGGTATTTGGTGAGGTGGGGTCTCCTCAGGTGAAGGGGATGATATTGGGTGAAGTGCGGTCTTCTCAGGTGGAGGGGACAGTATCAGGCGAGGAAAGGTCTCCTTGTGCAGGGAGGACGGTATCGGGTGAGGTAGGTTCTCATCAGGTGGAGGGGATGGTATTTGGTGAGGTGGGGTCTCCTCAGGTGAAGGGGATGATATTGGGTGAGGTGGGGTCTTCACGGGTGGAGGGGACGGTATCGGGCGAGGAGAGGTCTCCTCGGGCAGGGAAGTTGGTAACACGTGTGGTGGGGTCTCCTCGGGCAGGGAGGATGGTATCAGGTGAGGTGAGGTGGGGTCTCCTCAGGCGAAAGGGATGGCATTAGATGAGGTGGTGGTCTGCTCAGGTCGAGGGAACGATATAAGGTGAGGTGGAGTCCTCAGGTGGAGGGGATGGTATTGGGTGAGGTGAGGTGGGGTCTCCTCGTGCAGGGAGGATGGTATCGGGTGAGGTGGGGTCTCCTCAGGTGAAGGGGATGGTATTGAGTGAGGTGGGGTCTTCTCGGGTGGGGGGGCAGTATCGGGCGAGGTGAGGTCTCCTCGGGCGAGGAGGATGGTAACAGGTGAGGTGGGTTCTCCTCGGGCGGGAAGGACGGTATCAGGCAAGAAGGACAGTAACGGGTGAGGTGGGGTCTTCTCGGGTGGAGGGGATGGTATCAGCGAGGTCTCCTCAGGCGAGGACAGGTGAGGTCGGGTCTCCTTGTGCAGGGAGGACGGTATTGGGTGAGGTGGGGTCTCCTCAGGTGGAGGGGATGGTATTTGGTGAGGTGGGGTCTCCTCAGGTGAAGGGGATGATATTGGGTGAGGTGGGGTCTTCTCGGGTGGAGGGGGTGGTATCGGGTGAGGAGAGGTCTGCTTGGGCAAGGAGGATGGGTGGGGTGGGGGGATCTCCTCAGGTGGAGGGGATGATATTTGGGTGAAGTGGGGTCTTCTCAGGTGGAGGGGACGGTATCAGGCGAGGAAAGGTATGCTCGGGCGAGTAGGAAGGTAACGGGTGAGGTGGGGTCTCCTTGTGCAAGGAGGACGGTATCAGGTGAGGTAGGGTCTCCTCAGGTGGAGGGGATGGTATTTGGTGAGGTGGGGTCTTCTCGGGTGGAAGGGACGGTATTGGGCGAGGAGAGGTCTCCTCGGGCAAGGAGGATGGTAACGGGTGAGGTGGGGTCTCCTCGGGCAGGGAGGATGGTATTGGGTGAGGTGAGGTTTGGTCTACTCAGGTGAAGGGGATGGCATTAGATGAGGTGGTTCTAAAGAAAAAATTTGCGCTAGGTGTACAAACAGTAACTTGGTGAATATCACCCGTGAAGGAAAATCCTGCAGCTATGCACTATACCTTGATAAGGGCACTACTAAATAGATATAACAAAAAGCACAGCGCTGGATATAAATGCAAAAATACAACAAAAATTGATATTACTATTAAAGCACCAACAACTTTCATATGTGGTAAAAGAAAAAAATAAAAATAAACAATAACATGAATGCTTCACTATAGTGATATATATGCGTGAACAATAACATGGATGCTTTACTATAGTGATATATATGCGTGACTATTCCCAGTTTTTTATCCACACGTTTAGAAAAAGTCCAAAGATGCAAAAATTATGTCAAAACAAATGTCCAAAAAAGCAATTAAATGTGACTTTCTATGAATAATAAATCCGTGACTGTCACCGTGTTGAAATCCCGTCACCTGGTAAAGATTGAAGGCTTACCGGATAGCCTCTGATCAGAGGCATAGAGCTAATAGCTTGGGGTTTGCCCTCCACAGCGGCTGGAACTTTAGCTGGGATGATGGATGTAGATCCACAAACGATCGTCACAGGCTTCCAGACAGCGGTACAATCAGGGAAGAGAGCTCTCACCGTGTTTAAAAGAAAAGAGAAAACTCCAATGGTGTAGAACGTTTTATCTCTTGTTTATTAAAAGTCGCCTCACTGGCATCCATAAAAACACTTTTCCTTGCAAGGAACCAATACAGCTTTAAAACGAAACTTCTCGCATGCGCTGTCGGTACGAGCGTGTCAATCCTACGGCCGTTTCGTCAGAAATGACATCATCAGGGGCACCTTAGATGAGGTGGTGGTCTCCTCAGGTCGAGGGAATGATATTAGGTGAGGTGGGGTCCTCAGGTGGAGAGGATGGTATTTGGTGAGGTGGGGTCTCCTCATGTTGAGGGGATGGTATTTGGTGAGGTGGGGTCTCCTCAGGTGAAGGGGATGATATTGGGTGAAGTGCGGTCTTCTCAGGTGGAGGGGACGGTATCAGGCGAGGAAAGGTCTCCTTGTGCAGGGAGGACAGTATCAGGTGAGGTGGGTTCTCATCAGGTGGAGGGAATGGTATTTGGTGAGGTGGGGTCTCCTCAGGTGAAGGGGATGATATTGGGTGAGGTGGGGTCTTCATGGGTGGAGGGGACGGTATCGGGCGAGGAGAGGTCTCCTCGGGCAAGGAAGATGGTAACGCGTGTGGTGGGGTTTCCTCGGGCAGGGAGGATGGTATCAGGTGAGGTGAGGTGGGGTCTCCTCAGGCGAAAGGGATGGTATTAGATGAGGTGGTGGTCTGCTCAGGTCGAGGGAACGATATAAGGTGAGGTGGAGTCCTCAGGTGGAGGGGATGGTATTGTATGAGGTGGGGGTCTCCTCAGGTGGAGGGGGTGGAATTAGATGAGGTGAGGTCTCCTCAGGTCGAGGGAACCACATTAGATGAGGTGGAGGTCTCCTCAGGTTGAGGAAACGATATTAGGTGAGGTGTAGTCTTCTCAGATGGAGGGAATGGTATTGGGTGAGGTGGAGTGAGGTGGGGTCTCCTCAGGTGGAGGGGATTAGATTGGGTGAGGTGGGATCTCCTCAGGTGGAGGGGATTAGATTGGGTGAGGTGGGATCTCCTCAGGTGGAGGCAAAAGTATGTGCTGCCCCCCCAAATGAGCTCAGGTGTTCCCAGTGCTAATCCACCATCATACAAAGACATTGTGGACAGTTGTGCTCCTCCAATCTTGTGGTTGGTGAAGACCCTTTTCTATTCCCCCATGACTGTCCACCTGAGATTTCCACCTGTACACAATGTCAGAACACGGTCAAACTTTATCCCAAAATTCATCTTTTATTATTATAAAAATACACAGAGAAAAGGCAACCCTTATCCTGGACACTCCCACAAAACTAAGGCATACTGGGAGTAGAAGGGGCTATACTGGGCCCACAGGTTTTGTTTACCAGTGTTCCATTCTTCCTGTAGACGGCAGTATAACCTGACAGTCTCTGAATTCCTGGGCCCCTCAAAGAAGAAGAAATAAATAAAGATTTTGTTTTCCTTGACAGAGATTTCAATGGTAACAAGGAAGGGTCATCAGAACAGGTGGGGCCCCCGGGGAGATACAGCACACCAGCCAGGGGCCCACCTAGAGCCAATGATTGCACCTGCTGCTAATGGGTGACTGAAAGAGGACCTGTCACAAAGTGGCATCTATGGTGTCAGCTGGATCAATATTACCCAGATGGGTTCCTATCAGTTCACTGGGATCTAGTCATTGGTGGACAGGAGAGGTGCAGACCTGGGCCCTCTTCTTGCACTCCATCCATGAACAGGTCCTCTTATCTTCTCTATTCCTCAGCAATGCCACTGATTGTCCTTGTTATACATAAAGAAAATATGTATCTGCATAGGAAATACAGCCATGGAAATATGGAACAGCAAAGCACATTAATAATGTGAAGGTCACACCCAACAGCAGTAATGCAAATCTAAAGTCTGATCCCACTGGAGGGCCCAGAGTGGAAGACCAGACTCCAGGAGAGAAGAGATTACATGAGCATAATTCCTGAATACACATGGATCAGACATGAAATAAACCCCCCCACCCCCCTTACCTTGGGCACCTGACATGCACACGGCACTTTCCTGGAGCTCTGCCTGCTGAACAGCATCACCGCCGAGCCCGAGCAACGCTCACACAGCAGGAAGACCATCTTCATCAGGACCTGCAGGGGCACCACACACCACCATTACTAATTGGAGAACCTTCCGTATTGTCTTCTCCAACCTCTGATGACTTCACTCCCACACCTTTCACTGACACTCTATTGTCCTTCCATGCTTTTCCTCCTCACTGTCTATCATCAGGTGGATCTCCTGAGACTGGATGGGAGCAACAATCAGCCTGATGATAGGGAGCATGCCTGAGGAGCACAAAGGAAGAGTTCCAGGGCGGCAAAGTGAGGGGGAGTTCAAGGAAGGCGAAGGGAGGGGGAGTTCCAGGGAGGAGGAGGGAGAGTTCCAGGGAGGCAGAGGGGGATTTCCAGGAAGGCGGAGAGAGGGGGAGTTCCAGGAAGGCAGAAGGAGAGTTCCAGGGAGGCAGAGGGAGAGTTCCAGGGAGGCAGAGGGAGAGTTCCAGGGGGGCAGAGGCAGGGGGAGTTCCAGGGAGGCAGAGGGGGGAGTTCCAGGAAGACGGAGGGAGTTTCAGGGAGGGGGAGTTCCAGGAAAGTGGAGGGAGGAGGAGTTCCAGGGAGGAAGGATGATATTCTGTATATCAGGAGAGGAAATGTGATATCTAATCAGAAGAGACTCCTCCTCCACACAGTCTACTATGACGGGATGCTGGCCATGCCTCTCCAGCAGACTCGGGATGCTCTCTGCAGCCTGGGGGAGGGGAAAAGGAGCATTAGAATCTGATTGGTGGCAGGAGATCTCCCAGAACTGAATTCCGCTCTATTCCAGGAGATCCTATACCTGGGATAATTCTATCCAATGAAGAGCTGTGAAGTCATCCAGCCACACAGTATAAAAATATATTATCCCCTCGTCCCTATCCCCATGTGTAAGATAGCCCCGCCCCTCCTTTACCTTTCTCCCTATCGCCTTCCGCACAGCTGTGTTGGCCGATCGTTGCAAAGCCTTGAGAGATGCCTGTAGTTCCTTCCTCTGCCACTGGGGCATAGGAGCGCTGTCCACACTCTGCAATGTAAAGGAACAATGACACGGTTATGGTGGCTTTGTTGGAGCTTCCAGTGATAGATTGTCTTCCTCGATCACACATCTCCCCACCAATGTGAAACTTTTTATTTTTATTTTGGTGTGCATCGATTTTTTTACCATCGGTACCCCTTCTTTTTAGTCTAAGTCATGTGACCACATTTCTCCCCCTGCTGTGGGATATAGCATCACCCATTTCCTAATGCCCCCCGGTGTGAATCCTGACACCCCGATTTTCACTCACATCTGTCACAAGTCTGACCCCCTTGGACAACCTCCAAGCGTTGTTCAGGGAAGGGGTTATTGTCACGGAACGTCCCACACTCCGCTTGAGTGCTTCCGTCAGTATACCGCTTCCTAAGTTCTGGAACACAAGTCCAATGGATCTGGCTATAGGAACCCCCAAGAACTAGACAACACCAGTCTTGGAGTACATCAGGACTAACTCTTTATTTGAGATCTCACACACATTTATACAGCAGGCTGACTCATAGCTAACCTAATTAACATGAGCTAATTTACTAAAAAATTTACCCAGACCAGATGACAGACTTGTGGGCACCGAGCTTCACACAGTAGTATAAACACAATAGCTGGAGCTAATTACAATTAACAATACAAACAACAATCTCCCCCCCTCCTCAGCCTAGTCATCAACAGTTTGTCTCCTAGCCAGTCCTGGAGGCTAACGTGATCAGCTCACTCAATGAACAGGTTGAGTTCAGAATCAACCAAACCAATAATAGTCTCTACATACATCCTGGGAGATATTGTGGACAAATATTACTGTCCCATTTTAAGTAGTCCAAGATATATTTTCTCACTCACCCTGTGCCAGGATAGCACAGGGTGACTTAGACATAAGATGTATATGGGGAGCTGAAACAAGGACATCCCCTACTTTCCAAGGGATTCTGAGTTCCACGGGCCCTCCCGTCACAGTTATCATCTTCATCCGCTCAACAAGGGAATCCACTTCCCTGCGTAGAACCTGTCCCATGCCTGGAAAGAAGATCAGAGATTGAAGGTGACCCTAGGAGGTCTTATATATTATTGTACAGGATCAAACTAACAGTAAATTTCACAGATTTTTAATTCTTAATAATCATAAATAATTAAAATAATTATAATTAAATTGTATCATGCAGAGGATTGGATGGATGTGTGCTGGGCATGGCCTCAGATATCTGACCTCTCTGGCTTCTTCTCCGGTAACGGCGATACGGCGACAATCCCTCTCAGCAGAGGTTTCTCAGAGATGATCACCAAATCCTCAATGGCTCCCGTCTTCTGAAGGTGTCTGCATATAAACAGAAAATTTCAGGAGGAATCGGGGGATCCAGGAGAATCTCAGTATGAATCCAGAGGTGGGGGGGTACAAGATCTTTTTAGAGGAATCTAGAGGTTTGGGTGTCTCAGAAGGAATCAAAGGAAATCCAAGAAATTTCTTGAGGAGTTGTGGGGTGGTTCATGAACTGGAGGAATCAGAGGAATTGGGGGGTGGGTGCAATGAGAATTAGGGTAATCCAGGAAATCTCAGGAGGAATGGGGGGGGTTGTGGGTGGCTGTAGGGTAGGGGATCCAGGAGAATCTCAGGAGGAATCGGGGTTGGGGGGGCCAGGAATCAGGAAGGGAATACAGATGAATCACAGAAGGTATTAGGGGGGCCCAGGAAACCTGAGGAGGAACCTGTCTAGGGGGTGAACAGAGGAATCCCGGGGGGATAATCATGAAAATTAGGGGAATCCAGGAAACCTCAGGAGGAATTGAAGGGGTTGGGGGTGGCTGTAGAATAGGGGATACTGAAGAATCTCAGGAAAAGTTAGGGGGGTCATAAGCATTTGGGGAACCCAGGAAACCTGAGGTGGAACATGTCTGGGGGTGATACAGAGGAATCCGGGGAGGGTATCAAGGGAATTGAGGCAACCTCAGGAGAAATCAGGGGGCTTGGAGAGTGGCTCTAGGGTAGGGAACACTGAAGAATCTCAGAAGAAATCAGGAGGGGGGGACAGGGAACCTGAGGAAAAATCTTTCTGGGGGACAGAGGAGAATCTCAAGAGGAAATGCGGAGGGGGTTCATGAGCATTTAGGGAATCCAGGAAACCTCAGGAGAAATTGGGAGGGGGTAGCTAGGGGATACAGAAGAATCTCAAGAGGATCAGGAAGGGGATCCCAGAGAATCCCAGGAGGAAGTGGTAGTAAACCTAGGAGAAAATTAAGTATTAGAGGAAATGGGTGGGGGAGACTGATGGCAGGAAATCTAAGGAGAAATCTTGGGGTAAGGGGAAATCCAGGATAATCTCAGAGAATTCTAGGGGATCCATGAAAATCTCAGGAAAAGTCAGGATAGAGGGAGGGAATCCTCAGTAGGAATCACGAAGGGGGGTGGAAACCTTTGGAAAAATCTGTAGGAATTGGAAAGCATGGCGGGGAGTTGAGGATTCCAGGAGAATCATAGAAGGAACTAAAGGGAATCCAGGAGAATTTCAGGAAAGAGACATGGGGGAGAATGGTGACTGGAAGGGGAGGTGGAAGAATCCAGGAGAATCTCGAGAAATCGAGGGGCAATCCATGGAAATATCAGGAAGAATCAGGATAGAGAAAAGTTTGAAAAGAATTGGCAGGAGGGGTGGATCCAGGAGACCTCAGGAGGAACCAGGAAATGGTGGGGAATATTGGGGAATCCAAGAGAATCTCAGGAGAAATTGGAAAGTGGGGGGGTGGGGGAAAGGAGGATCCAGGAGAATCTCAGGAGGAATCCGGGGGTAACGAGTCCAGGAGGGCAGGGGTAATCAGGAGATGGAGTTCCGCTTTAACAGACAGACCGGTGGGTGGACTGTACAGCATACCATTGGTGGTTTTGGCCTGGCATTCCTCTACCCCTGGTCTCCTCATTTCTCCCCTCCCCCAGGTGTACCCAGATCTGGTACATAAGGAACCAGGAGAGGGAAGGCGATCCAGGAGTATTTCAGGAAGGAGACACCACACGGGACACACATTCAGTTGGGAAAAACTTGTCTCTTACGTGCCGCAGTAAAGTTCCACCGACGTCTGTTGAGCAGCTCTGGAGGCCGGACTCAGCATCTCCTGAATGGGAACGCCCACTGAGACCACATGTACCGGATCTGGGTACACCTGGGGGAGGGGAGAAATGAGGAGACCAGGGGTAGAGGAATGCCAGGCCACAACCACCAATGGTATGCTGTACAGTCCACCCACGGGTCTGTCTGTTAAAGCGGAACTCCATCCAGAAAGCAAACACTTCTATATACAAGGCACAGCCTTACCATCACAAAAACTCTCCTCCTTTTTCTTATCCCCCAAAATCTCTCTCCATGTGACCGAGGGACGCTCCCGTGTACAGCGAATGGCTGCTGCCAATATCTCCCTATGATAAATGTCTCCCAATTATGTCGGACTCCCTAAATAGGCGGTTACAATCTGTGCAGCATCCGGTGGTGACCATCCACAGGCACTGACTGACAGCTATGCCATACGGACAGCGCTGTCTCTTCCCACCCACCAACATCACCACATGCCCAATGTTTCATGGGAAATGTAGTTCTTTTTGGCTGCAAAAGTAGAAAAACACTACGTTTTGTGCAATAACTGCACAGATTCCAGAGGGAAGCTGACATGTGGTGTAGGTGGCCTTCTTCATAAATCCTTCCACTCTCCTAATATACCACCAATCAGATTCAGAGATTTAAAGGAGGTTTGTATCTGATTGGTGGCTGAGGTATTGATACATCACAAACAGGAAAGGAAAGGGTTCCCAGACTAGATGGTGGAGGATAGAGCACTACCCCCCCAAACCCATTGGAAGTTTTTGGTCCAATGTAACTATAGCAAAAAATATGAATTTTGAATTTCTCTCACAAGAAAGAAGCTTCACAAATAAACATTTAACAGATGTACTTCTAACACGGAATTCCCAGAGCCCTGTGGGTTATCTACAGAAGGTGCACAGCGGAAGCTGCTTCCTTTCAGACTGTCACTCTCTGACTGAAAACTTCCTACAGAGCCTGAACAGAGTAGGTAGGGGGAGGAGTCACTGCTATAAAGAGAGGGTGAGGAGTCATTGCTCTGGAAGAGAAGGAGTCACTGCTCTAAAGCAGGAGGAGTCAGTGCTTTGGAGAAGGGGAGGAGTCACAGTTCTGGTGGGGGAGGGGTTGTTGCTCTGACTCTCGATAGTAAAAGAACTTGTGAGTTCCCTCCCCGGACTCTGGATGGATTACACCCATTCAGGGCATTGTGATGTAAATGACATACCTCCTCCACACTGCGAAGACCCGGGATACTTTTGGCATCTGTGAGTGGGATCTCCGCAGTATAAACTTCCTGATTCTGTCCAATCACATCTTGGAACTTCTTCTCAACTTCCTGCAGCTGCTGACCGCTCACCGGCCCCTAAAATATACAAACTGCGTGAGAGAATATACAAAAAGGGACAAATAATCTGTCAGCATAAAAACACCCAGAAAGGGGACATTCCCAGAGACCTCCTGGGAGGGGCTTTCTGAGAACACAACATAGAGGCGTTATTCCCTGAGACCTCATGGGAGGGGGTTTACAGAAGATTCAATAGCTTGCTGTTT
Source organism: Lithobates clamitans (assembly GCA_037952925.1). Classification (NCBI taxonomy): domain Eukaryota; kingdom Metazoa; phylum Chordata; class Amphibia; order Anura; family Ranidae; genus Lithobates; species Lithobates clamitans. The sequence continues at coordinate 81,747 of JBBGZY010001807.1, read as the reverse complement.
TTTGTTTTTTGTTTTGGGGGGTTCCATGTAAACAGGTGCAAAAAAACAAATGTGGAACTCCTATTACCAATCAGGAAGGAGAGCTCACCAGAAAGAGTCCACCAATCCCACCACTAACCAGGGAGTAGATGTCCACCAATCCTACCCCTAACCAGGTAGTAGATGTCCACCAATCCTACCACCAACCAGGGAGTAGATGTCCACCAATCCTACCCCTAACCAGGTAGTAGATGTCCACCAATCCTACCACCAACCAGGGAGGAGATATCCACCAATCCAACCACTAAACTGGGAGGATAAAGGGTCCCCCAATCCCACCACAAACTAGGGAGGAGAAAGAGTCCACCAATCCCACCACTAACCAGGGAGTAGATGTCCACTAATCCTATCACTAACCAGGAAGGAAATTGAATCCACCAATCCTACCACTAACCAGGGAGGAGATGTCCACCAATCCCACCACTAACCAGTGAGGAGAAAGAGTCCCCCAATCCCACCACTAACCAGTGAGGAGAAAGAGTCCCCCAACCCCACCACTAACCAGGGAAGAGTCCACTCCAACTGGAAAGAAGTGGAAGAGACACTTGGTAGAGGAGGATTTCCAGTGTCTGTCCCCCTCGGGCAATGATAACTGGGGGAGGAGCAACTTTTCCTTTAGTGTCCATCCTACTAGGGGTTGGGCAATTTACCTCAGAGATCTTCTCCCTTCAATGAACAGGCTTACAGTTTTCTAGCTCCCACCACTACGTGTTATCCTACTCCTCACCGTGACGCTGACATCAAACCGTAGTCGCTCAGCAGTGACATGTGACCCGTGCTGTGCCGCGCTCTCCCCCAGAACCTGGCGCAGAGTGAAGTTCAGCAGATGGGTGGCGGTGTGCTTCTCCATACACGCAGTGTGCTGTGCCTGCGAGGAGCTGAGGACACCCCCAGGACTTCCCACAGATACCTCATCCAGGAACAGCACCACACGATCTCCAACCCTCAGGTGTTCCGTGGCCATTACCTCGTGTAGGACATAACCTCCAGCCTGGTGTAGGTACTCCACCGGAAACAGGACGTCCTGTGTGGAGCACAGAAAAGGTGCATGGTCAATAGAATGATTTCTCAAGGTCTGTACACAGCTATCTTATCGAGGAGAGGTGATCAGTACAAGGAGGGATTCTCTACAGTAAGAGCTGTGTATGGAGGAGTGGTGATCAGCAAAGGGGTAACTTCTTTACTGAAAGTGCTATATAAATGGAGGAGAGGTGATCAGTACAGAGAGGGCTTCTTTACTGTATTTATAGCTGCCCTGGGGGCAGAAGTCGTTTGCCCTTGGGGGAGGGTGTGTTGCTGGGGATTGATGTTGGCGCCCTCCGCTATCTCTTGGTATTAGCTCTCCATGTAATATAGAAAGGATTGATCCATGTTACCTGTTGTAGGGAATCTCTTACCTGCTCGCCTTCATGCACAATGTACCCCAGATCTGAGCTCTGTCCCCCCTGCTCAGCGTAGTAACAGGTCTGGTCCAGGATGACCCCACAGCGCTGACCTCTTCTGACTGCACTGTGTAATGACTGGTCCTTGTACAGCATCAGGATGGTGGCCGGGCAGGGACTGAACACTGCAGACAGAGAACCCCGGTCACTCTCTAGATGTATCAAGTCAAATATCAATACCCCGGTATCAGTACCTCAGTATAAATAACCCAATATCAGTTCCTCAGTATTAGTGCTTCTAATGCCGCGTACACACGGTCGGACTTTTCAGCTACAAAAGTCCGACAGCCTGTCCGACAGACTTTCGACGGACTTTTGGCAGACTTTCGACGGACTTGCGGCGGACTTTCTAACGAACAGACTTGCCTACACACGATCACACAAAAGTCCGTCGAATTCTTACGTGATGACGTACACCGGACTAAAATAAGGAAGTTCATAGCCAGTAGCCAATAGCTGCCCTAGCGTGGGTTTTTGTCCGTCGGACTAGCATACAGACGAGCGGATTTTTCGACCGTACTCGAGTCCGTCGGAAAGATTTGAAGCATGTTTCAAATCTAAAGTACGTCGGATTTGAGGCAAAAAAAGTCAGTTGAAAGTCCGGAGAAGCCCACACACGATCGGATTACCAGCCAGCTTTAGTCCGTCAGCGTCCGTTGGACTTTTGTAGACGAAAAGTCCGACCGTGTGTACGCGGCTTTAGATACACTCTGACCATACCAAGAGCCAGCATCCTGACCATATGGTACACAACCCTCCCCCTACAATTGTATACTAACCAGGCTGGAGATGTAAGACTGAACTTACCATATTTTCCATCATCCCCCAGGGTATAGCCGTATTTCGGGGAGTCATCAGTAGCCAGAACCCCCTGCGCTGTAGTTCTGTTAGAGAGTGGATGTCCAGCCGCAGACCACCTACAGCCCCCTCTGCCTGCTGATTCCTCAACTTTCTCTGAGAACACAAAACTCGATCAGGATAAAAATACAAAGGAGACAAGTCCTATCACTAAGGGACACACTTTATTTCACAATACCAGCTACATCCTGGTCACACCCACTACGTACTGGTAGAACATACCAAGTATCCTGTTCGAACATATCAAATACCTCCTGGTCACACCAAGCACGTCCTGGTAGAACATACCAAGTACGTCCTGGTAGACCATAGCAAGTACCTCCTGGTCCCACCAAGCACGTCCTGGTAGAACATACCAAGTATGTCCTGGTAGACCATAGCAAGTACCTCCTGGTCCCACGAAGCACGTCCTGGTAGAACATACCAAGTATGTCCTGGTAGACCATAGCAAGTACCTCCTGGTCCCATGAAGCACGTCCTGGTAGAACATTCCAAGTACGTCCTGGAACACCATAGCAAGTACCTCCTGGTCACACCAAGCATGTCCTGGTAGAACATAACAAGTACCTCCTGGTCACCTCAGGCATGTCTTGGTAGAACATACCAAGTACCATCTGGTCACACCAAGCATGTACTGGTAGAAAATACCAAGTACCTCCTGGTCACACCAAGCATGTACTAGTAGAAAATACCAAGTACCTCCTGGTCACACCAAGCATGTACTAGTAGAAAATACCAAGTACCTCCTGGTCACACCAAGAACATCCTGGTAGAATATACCAAGTACCTCCTGGTCACACCAAGTATGTCCTGGTATAATATGCCAAGAGAAGGAATGGAGGGTTTTCACACCAGATCAGACTACAGGCTATTCACAACATAGTAGTAAAATGATTGTAAGCTGGATCCATTGCATCCCCTGCTGGCTTTATGTAGTAAACGTGACATGTTCAGAAAAGTTTCAGATTTCTGACTAAAAAGACATATTATGTAATGTTTAGCTCCGGTCATAATGAAGACAACATAGACAAAGCACTATAGATCTACGAGCTGCACATAGAGCTTTACCATGTATCTTCTATTATAAAGGAAGTAAAGAACTATATATAAACATTGTATATACAATGGCAGACCCTACATATCCTCTGACCTTTTCCTCCTCCTCTGCAAGCTCCTCCAGGGCTGCCTTGTCCAGAGAAGAGCCCCGCTCCTCCAATATCAAGCCAATGAGGTCCAGAGGAAATCCCAGATTACGGAACAGAGACCACGCCACGTCCGCTGCAAACAGAGAGACAAAACGTGTGAATCAGAGCGCCCTCTACTAGATGTAGGTGATGTTACAGAAGTTTACTCCTCTTGTGGGTCTGTAGACCTGGCTGTATTCCCTATGTAATGAAAACCTTTCCCAGGATCCAGGGTCTACTTTCAGGTTCCATCACTACGCCTGAGTTGAGCCTATGTCTCCACAAAGCCTCTGGTATGCTCTGCTGTTGTCTGGCCTGCTACACTCCTCCACCGGAACCCTCTGCTGCCTCTATACCGCATCCGTGCCCTCTGCTGCCTCTCTACCCCACCCGTGTCCCCGGCTGCCTCTTTACCCCATCGGTGCCCTCTGCTGCCTCTCTACCGCATCGGTGCCCTCTGCTGCCTCTCTACCCCACCCGTTCCCCCTACTGCCTCTCTACCCCATCTGTGCCCTCTGCTGCCTCTCTACCCCATTGGTGCCCTCTGCTGCCTCTCTACCCCATTGGTGCCCTCTGCTGCTTCTCTACCTCATCGGTGCCCCCTGCTGCCTCTCAATCCCATTGGTGCCCTCTGCTGCATCTCTACCCCATCGGTGCCCCCTGCTGCCTCTCTACCCCATTAGTACCCTCTGCTGCCTCTCTACCCCAGCAGTGCCTTCTGCTGCATTCCAACCCCACCGGTGCCCTCTGCTGCCTCTCTACCCCACCGGTGCCCTCTGCTGCCTCTCTACCCCACCAGTGCCCTCTGCTGCCTCTCTACCCCACCAGTGCCCTCTGCTGCCTCTCTACCCTACCGGTGCCCTCTGCTGCCTCTCTACCCCATTGGTACCCTCTGTTGCTTCTCTACTCTCAGGTACGCTCCTGCAATCATCAGAACTATCTTTCTCTCCATGGATATGGACTTCCTACATCTGTACAATATATATTTTATATCTGGCTTGTATCATGACATTACAGGGTGGCTGCTGACACTTACTGGGAAATATTTTACCGGCACCTTCCTGCTGTAGAGTGCGCTCTATGATGAGGTGCCCCCACTGGATGGAATTTAAAAATGCCTCTTCATTCTCATCCAAGATTCTCATAATCTGAAATGAAATAAATCTCTCCATTACTTAGCACCTAGCTCAGGTACTTCAGCACACAGCCTCTGGGTGTCACTGTAGAGAAGGGAGCAGCTCTATGGCCCTCCCATGAGGAACAGCTAGCTCAGGTACTTCAGCACACAGCCTCTGGGTGTCACTGTAGAGAAGGGAGCATCTCTTTGGCCTGCCCATGAGTTACAGCTAGCTTAGGTACTTCAGCACACAGCCTCTGGGTGTCACTGTAGAGAAGGGAGCAGATCTTTGGCCCACCCATGAGGAACAGCTGGTTTAAGTACTTCAGCACACAGCCTCTGGGTGTCACCACAGAGAAGGGAGCAGCTCTATGGCCCACCCACGAGGATCAGCTAGCTCAGGTACTTCAGCACGCAGCCTCTGAATATCACTGCATAGTGATAAACAGCTCTGTGACCCACCCATGAGGATCAGCTAGCTTAGGTATTCCAACACACAGCTTATGACTGTCACTGCAGAGAGAGCAGCAGTTCTGTAGCCCACCCATGAGGATCAGCTACCTTTAACGCACAGCTTCTGGATGTTACTGGAGAGAGAGAGAGAGAGAAACAGCTCTGTGGCCTACCCACAAGGATCAGCTAGCTCAGGTAATTCAACACACAGCCTCTGGGTGTCACCGCAGGGAGGGGAGCAGCTCAATGGCCCGCCCATGAGGATCAGCTAGCTCAGGTACATCAAAACAAAGCCTCTGGATGTCACTGCAGAGAGAAAATCAGCTCTATGGTCCACTCACGAGGATTAGCAAGCTCAGGTACTCCAGCACAAAGCCCCTCATCAATTCCCTACCCTCCTGATCCATACTGGTGTTGGCCCACCTCTTATAGTTATTAGAATTCTCTGCTATCAATCATTTTTGCCCTTTGTCGTGTGTTGGTGTGACCTTTAGGGCTGGTGTCAGGCACTGTACTTCTGTTCCCATGAAAGAACACATCCCCAACATCCCTTTAGAAGTGCATGCTGGCAATTGGGTGCTGATGTTACCTGTGCAATCTGCTGATTACTCTGTGTAATCTGGGAACTGATCAGTAGAATGCACGGCTAAAATCTGTAGAACCCAGTAGCCAGCAGGGAGGAACATGCACATCTAAAGGGAAACTGAGGACGTGTTCTTTCATATAATGAACATTTGTCAGTCCACCCACGAAGAGCACCTAGTGCCTCCCCTGATTGGGTAAAATTGGTGTGCTAACGTTCAGCAGGCATTAAAAGCAAAGGAGGATGTAGACCAATAGATCTACCAGGTCCAGTCTCAGGGGGTTCCCTCTCCCTGTTCAGGAGGAAACTGACCTGGAGGGGGATGGGGAGCTTTCTCTAGTTTCCATCCACCGGAGAATGGGTTGAGTTAAAAACCTAGAGGTCTACTGAGCCCCCAGTGATAAAAAATAAATAAAAGCAAAAAATGATGGTAGATAGCACATAATGCTCGGAACATTGTACTAGAAGACATCAAATTCTCCATATTTCACATAACACATGTATAGGTTGGGTACTGAGGGGCTGGGTACCAAACTGCTAGGGAACCGAGAGGCGGGGTACTGAGGTGCTGGGTACCAGGAGAATAGGTACTGAGGGGCTGGGTACCAGGAGACTGGGTATTGAGGGGCTGGGTACCAGGAAACTGGGTACTGAGGGGCTGGGTACCAGAAGACTGGGTACTGAGGGGCTGGGTACCATGAGGCTGGGTACTGAGGGGCTGGGTGCCAGGAGACAGTACTGAGGGGCTGGGTACAGAGGGGCTGGGTACCAGGAGACTGGGAACTAAAGTAATGTGCAGTGATGTGCTAGGTACTGAAGGGCTGGATACTGAGGGATTGGGCACTGAGGGTCTGGATACTGATGAGTTAGGCACTGATGGGCTGGATATTTCAAGGATAGGTATGGAGGGGCTGGATAGAGAGGGGCTGAGCACTGAGGGGCTGGGTAGAGAGGGAATGGGCACTGAGGGGCTGGGGAGAGAGGGAATGGGCACTGGGGGCTGTATATTGATTGGCTGTGTTCTGAGGGACAGAGTAGAGCTAATCACCTGCATACCTCTCCCATTTATACTGAGGGATGATCTGTTTTCTGGGGGTAGGGGAAACTGACAGGCTAAACAGAACCATTTACAATAAGAACACTGAGCCACGGTGTGCAGAGCATGCTGGGAAGATGGAAGCTCCCTATTAATCGATATCTCATTATAGTGACTTACCTGTGACTTTTGCCTGTGCAGTTCAGAATACGCATTGCCCTGCAATACACAGAACACTCCACCATTACTAGAGAACACGCCCCACATTACTACAGAACACACCCCACATTACTAGAGAACACATCCCCCATTACTAGAGAACATGCCCCACAATACTAGAGAACATGCCCCCATTACTAGAGAACACACCCCTATTACTAAAGAACACACCCCACATTACTACAGAACACGCCCCCAATTACTAGAGAACATGCCCCCTATTATTATAGAACACACCTCCATTACTAGAGAACACCCCCATATTACTAGAGAACACGCCCCACATTACTACAGAAAACACCCTTATTACTAGAGAACATACCTCCCATTATTAGAGAACAACCCCCCACTTACAATATAGGAGACTCGTGTTACAATATCAGACATACATAGTTACATAATTAGTCAGATTGAAAAAAAGACACAAGTCCATCCAGTTCAATTAAAAAAAAAATCATACAATCTCATACACACAATTCTTCACCCACAGTTGATCCAGAAGAAGGTGAAAAAACTCCAGCAAAGTATGATCTAATTTACTACAGCAGGGGAAAAATTCCTTCCTGATCCCACGAGAGGCAATCAGATATTCCCTGGATCACCTTTACCTATAAATGTCAGTATGTTGAATTTTCGTTTTTACGGTAATAATATTAATATTTCAATAATTCATATTGATGAGGAAAGCTCCAAGAAAGTCCATTCAGTTCTCGTGTAAAAACTCAAAAATTGATTTAATAATAAAAATAGCAAAATTATAGAAGTACAATATCAAAGTATAGAATGTCATTAATAATAATGTATAATATTCTTAAGATGAAGATTGAATCAGATGTGTGTGTGTAGCCGTGACAGCATGTCCTCCTGGTGTGCGTGAGTGTCTGCCAAAACTCTCGGTTACTAGCTTTTTTACTCCTAAATTCAGCCCCCACCTTCTCCAAAAATCAGACCCTTCCTTCCTAAAAAGGAAAGGTTCTTAATTGACTTGTAGTTCTACAGAAAATTGCGGGCTTTCCTGGGACATATCTTTCCTCCCACCTCTCCCGCAAGCGTGGGGATGATTCAGTCACTAAACTTTGACTTTCCTGAGGAGTGGGCCAAGAGGAGCTATATGTAAAACCATTTAACATATACAATATAAGTTTCCTTTAACTTCTAAATCAAATATTACATATATTAGTATGTATATTATATTCATTTAAAAACGCAATATTCTTATTAATATCCTAATCAGGGATGAGCTTCCCGTTCGAGTCGAACGCATGTTCGACTCGAACATCGGCTGCTCGGTCGTTCGCCGAACTACGAACGATATGGGCCGTTCGCGCCAAATTTGAGTAGCGTGTCATGGCCCATAATTCACTGCGGCATCGCAGTGCATTGCTGGCTGATGATTGGCCAAGCATGCACTATGACCCGCATGCTTGGCCAATCACAGCGCCGTCTAAACAGAGAGCCGTAATTGGCCAAAGTCAAGGAGGCTTTGGCCAATTATGGCTCAGGAGGTTTAGTGCATGCCCCACACTATATAAGGCCGCCTGCACAGCGGCCCTGTGTAGTGTGTTCTGGTGTTCATAGATAGAGAGAGAGACAGACAGTGTCATTTGATTTAAGTTAGATAAAGTAGGCAGGTCATGTCAGTTAGCTGCAGTTATAGTGTATTGTGTATATATATATATGCATCCCAAGTGTTGTATATAGTATTATATACACTGTATTCCGTTTAGCTAGATCCTGTTTTAATCTTCCTAATATACTGACAGGCAGGCGTTTTTACAGTATTTCTAGTTACTGTAATGTGTATCCTGCACAGTCTCACCTACAGTATAGCTATCTGCAGCCAGGTGCTTGTGTAGGCTCATTGAAGTATCTCCAGCTACTGTACTGTGTACCCTACACAGTCTAACCTACAGTATAGCTACCTGCAGCCAGGTGCTTGTGTAGGCTCATTGAAGTATTTCCAGCTACTGTACTGTGTACCCTGCACAGTCTGACCTACGGTATAGCTACCTGCAGCCAGGTGCTTGTGTAGGCTCATTGAAGTATTTCCAGCTACTGTACTGTGTACCCTGCACAGTCTGACCTACAGTATAGCTACCTGCAGCCAGGTGCTTGTGTAGGCTCATTGAAGTATTTCCAGCTACTGTACTGTGTACCCTGCACAGTCTGACCTACAGTATAGCTACCTGCAGCCAGGTGCTTGTGTAGGCTCATTGAAGTATTTCCAGCTACTGTACTGTGTACCCTGCATAGTCTGACCTACAGTATAGCTACCTGCAGCTAGGTGCTTGTGTAGGCTCATTGAAGTATTTCCAGCTACTGTACTGTGTACCCTGCACAGTCTGACCTACAGTATAGCTATGTGCAGCCAGGTGCTTGTGTAGGCTCATTGAAGTATTTCCAGCTAATGTAATGTGTACCCTGCACAGTCTGACTTACAGTAGAGCTACCTGCAGCCAGGTGCTTGTGTAGGCTCATTGAAGTATTTCCAGCTACTGTATTGTATACACTGCACAGTCTGACCTACAGTATAGCTACCTGCAACCAGGTGCTTGTGTGGGCTCATTGAAGTATTTCCAGCTACTGTACTGTGTACCCTGCACAGTCTGGCCTACAGTATAGCTACCTGCAGCCAGGTGCTTGTGTAGGCTCATTGAAGTATCTCCAGCTACTGTACTGTGTACCCTGCACAGTCTCACCTACAGTACAGCTACCTGCAGCCAGGTGCTTGTGTAGGCTCATTGAAGTATTTCCAGCTACTGTACTGTGTACCCTGCACAGTCTGACCTACAGTATAGCTACCTGCAGCCAGGTGCTTGTGTGGGCTCATTGAAGTATTTCCAGCTACTGTACTGTGTACCCTGCACAGTCTGACCTACAGTATGGCTACCTGCAGCCAGGTGCTTGTGTAGGCTCATTGAAGTATTTCCAGCTACTGTACTGTGTACCCTGCACAGTCTGACCTACAGTATAGCTATCTGCAGCCAGGTGCTTGTGTAGGCTCATTGAAGTATTTCCAGCTACTGTACTGTGTACCCTGCACAGTCTGACCTACAGTATAGCTACCTGAAGGCAAGTGCAGGTGTTATCATACTAATAATACTACAGGCAGGCAGTTGATTCTGCTAGCTGCAGTATATATATATAAATTAAAACCATAACGTGATCCCGCGCTACAGCAAAAACATATAAAACTTTTCACTAAATATATATATAGGTAAACCTGCAGTGTCTACAATACAATAATAAATAAGTGAACCTAAAGTGTTTCTCATTCCATAATAAAAACACCGGAAGTGACATGAGAGTGGCGTTCAGACGCCTTATTAGCTGATTCATGCTTGTTTTTAACAATACATTGTAAGAGTCCAGCTTTATTATTGAAATAAACCTTTTATACTTTAATATACTACACTATTGGAGCTCTTTCTCTCTCCCACCTTTTGCCTCTTCACCCTCGTCTTCCCCCCCTCTCAAGCGGAGGTGACGAGGTCGTATGAGGACTTGGATGGGAAGTCTAATTCAGGTGACGTACTTGGTGGAGCAGAGGACCCCCTAGTGGTGGATATTGATACAACAGGATCATCTCTTATCTATGGGTTTAGGCTGGTACTTCAGGTGGTCGTGCATATAGTGGAACGGAGGACCCCCTGGTGGTAAAAGTTGGAACAACGGAACTGATCCCCGTGTATCACTACATGCTGATTTATCAAGTTATGAAGGTGAGGGCTCTGTGAGCTCACTTTTTGGATTCATACCTCTCCCTGCCCACCGTTTCTGCTGGATTTACTTATACATGATTCCTTCTTTTAGACATTTTTTGATGGCCATATTAAGAGACTAATATTACTCTTTATCTTATGCTCTTGGATTGATCTATTTATTTATGGTTATATTTTTTACACTTGCACTGTTTTTATTATGGAATGAGAAACACTTTAGGTTCACTTATTTATTATTGTATTGTAGACACTGCAGGTTTACCTATATATATATTTTGTGAAAAGTTTTATATGTTTTTGCTGTAGTGCGGGATCACGTTATGGTTTTAATTTACTGAGAGTGGATTGTGATACACTGTAAGGTTCTGCTGCAGACAGCTGTTTTTGATCTATTAGACTGCACTTTTATGCACTACATGCACTTTGTTATTTATTAGTTTTTCATTAATTGTAATTTATTACTTGTTTTATTAGTTCGCATACAGCACATTTTAGTAGCGCGAAGGCTTTTTCACATTTTCAGTATATATATATATATATATATATATATATATATATATATATATATATATACACATCCCAGCTTAGTGCAGCTACATCTCACTGCAGGCCATTAGTATGTCTGGAAGTCGAACAAGGAGAGGCAGACAGTCACAAGCCAATAAAAGAGGGCAAGCAGGCTATGTGTCTAGAGGCAACAGTGCTGGTTGGGGACACAGTGCAACCTCATCAGCACGTGGCCGTGGGACACGATTGGCCTTTTTTTCGGCAGCTGGCCGTGTTGAGCCGCATCATGCGGAAGACTTGGTCGAGTGGATGACCAAGCCGTCCTCATCCTCCTCATCCTCTCTCACCCAGGCTCAGGGTACTTTGTCTGGCAAAGCAGCTGCCAACATGGCCTCTTCCCTCGGCTCAATGGCATCAGTGACTCCTTCCCTGGCCCCACCATGTCCTTCTGAGGAGTCCCTCAAACTGTTTGACCACAGTGTTGGGTACATGCTCCAGGAGGATGCCCAGTGTTTTGAAGGCTCCGATGATGGTACTCAGCTAGAGGAAGGCAGTAATGTGAGCCCAGACAGAGGGGGTGCCCAAGAAGGACAGCAATCTGGCAGTCATGTTCCCCCTGCTGCAGCATACTGCCAGGTTTGCTCCAGTGATGAGGAGAGAGAGGATGATGAGGTCACTGACTCCACGTGGGTGACTGATAGGAGAGAGGAGGAGGAGGAGGGACATCACCAATGAGGCAGGATGCCCTCCAGGGGCCAGCCTAAGGGTAGCACACTGGCTGCATCACCGACTGGTACACCGACGTCAGATTGCACCAGGCAAATTTCCCTGCCCCAGCTGCTGCACCGCAGAAAGAAGTTCGCTCCCAGCCATCCACATGCCCAGCGGTTGAATGCTAGCTTGGCAAAATTGCTTGCACTTCAACTGCTACCTTTTCAGTTGGTAGACTCTGCCCCCTTCCGTGAGTTTGTGGAATGTGCGGTTCCTCAGTGGCAGGTTCCCAAACGCCACTTTTTCTCACGGAAGGCGATTCCGGCTCTCTACCGGCATGTGGAAGGCAATGTCTTGGCCTCGCTGGACAGGGCAGTAAGCGGTAAGGTGCATATTGCAGTTGACTCATAGTCCAGCAGGCATGGACAGGGACGTTACCTAAGTTTCACGGCGCATTGGGTGACTCTGCTGGCAGCTGGGAAGGATGCAGGACAAGGTGCAGTAGTGTTGGAGGTTGTTCCGCCACCATGTCTCCAAAATGCCACTACTGGTGATTCTGACACACCTCTCTCCTCCACCCCCTCCTCTTCTTCTTCCTACATGGCCTCTTCCTGTGCTTTGTCCTCGGAACCAGTAGGCGTTCAAGTGGCTATGCAAGTATGCAGGCCAAAGGATGCCATGCAGTGCTTGAGCTGGTGTGCTTGGAGGACAGGAGCCACACTGGGGCAGAGATTATGTCAGCTCTTGTCAGGTTCCACACTTACCAGACAGATGAGTCCACGTGGGCAGAGGGTAGGCTCCCTTACGTGTCCAATTCGGGGCCCCTGGTAGAGCAGACAGGAGGCCCGCGAGTGCGGAGTGATATGAGAGCCTGAAGTAAAGTCCTGGAGCACAGTGGTCTGGCAAGCAACCGGTAGAGCTTGAGACTTGGTGGAGAAGATGCTGAGCAGGAGTTAATCAGACTTGGTCACACACAGGCAGAGGTCGGCAACGGGCTGGCGGTAATGGTACAAGGGAGCAGGCAGAAGCGAGGTCAGACAAGCCGGGGTCGGGTTCAGGCAGCAGTCAAGGAAGGTCCAAAGGTAGCCGGGTCACAACGGGTAAACACTACGGAGATACAGGAACACAGGATGATCACGGGACAAGACACAGAGCTGTTTGATCAGGCAGTACCGGGTCAGTGCAGAGGCAGGCTTCAAATAGGCTGATTGGCGCCAAAACGCCGCGCACGCCGATTCGCCAAGGTGCGCCGTGCACCCGCGCGCGCCCCCGACACCAGCACGCACGCCCACACCGCCGGGCACGTCAAAGGCAGCGCCCACTAGCACGAACGCGCGTACGCACAAACGCCCGGACGCCACCCCGCACGCCACGGCCGGTCAGCCCAGGCCCCGGTGCCCACAGGGACACGCGCCCCAGCACGCACAGGGACACGAACGCCAACGCGCCCCAGCGCGCACCGGCGCCCAACCAGGTAACCTCTCTGACAGCTCTGCAGGGGCAGGTTCAGAGGTGGTTGATGCCACGCCAACTTAAGGCAGAAATGGTAGTTTACGACAATGGCACCAACCTCCTCTCCGCCCTCCAACAGGGACAAATGACCCATGTGCCCTGTTTGGCTCACGTCCTTAACTTGGTGGTGCAGCAGTTCTTTGGCAGGTACCCAGGCTTACAGGATGTCCTGAGGCAGGCCAGGAAAGTCTGTGTGCATTTCCGCCGGTCATATAATGCCAGTGCTCGGCTGGCAGACCTCCAAAAGAAATTTAACCTGCCCAAGAACCGCCTAATCTGTGACATGCCCACCAGGTGGAACTCAACATTGGCCATGCTGCAGCAGCTGCACACACAGCAGAGGGCCATCATTGAGTACCTGTGTGACTATGGCACCAGGACAGGGTCAGGGGAGCTTGTTTTTTTTCCCCACGCCAGTGGGCCATGATCAGGAATGCATGCACTGTCCAGTCACCATTTGAGGAGGCCATGAGGATGGTGAGCAGTGACAGTGCATGCATCAGTGACACTGTCTCCCTTGTCCACCTGTTGGAGCGCACGCTGCATGGAATAATGGACAGGGCACTTGAGGCAGAACAGAGGCAGGAAGAGGAGGACTTCCTTCGCTCTCAAGGCCCGCTTTATCCAGACAGTGTTCCTGCGTACCCGCCGATCACACAGAAAGAGGACAAGGAGAAGGAGGAGGAGGATTGTATCAGCATGGAGGTGGAGCCTGGCACTAAGCATCTGCAGCAGTCTTTAAGGGATCATTTACAGTCCCAAGAAACCCATGGACTTGTACGTGGCTGGGAGGAGGTGGCTGCAGATCATGTCGTCCTTAGTGACCCAGAGGACTCCGGACCGAATGCCTCAGAAAACCTATGCTGCATGGCCTCCCTGATCCTGCAAAGCCTGAAGAAGGATCCTCGTATTCGTGGTATCAAGGAGAGGGATCAATACTGACTGGCAACCCTCCTTGATCCACATTACAAGGGTAAAGTTGCGGACCTTATCTTGCCATCGCAGAGGGTGCAGAGGATGAAACATCTTCAGGAGGCCTTGCAGAGAGGTCTGTGCAATGCATTCCCAGAGACTGGGAGGTTACAAACTCCTGTTCCTGGACAACGTGTTGCTGAGGCTTCGGTCAGTCAAAGAAGGAGCGGTGGAGAAGGTGGCCGTCTGACCGATGCGCTCAGACAATTTTTTAGTCCGCAGCCCCAAGGTATGATCGGTTCCAGCAAAAATTGCCAGCGTCTGTTTTACATGGTACAGGAATACCTAGGGGCAAGATCAGACTTGGAAACCTTTCCCACCGAAAATCCTCTGGGTTACTGGGTCTTGAGGATGGATCACTGGCCAGAGCTTGCACAGTATGCAATTGAGCTACTGGCCTGTCCTGCATCCAGCGTTCTTTCGGAACGCACATTCAGTGCTGCTGGAAGCTTTGTAACCGATCACAGGGTGCGTCTGTCCACCGACTCGGTAGATCAACTGACCTTCATAAAAATGAATCAGTCTTGGATCACCACCAGCTACCAAGCACCTGATGCTGATGTAACCGAATACATTTTTTTGAAATGTCAGATCCCTTCAAGACTGCCTATGCTGATGCTGAGTGACTATCCTGTTATGCTGAGTAATTATTCTCTTCCTCCTCAATGATCATGCTGATAGCTTGTAAGAACATTTTTTGGTTCTGGACGCCACCACCAATTAATTTTTCAGCCCCTGTCTAACAGGGGCGTGTAATTACAATTTTTGATTCAATTCTTTGCAGCAGGGCTAGTTCCTGTGCTCCAACTAGAGTATCTGTGAGGGGTTGCAGTGTTGTGGCACCAGTGCCTAAGGCCCAATTGTTCTGCCCCTTTTCAACAGGGACATGTAATTAGAATTCTTGATCTAATATTTGACAGCAGGGCCCGTTTCTGCGCCCACCAAGAGTAACTGAGGACTTACAGTGTTCTGGCACCAGCACCACCACCACCACCACCAAAGGCCCAATTTTTCTGTCCCTGTTCAACAGGGGCATGTAATTACAATTCTTGATCTAATATTTCACAGCAGGGCCCTGTGAGGGCTTACAGTGTTGTGGCCACATCCATCCAACTTACAAACGACTCCTACTTGCAAACGGAAGGAGACAACAGGAAGTGAGATGAAATCTACCCCTAGGAAGGGAAATTCTCTCCTGTAAGAGTTAATATGGGAAAAATGTTTCTCCTTTTCATTGATGCTTTATCAACAATCCTTGTTTCACAAAAAAAAAACAAATTTTCAAAAAAACATTTGTCATTGCCATAGAAAGTGAGGTGAAATCTTCTGAAGAGGAGCACAGACAGCAAAACAAATGTCACAGGGGTGATAACCCTTCCCTATGTTTTCCAAAAAGCTTAAAATAGTTTTTTGGCTGGAGCTAAACACGTTAAAAATGTACCCGTTCAAAATTACAAAGGGATTCTACTTAACAACAAACCTACAGTCCCTGTCTTGTTTGCACCGCCTGTATACTGCTGTTCAGAGTATATAGGGCCTGGGGGCCCCATGCCTTTCCTTTTTTAATTTGGGTGCGGGGTTCCCCTTAATATCCATACAAGACCCAAAGGGCCTGGTAATGGACTGGAGGGTACCCATGCCATTTGTCGCACTGATTTTCATCCATATTGCCAGGACCCGACATTACATTAAAGCCGTAAGCAGTTTTAAATTACTTTTATTCCTTTAAAAATGACATTTGGTGCAGGGACTGTTCTAAACACGGGAAACATGCGCCACTTTACAGGCATACTATAGACACCCCCCAGGTACGATATTTAAAGGAATATTTCACTTTTTTCTTTTACTTTAAGCATCATTAAAATCACTGCTCCCGAAAAAACGGCCGTTTTTAAAAGTTTTTTTGCATTGATACATGTCCCCTGGGGCAGGACCCGGGTCTCCAAACACTTTTTAGAACAATACCATGCAAATTAGCATTTAAAATGTGCACTTTTGATTTTGAACGTTCGAGTCCCATAGACGTCAATGGGGTATCTAACGTTCATGCGAATTTTCGGTCCGTTTGCAGTTTCTGGTGCGAACCGAATCGGGGGGTGTTCGGCTCATCCCTAATGATAACGTTAATACTCAGCCATGCAGAAAACAGGTACCCAGAAAGGAAGAAAAAAGGGGGTGCCAATAGTGAAGTATGTTCAGACTAAAAATTTATTGTGCATAAAAGGTTATACTTACAAAAGTAAGTTAAAATCAGGCATTGAAATGATCATTTAACCCCTTGATCACCCCCTAGTGGTATCCCCTTTCCTGCCAGCGACATTCATCAGTGGCTATATTTAGCTCTGATCGCTGTATAAATGTCACTGGTCCCAAAAAAGTGTCCCGATTTGTCCGCCGCAATGTTGCAGGCCCACTAAAAATCACAGATAACCGCCATTACTAGCAAAAATAAATAATAAAAATGCCATAAATCTATTCCCTATTTTGTAGACGCAAACCAATCAATAAATGCTTATTGAGATTTTTTTAACCAAAAATATGTAGAAGAATACATATCGGCCTAAACTGATGAAGACATTTGTTTTTTTTATTTGGGGATATTTATTATAGCAAAAAGTAAAAGATATCGTGTTTTTGTTTTCAAAATTGTCGCTCATTTTTTTGTTTACAGCGCAAAAAATAAAAATCACAGAGGTGATCAAATATCACCAAAAGAAAGCTCTATTTGTGGGAAAAAAAATCTCAGTTTTATTTCTTTACAAAACTGTCAGTTAAAGCTACGCAGCACCGTATCGTAAAAAAAATGGCCTGGTCACAAGGAGGGGGTAAATGTACACCATTGCCAGGGAGGAGTTTTGTATGAAAATATCAGTTTGCAGCAGTTTGGTTTATGACCACTAGATGGCGTGTGTGGTAAATATTACTTTCCTATCCATTCTGATAATCTTCATCCATTGGAAGATCGGGAGGATTTCTGACATATTTTGTTTCCATGTAAACAAATCACATTTTTTTGCAAGTTATAAAGACCCCCAAATATTTTATATACAGCCGGGGGCCAAAAGTTCTGAGAATGACACAAATATGAATTGTCACAAAGTCTGCTGACTCCGTGTTTATGATGGCAATTTGCATATCCTTCAGAATGTTATGAAGAGCGATCAGATGAATGAAGTCCCTCTTAGCCTGGCCTCTAGGGATGAGCTTCGAGTTCGAGTCAAACTCATGTTCGACTCGAACATTGGCTGTTCGCAAGTTCGCCGAACAGCGAACAATTTGGGGTGTTCGCGGCAAATTCGAATGCCACGGAACACCCTTTAAAAGTCTATGGAAGAAATCAAAAGTGCTAATTTTAAAGGCTTATATGCAAGTTATTGTCATAAAAAGTGTTTGGGGACCCGGGTCCTGCCCCAGGGGACATGGATCAATGCAAAAAAAGTTTTAAAAAATGGTCGTTTTTTTCAGGAGCAGTGATTTTAATAATGCTTAAAGTCAAATAATAAAAGTGTAATATCCCTTTAAATTTCGTACCTGGGGGGTGTCTATAGTATGCCTGTAAAGGGGCGCATGTTTCCCGTGTTTAGAACAGTCTGACAGCAAAATGACATTTTGAAGGAAAAAACTCATTTAAAACTACCTGCGGCTATTGCATTGCCGACAATACACATAGAAGTTCATTGATAAAAACGGCATGGGAATTCCCCAAAGGGGAACCCCGAACCAAAATTTAAAAAAAAAAATGACGTGGGAGTCCCCCTAAATTCCATACCAGGCCCTTCAGGTCTGGTATGGATTTTAAGGGGAACCCCGCGCCAAAAAAAACAAAAAAAAACGGCGTGGGGTCCCCCCAAAAATCCATACCAGACCCTTATCTGAGCACGCAACCTGGCAGGCCGCAGGAAAAGAGGGGGGGACGAGAGTGCACCCCCCCTCCTGAACCGTACCAGGCCACATGCCCTCAACATTGGGAGGGTGCTTTGGGGTAGCCCCCCAAAACACCTTGTCCCCATGTTGATGAGGACAAGGGCCTCATCCCCACAACCCTGGCCGGTGGTTGTGGGGGTCTGCGGGCGGGGGGCTTATCGGAATCTGGAAGCCCCCTTTAACAAGGGGACCCCCAGATCCCGGCCCTCCCCCCCTGTGTAAAATGGTAAGGGGGTACTTACCCCTACCATTTCACTAAAAAACTGTCAAAAATGTTAAAAATGACAAGAGACAGTTTTTGACAATTCCTTTATTTAAATGCTTCTTCTTTCTTCTATCTTCCTTCATCTTCTGGCTCTTCTTCTTCTTCTGGCTCTTCTGGTTCTTCCTCCGGCGTTCTCATCCAGCATCTCCTCCGCGGCGTCTTCTATCTTCTTCTCCTCGGGCGGCTCCGCACCCATGGCATTGGGGGGAGGCTCCCGCTCTTCTCTTCATCTTCTTCTTCTTCTCTTCTTCCTTCTTCTCTTCTTCATTTTCTTCTCCGGACCGCTCCGCACCCATGCTGCCATGGAGGGAGGCTCCCGCTGTGTGACGGCGTCTCCTCGTCTGACAGTTCTTAAATAATAAATAATAATAATAATTTTTTTTTTACTAGTAATGGTGGCGATCAGCAATTTTTCTTGTGACTGCGATGTTATGGCGGACATGTCGGACATTTTTGACACATTTTTGGGACCATTGTCATTTATACAGCGATCAGTGCGATTAAAAATGCACTGATTACTGTGTAAATGACACTGGCAGTGAAGGGGTTAACCACTAGGGGGCGGGGAGGGGTTAAGTGTGCCCTAGGGAGTGATTACTAACTGTAGGGGGAGGGGCTGTGTGGGTGACGTCACTGATCTCTGCTCCGATGACAGGGAGCAGAGATCAAGTGACACTTGTCACTAGGCAGAACGGGGAGATGCTGTTTACAACGGCATCTCCCCGTTCATCCGCTCCGTGAGGCGATCGCGGGTATCCCCGCGGCGATCGAGTCCACGGGACCCGCGACCCGACTCATGGAGCTCCCGGCCGGTGCGCGCCGCCAGCAGCGTGCACGCAATGGCATGGCGGGAAATTCAAATGGACATACAGGTACGCCCATTTGCCCAGCCGTGCCGCTCTGCCGACGTACATCGGCTTACGCCGGTCGGGAAGCGGTTAAAAATAAAAAAAAATCATTTTTGAAAAAAATGTTCAGCTCTTTCAGCTGGTGGGTCTTCAACTGTTTTACTACTATTTATACTTTTTAAAATATTAAGCTTTTTAACACTTTTCACAGTTACTTGATGATTGAAAAAAAAAATCATTTTTGAAAAAACAAATTATTTTTGAAAAAAAAAAAAATCATTTTTGAAAAAACAAATTATTTTTGAAAAAAAAATTCACTTTTGAAAAAAAAAAATTAAAAAAATAATCATTTTTGAAAAAAAAAAATCACTTTTCAAAAAAAAAAAATAAATAAATAAATAAAAAATCATTTTTGAAAAAAAAAAATGAAAAATAAAAAAAAACATTTTTGAAAAAAAAAACATTTTTAAAAATAAAAAAAATCATTTTTAAAAATAAAAAAAATTCATTTTTGAAAAAAAAAAAAACATTTTTGAAAAAAAAAAACATTTTTAAAAATAAAAAAAATTCATTTTTGAAAAAAAAAAAATTAAAAAAAGAAAAAACATTTTTGAAAAAAATCATTTTTGAAAAAAAAAAAAAAAACATTTTTAAAAATTAAAAAAAAATCATGTTTGAAATAAAAAATCATTTTTGAAAAAATAAAATCATTTTTGAAAAAAAATAATCATTTTTGAAAAAAATGTTCAGCTCTTTCAGCTGGTGGGACTTCAACTGTTTTATTACTATTTATACTTATATATCTATATTAAGCTTTTTAACACTTTTCAGTTACTTGATGATTGAAAAAAAAAAATTCATTTTTGAAAAAAAAAAAAAAAAAACATTTTTGAAAAAAAAATCATTTTTGAAAAAAAAAAAACATTTTTAAAAATAAAAAAAAATCATTTTTGAAAAAAATAAATCATTTTTGAAAAAAAAATTCATTTTTGAAAAAAAAAAAAAAATTAAAATAAAAAAAAATCATTTTTGAAAAAGACGGGTTCATTTAGGAGTAAAATGCTCACTTAGGCCAAGCTGTGGTCCCTTAAATGTCCAGAGTTGGAAAGAAGAAAACAAAATTCCCGACAGCAATAAAGCAGTGTGAATGGACTATGTGAATATATGACTCCTTTAGTAAAAAAAAACATGAATAGTGATCACCTGACAAAACAGGTTTACCTTGTAAAAAATTGAAGGGGAAAGAAAAAAACAAAACAAAAAGAATAACGAACATCTTAAAGCGGAGCTACATCCAAAAAGGGGAAGCTCTGCGTATACCCCCCCTCCGGTGCCAAATTTGGCACCTTTCGGGGGAAGGGGGGAACGGGTACCTGGTTTTGACAGGTACTGTCCCCACTTCCGGGAGACCTGGCTGGGGTGAGATGCAGCGAGGTCCCCCAGAAGTTTGGCCCCCCTCATCCTTCTTCTGCTGCCGGGCCATTCAGAAACAGCAGCATGCTTCGCGCATGCCACAAGGCTTCACTGACGCTTTCCCTTACAGGCATTGGCAGCGGCAGCACCCGAGAGCCGAAGGAAACAGCGGCTGGGGTGCCAACATCACTGGATTCCAGGACAGGTTCATGTCCTAATATTAAGTATTTGTAGCTGCTGACTTTTCATTTTTATGTGGGGGGGTGGCTGACCCTCCTCTTTAAAATATGTGTAAACTGTACATAGGTACTTCACTACTAGATAGACATGTGCACACTGACATATTTCCTTTCGGGATTTCGTTTTCGTCCGAAAAATACATTTATTTAGTTACTCCCGAAATTCATTTTTATTTATTTCGTTTTTCGTTAAAAATTGCATTCGTCCGAAAATCCAAATTAAGGTGGA
This sequence comes from Lithobates clamitans, assembly GCA_037952925.1. Classification (NCBI taxonomy): domain Eukaryota; kingdom Metazoa; phylum Chordata; class Amphibia; order Anura; family Ranidae; genus Lithobates; species Lithobates clamitans. The sequence continues at coordinate 60,474 of JBBGZY010001807.1, read as the reverse complement.
ATCTGTCATTAAAGGCTTATGGTGTCTGTCGAATGTTCAAAGAAGATTCGATGGAGCAGCTCAACTGTACGACGCCGTATAGATTACCTGCTCCGTCAAATCTTCTTAGAACTTTCAACAGACACCATAAGCCAAAGTACGTGTGTACTTAGTTCTAGATATTCTACTGCTCCTCCTCTTTGGTTACAATCAGCCAATAACATTCATCATCATCATTGTTTTTATTTATCTTTTCTCCCCTACGTCAAATCTTTTTTCTCTATGTAGAATCTTTTCTCTCCTACGTCGAATCTTTTCTCCCCTACGTCAAATCTTTTCTCCCCTACGTCAAATCTTTTCTCCCCTACGTCAAATCTTTTCTCCCCTATGTCAAATATTAGTGCAGACCCCCCTCAGTGCAGACCCCCCTCTATTAGTGCAGACCCCCTTGAGTGCAGCCCCCCTCTATTAGTGCAGACCCCCCTCAGTGCAGCCCCCCTCTATTAGTGCAGACCCCCCTCAATGCAGCCCCCCTCTATTAGTGCAGACCCCCTTAGTGCAGCCCCCCTCTATTAGTGCAGACCCCCCTCAGTGCAGCCCCCCCTCTATTAGTGCAGACCCCCCTCAGTGCAGCCCCCCCCTCTATTAGTGCAGACCCCCCTCAGTGCAGCCCCCCCTCTATTAGTGCAGACCCCCCTCTATCAGTGCAGACCCCCCTCTATTAGTGCAGGCCCCCCTCAGTGCAGACCCTCCCCTCCCATAACGCCCCCCACCACGTCCAGGAGCGGCTGGTGTTCTCCCAAGAAAGTTCCCCTTGGCAAGTAAGGACCCCCTGTACTGCGCAGGTGCAGCGCTTGCGCAGTACGAGCCGGTGGAAATAGCCGAGCTGAATAGCTGGGGAACTTTCTCGGCAAGACACCGGCACTGTGTGTTCAGTGGAGAGGGGAGGGGCCGATCCGTGCAGCTAAAGAAGCCGATTCTTTGGCTGCATGCATCGAGCCCCCTTCCTCTCTCCACTGAACACTAGGGGGAAGATCTAGCGGCGGCGCCGGCGGCCATTTTGCTAGAGCCAACTGCTCCAAAAATTTAAAAAAACAACATTCCCGATTTTCCTGATGGAAATCCCGATTCAGGACAGCCTCCAATCGGGACAAGGGTCCCAAAATCGGGATTGTCCCGGGAAAATCGGGACTGTTGGCATATATGCTTAGATAAGGGCAGATGATTTGTGTAGCATTTACTTCCTGGAATCCATCTGCGCTTAGCTCAGGCATGCAGGTGTTTCGTTAGAATCTGTGACCCGTCAGATTAGGTAACGAAAGTGACATTGCGTCAGCTGCCCATGTGTTCCACCTCTACCAGGTTTGCTAATCTGACAGTACACCTGCAGTCAGAAGAAGGCGGCGGACATCTTACTACACCCAGCTACATCTTGAATTCCACAGTAATTTTTGGCAATAAAGTGAGTGTATATACAGGCTGTCCCCTAGTTACCAACATCCAACTTACAAATGACTCCTACTTACAAACGGAAGGAGACAACAGGAAGTGAGATGAAATCTACCCCTAGGAAGGGAAATTCTCTCCTGTAAGAGTTATTATGGGAAAAAGCTGTCTCCACTGATGACTTATCACCAATCCTTGTTTCCACAACAACCCAAAATTTTCAAAATCCATTTGTCATTGGGACAGAAAGTGAGGTGAAATCTTCTGAAGAGGAGCACAGACAGGAAAACAAATGTCACAGGGGTGATAACCCTTCCCTATGCTATCCAAAAAAGCTTAAAAATAGTTGTTTTGGCTGGAGCTCCACTTGTACTTGTAAAATGTACGTGTTCCGACTTACAAACAGATTCAACTTAAGAACAAACCTACAGACCCGATCTTGTTTGTAACCCGGGGACCGCATGGAAATAAATATAGTATGTTGACATCTGTGATGCTGTTTGGTTGTTTCATTTTGAAAGGCTAAAGGTTTAGCGCTGAGCAGTGTAGGGTGTACCAACATGGCCTCCGCCACCTTCCTACTGCTGGCATCCAGCTCCTTTCAACATGTAACATGAAAACAGCATCACAGATGTCAACATACTATATGTATTTATATACGCTCACTTTATTGGCAAAATGACTGTGAAATTCAAGATGTAGCTGGGTGTAGTAAGATGTCCGCTGCTGCTTCTTCTTACTGCAGGTATTCTGTCAGACTAGCAAACCTGGTAGCGTTGGAACGCATGCGCAGCTGACGGAACACCACTTCCGTTACCTAATCTGATGGGTTACCAATTGTGAGGAAATACCGGCAGGAGAGTAGGCTTAGCTGAGAAAGCCCCTCCTCACCTCCAGAAGACTCCTGGGATGTATGATATCATTTGCCTAGGCAGAAAACCAGAAAGTCATTTAAAGTGGAGTTCCACCCAAAAATGGAACTTCCACTTTTTGGATTCCTCCCCCCTCCGGTGTCACATTTGGCACCTTTCAGGGGGGAGGAGGGAGCAGATACCTGTCTAATACAGGTATTTGCTCGCACTTCCTGGCATAGATCACCGCGGCGTTCGCGGTGACCTACGTCACTTCCGGCGCCTACTCTGTCCTCCCCCGCTGTCTTCTGGGAGACAGAAGACAGCAGGGACCAGTGAGGACACGCAGAGCAACTCGCGCATGCGCAGTAGGGAACCAGAAAGTGAAGCAGCACGGCTTCACTTCCTGATTACCTTGCCGAGGATGGCGGCGGTAGCAGCCGAGAGCCGATGGACAGATCAGCTTTGGACGAGCTCCCTAGACAGGTAAGTGTCCATATATTAAAAGTCAGCAACTGCAGTATTTGTAGCTGCTGGCTTTTAATATTTTATTTTTCGGTGGACCACGGCTTTAACCACTATACACTTTCTATATATCTTAATGGACACGTGTACTGAGACAAGTAGAGAAGAAGCCATTACTGACCTCATTGGGAAAATATCAGCTCTCTAATCCTGACCCTGAACAAGAATGCAGATCAGGAAATTCAGAGTAAAGCTGCTTTTCTCTTCCTGTGTTTCTTCATTTAAAAAAAGAACGTTTAGTAAGTACTTAAGTTTGGCCGGCTTCTGTCGAAGGGGCAGGACCAAAAAAGGTCAGCCAATCAGCACCCGATCAGCGCTCTCAGCCAATGGCCGAGAGCGCTGACCGGAGTATTCTAGCGAGGGGGCCGTCCCCCTGTCAGAACACAAGAGCACAGCAGGGGAGGTCACTGTACTAACGTTGGATAGTTAGTACAGCAGCTCTTCCTGAGCTGTCAGGTTTTTTTTTTGTTCAGCCCTGCTGGGTTGAAAAAATAAAAAAACTACAAGTGTGTACGAGGCTTTAGAGCTTAAAAAGGAAAGCTCAGCTTGTCTGCCACCTCACCCCCCCCCCCCCCTCCGCTGGCACATTTGGCATCTTTTGGGGGGGGAGGCGGGAGTGGGTGCTTGATTGTCACAGGTACCAGCTCCCACTTCCAGCTGACTTCATTGCAGCAAACTCATCGGGAAGTTTGTCCCCCCTCCTCCTTCCCCCGCTGCCAGGCCATTCACAAAGCACAGCGCGCTTCGCACATGCTCAGTAGTAAATCACAAGGCTTCGCTGCCTGTATACCTTAGTCAAGATGGCGGTGCCAGCATTCGCTAACCGATTGAAATATCAGCTCGGGTGAGTACACCTCTGGATTCCTGGACAGGTGCTCCTAATAATAAAAGTCAGCAGCTACAGGATTTTTTGGGGGGGAGCCTGGAGATCTTCAGACCGACCTGAACTGGTAGTATTCATATCTTTTATATCCATTCAAAATGTATCTTTTTATTAAAAATTGGATTAGATGTAGATTTATTAGATCTTTCTTCATTTCTGTGACCTTTGATATGAAGGTTCCCCGCTAATTCTCAGCCATACCATGATGTGCCCATGTTCTGCTGTGAGATTAGAGTAGACCTAGACTTGGACAACTTTATTCTTCATACAACATGAGACAACTTAGATAAGACTTACAGAGTTTTGGCTCGGCCCATTTCTTCATACATTCTAAAACTCAGGCAGCAGTGGTGTAGCATGGGTTGCTAGCACATGGAGCTTGGCAAGTAATGCATCCCCTGACCTGTGGACCATTAGCATTCCTTAAAGTGCTTGTAAACCCAGATGAAAAAAAAAAAAAAAAGCCTGCAAGACAAAGACATAATGAGCTAGTATGCATCGCATACTAGCTCATTATGAAATACTTACCTTAGAACGATGCTGTTGCAGTGGTCCCCGCACACCGCTGTGACCTGCGACATGCCTCCTGTAAGTTATTTCCGGGTTTGCGGGCTCTGGCGCTGTGATTGGCCAGAGCCGCGATGATGTCACTCCCACGCATGCGCGCGGGAGCCGTGGGTAACGGCACAGCAGCTGAAGAAATGGCACAAGCTGTTTAGTTTAGGAGAAATTCATGGTACCTACAGGTTAGCCTTATTATAGACTTACCTGTAGGTAAAAGTAGTTATACAGGGTTTACAACCACTTTAAGTCCCTTCCAGCAGAATCTACACAGTATATATCATAAATAGCAGGACAATCTGTGCCTTACTTGAGTTCCCCTGTGTGCCCAGCTTTCCATGCACTCTCCTAAATAAGCACTCTATACCCCATCCCCTCATTGTTCACCCCCACATTGTGCACCCCAACTCCATTTAACTCACTTCTCCCCCCGGCCTCACTAGTAGTTGGAGAAGTTCCAGTGCGGTTGGCAGTGGTCCTGGGGAGGAGAAGAAGGAGAAGAGAGACCAGAACCATCTTCAACTGCACGGAGCATTGCAATGCCACACACTCCCTCACTGTACACTTCACTCTCAACTCTGCCCCTCTGACCCACAACCACCCAGACAGATTTTCTGCCATAGTCTAAGATTGAGAGAGAGAGAAGGGAGCATGCCACTAACAGGACCAGAACCGGAGCATGCACAGATCCATCTCCCGCCTCTTCGCACCCTGAATAATTACTAATTTTGCAACCCTAGGAATTTTGCGCCAGTGCAACTGCCCCATGTGGCCCCACTCATGCTACTCCACTGCCAGGCAGCTACTCTTGTTTCTAGATTGTGCCATCAATGTAATCAGAAGCAGGAATGTATGGGATTTGCCTCTAATGATACTAATACTAGACAGATATCCACTATAACCATCTGTGCTTGACTGAATGGTGTGAAGTATATGGATCAACACATTTCACCCAGAAAGAAGGCTTCTTCAGGATCCACCTTGCAGTGTTTACAGAGCTTATAACTCAAATAGTAGAACATCAAATATATTTGACAAGAGTTTGTTGAGAGGCCAAAAGCACACTAATCAAAGTCGATAAATTTATCTAAGGTGTAGAGATAAAACCAAAAAAAGCAATGTCGCTGCCATATAGGAGTCATTGAATAGGTAAAGTGCAAAATAGAATATAGATTAAGCTTGGATCCCATGGGATCAAGGGTCCAATAGGGGGGTGATGAGTATATCCATAATTCAAAGTAGCAGGGTTCAGTGAGTAAGTAGTCTCAGTGGTAGAGAGGATCTGAATGGCCTCTTCTGTCATAAATGTCCCCTCTGCCTGTCAGTGGGTAACGTGATCTGAGCCGCAAATACGCAGTTCAGATTTCACATTTACGGCCCGCTCTCTGTGCCGCGGCAGTGTGGTTCCCGCGTGAATGCGTGGGAGCGATGTCACTGCAGCCCGCTCATTCAAGCAACCAAAGAGGCGAAACCCAGAAGAAACACCAGGGAAGATGGAACCGCCAAGGGAGCCGTGACAGCGCCGCACTGCAGAGCTCTGTTTGTAGGTAAGTCTGTCATAATGCATTAGTATTCAGTGCATATTAGTACATTATGACTTAAACCTGCAGGGGGACGGGATTTTCTAATGTAAGAGATGACTTTAATAGCGCTTTAATGAATTCTTAGCATGTTATAATATACAGCACAGTATAAGTAAGAAAAGAGACATTGCCTGAGCTGTAATGATTTCATCCGTCTCCTGTATGCCGGGAGCAGCAAGTCAAAAGATGGCCAAACACTAGGAAACATTTTTCAACAAACATTCAGATGAAAATTCCTGGTAACATTTTCGGTACATTCGATGACTTGAAGAATGTCGTTTGAAAGTACAGTCCTTTCCCCAACTAAAACTGCATTCACTATTAGAAATTCCTTCTTCCAAGAAAAACTTTATTATTATGATTGTGACTTCTCTGAGCCAAAAACTCCATCCAAAAAAGAAGATGCCGACACTGAATACCTGAATAAAGATGGTTCCGCGTTTTATAAAGAAAGCATTGTCAGAGGGAGTACTGTGGCCTATATGAGAAGTAAGAAATACCTATAAGTTTTACAACTTCACGTTACTTAGCATGCATACAAACATGACAAAATATATCTGATGCTAGATCCATTTAAAGATGAGGTCTGCTTTAAAGTGTTACTAAACCCCAGAGCCTGCATTTACCATATCTGCTCTCCCACAGTACACAGAACATGGAAATGCAATTATTTTAGTAAATATAAACAGCTAATTACCTTTTCTCACCAGCAGTATATATCAGTCTTATGACCTCTATCAGTGTCTGGTAAAAGGAGTTTTCATTCTACTCTGACTGTCCTATGAGGCTGCAGGACTCCTGAACTTCTGTCCAGACAGTGCGAAATGGCCATGTGCGGATCACATGCATCCTCCCAAAAAAAAAACTCTAGCAATACATACCCAACTGAGCATGTGCAGAGTGACTCCAAAGGCTCTGTCCTATCAGGAGATGGATTGGGGACAGTGGAAGGGGAGGATCAAAGAAGACAGGATCAAACAGCCTTTTTTACAGAGTGCAGAGGATTAACCCCTTAGGTTTCACAGTGAGGATAACAAACATGCTTTACTGCCTATACCGGCTGATTTTACTGTTGTGGGTTTGATAACAGTTGAACTTTCTGGTTGCCTTCTTTGGAATTTTTTTTTCCACATGGAGCCATCATTGGACAAGTAGCACTAGTGATTTAAAAGATTGGAACAATTCCTTTGATATCCATGCAAATATACTGCCACACACACAGCCTGCAAAACCAGATGTCAGAAAGATGTGAGGGGAAAGGAAACGTTATGGCATTGTCCTCCTAAACTTTCAGACAGGCAGTTTTTTCTATAGACTGAGCATGCGTGGCATGCTGCGGTGTGCTCCATCTTTCTACTCTCTGATAATAGAGGGCCAGAGAACAAAACCACCATGTGCACATAGCCTAAGTAAGATTAGGCAAACAGGACTTGAGTACCCTGGATAAGGGGCATTTGGCGTTCAGTTGACCTCACTAATATGGGTAAGTAATTCAGAGATCAGTACAATGTTTATAAAGGCAAAGACCTAGGCAGGTGACAAAAACTAGCGTGACTTTGTCAGGAAGAAAACAATGTTAGTAATGTACTTTATTTTTGTATATGATGAGGCTTTATATCCAATAAACAGGTGCAGAAGTGTAGCGCTGAAGTGCCAAACTAAATGACCACCGTTATATTATGAACATGAATGAAATCAATATACAAACTACAGTAAACTTATATACATAAATATAAATGACACATGTGATAAAAGAAGATGTGAAAAGGAATCAAAACCAAATAAAATAAGTGAAGTGATGAAGTCCATAGGAGTCTTCAAACAAGCACAATGTGCAGTGATTAATACCAGTCCATATTGAAGTGAGATGGTCTCGATCAGCATACATAAAACCAATGTGGTAGATGGAAAATAAGAAGACCAATGTGATAAAGCCACCACCAGGATAGATGCAGGCTTACCACAAAGTTTGAAGTCAATTGAACATCCGTTCTATGAGTCAAACAGGCTTGTATTGTCAGCCTTACAATGGGGGGGAAACCTTGGGGGTCCTCAGTAATTGGAGCCTGGAGTTTCTTAGACCTTCATAGAAGAGTCGTCTCCATACAGATGGTTACACATCAGGAGAAGATGGCCAGCTAGCTTGCATCAAAACATCTATGTCAAAATTGCTTTTACTACGGCATAAAAAGCTGCCTTCTGGTCCTTTTTGATCCCCCGGGTTCTCTATACGCTTCCATCAAAGAGCACAATAAAGATTTGAAAACAAAAATTCTATCCCATGTAGGAACCACTCCAACCAAATTTATTTCTATTTTTTTTAACGTGTGGAAAAGGATTTTAGGGTTCGCCTCAATTCCTTTCTCAGTGACACCCAAGATATTGCTTTGAGTTGAACTTGCAGCTTCCTTTCTCCAGAGTCCTTTTTTTCGATTTTTTTGGATGAAGCTACTAGGGGGCTGTTCATAGTCTAACTGGTACCCCGGTATATTTTCCACACAAGTAAAACACTCCTAAAGGAGAAAATAATACATTAAGCTTACAGCAACATTCTTGGTGTCAGTATGTAGTCAGGTGCAGTCTACTTTAACCACTGTAGGTGGCACTCTCCACAGCGGCACTGCAGTTGGAGAGGAAGTCAAGAGGAACGTAGTTCCTCTATGGTTTCCTGGGTCACGGGGGAAGAATCCAATTGAATGCTGTGGCCCCAAGTGACTCGGACGGCCATCTTGGGTCAGGCAGAGCCTATTTAAGACCCTGGCTCTTAGGTTTGGCACGCATTTGCAAGTTGGTAGAGTAGGGACAAGTATGACAGCAGTAGTGGTAGGGAAAGGTTCCTGATGAGGAGGGAAAGCGTAGGATTTGCATCCTGTGGACACCTGCCTGTTGGACACAAGACAGCCAGGCTGCATTCTTCCCCTCTCTACAGACACTGACAGCTCCCTACATGCTGTTGGAACTGGGAGTGTTCCCATTTTGCTGCCTTCTCACCAGGTTATTTGTGAACTGTCTCTGCAATTATTTCAATAAGTCCTTTCACTGCACCAGGACTGAGTGTGTTATTATGCTGTACCTACAACTAGGACAGGAAGGAAGACTAAATTCTCAAAAACTTTATTGGGTTTTTTTTTTACCAAAAATATGTAGCAGAAAATATGTAGCAGAATACATATTGGCCTAAATTGATGAAGAAATTTGATTTTTAATTTTTTTTATAGGGTATGTTTTATAGCAGAAAGGAAAAAATATTGTTTTTTTTTTTTTTCAAAATTGTCGGGGTTTTTTTGTTTATAGCGGAAAAAAATAAAAAGCACAGAGGTGATCAAATACCACCAAAAGAAAGCTCTATTTGTGGGAGAAAGATCATAAATTTTATTTGGGTACAACGTCGCACGACCGCGCAATTGTCAGCTAAAGTAACGCAATGCCATATAGCCAAAAAATGGCCTGGGCATTAAGGGGGTAAATCCTTCCGGGGCTGAAGTGTTTAATGTGTAGCACTTTTATACAATTTTCATACAAGAAATATTGAATATGAAAGACTGCGCATGATGTGTTAGGAGAATTTTCCTACATTATTTCCAGCCTCATTTCCGACTTGCTGTGAAACATGGAGGAAAACCGGCCGCTCATTCGCCTGTTTTTTTTTATAGTGTGTACCCCACTTTACAGCAAACAGTCGTATTGTTTATATTGATTGGTGTACAACTTTTATGGAAAGGCAAATAAACTGGTAAAATTGGTTCCATATTTAATATAATAAAAGACCTGTCAGGGGGTCTAACCATTTCTCTGGTTTTTGTTTTTTTTTTAGATGAGGATTTTCCTTGCTGTCGTGTTATGTAATTCTAGAGACAGCAGTAGTTGTGTTTGTTGTACTCAACATTTTCAGTCACGTTTGTGACACGCTTTTCATACCCGTCATATCTGACAATTTATATTTTTAGGTATGCTTTGTTCTTGTCACATATTTCATACATTCTGTATTCCAGGCATCTCAAAAAAAAAAAACACACACAACACACACAAAACACACAACACACACAAAACACACAACACACACAACACACACACACACAACACACACACAACACACACAACACACACACACACACACACAACACACACACAACACACACACAACACACACACAACACACACACAACACACACACAACACACACACACAACACACACACACACAACACACAACACACACACACACACAACACACACACACACAACACACACACACACAACACACACACACACAACACACAAAACACACACAACACACAACACACACACAACACAACACACACACACAACACACAACACACACATAGTGCACGTACTGTATGTATTCAATAAAAAAAAGAAACATTGAAGTGTATGTCAATCCAAAACCTAGTTTTCAGTATGTTTCTCATGGTGTATACAGTTTTCTTAAAGTGTTATTTAACCTTTACCAGAAAACTACAGATAAGGGGTGTCTGTAGATAGAAAACAAACTGTGCAGCTAAGTAAAGTTGAATAATGCCCTCGCTATAGATGTGGGTCATTTCTGGACCTCCTGAAGCCTGACTGTCTCAGGACGTTGGTAGGACATTGCTAAGTGAGGCCTACTCATTCCTGCTCACCTCCACCATCATAGGAGTGAGCTGTGGAAATGCTGAGCTCAGAACTAATGTCAGGGGAGAGTAGGAACACGTGAGGGGGGTCTGAATCAGAAAAAGCTTGGCTCCTGTGAAGGGGAGCAGTAATGACTAGGCCTCACTTAGCAATGTACTGGGCATATACCAGGCTTCCAGAGCTATGCAGATGGCCTTTTAGTCAAAGCTGCACAGTTTTTTATTTTTATCTGCAGACACCTCTTATCTGCATAGGCGTTTTTTTTTTTTTTGTAAAGGTGAACTAACCCTTCAAGCAAATTGATTTATATCCTTATAGATAACCCCTATGGCAGTAATTTAGAAAGGATGAGAGGGGGTTTACATCCAATTTAAAAAACTGTCCTTAAAGTGGAGCTCTACCCAAAAGGGAAAGCTCTGATTGTCTGCCCCCTATCCCCCTGCTGCCACATTTGCCATGTTTTGGGGGGGAGGGGGGAGCAGGTACCTGGTTTTAACAGGTACCCACTCCCACTTTCGACTCAGTTCACCGTGGCAAACTAAGCTTGGCCCCCTTCTTCCCCCGCAGCCTTCTGGGACACTTCACAGGTCCCAGAAGACTGCGGCCCATTCACAAAATGCAACATGCTTTACGCATGCGCAGTAGGAAACTGGCTGTGAAGCCGCATTGCTTCACTGCTGGTTTCCCTTAGTCAAGATGGCGGCCCCCCACAATCCAATGGGCACCCCCCTGCATGGTTACCAGGCTCTCCTGCTCTTACTGGAAGCCCAGGACCACATCAAGCTGCTTCAGGATGGAGAGCGGAGAGAGACCAAGCCATATCCATGCCTAGATCTCCCCTGAAAACAAAGAAACCAGAAGCCATGATGGTTTAGTCCCTTCTGGGTTTAGATCCACCATTTCCTGGCTGATACAGCCAGATCTGTACTTGGTTACATGCATTGGAGGGCAGGGGAGACACTGGGGTCTAATAGACCCCTGATGTCTCCAAAAAAAAAAAACTTGTCACCTTCCCAATGCTATCATATAAGGGTTTATTACCCCCTTGTGATAGATATAAAGTAAAAATAAATAAAAAAGTTAATAAAATTATAATAAAACGTATTAAAAAAAAATAAAAATAATAACCATAACCCCTGTTACCCCCCACACACCAACAAATGCAAGCGCAGTTAAGGGTGCAAATGTGTATATAAATCCGGGTCACACCCCCACCCATGTGAGCTATTGCCACAAAGGCCAGAGTGAGAGCAATAATTCTAGCATACCAGCTTCTGATTAACTGTAAATAGGGTTGAGCACGAGGTTTGAGTCAAATGTAAGCTTGACTTAAACATTGGGTGTTCGTCCATTCGCCAAACAGCGAACAATATGCGCCATTAGTGGCAAATTCGAAAGCTGCGAAACGCCGTTAAGTCTATGGGACACTAACCTGAAAAAGCAAAAGTGCTAATTTTAAAGGCTTATATGCAAGTTATTGTCATAAAAAGTGTTTGGGGACCTGGGTCCTGCATCAGGGGACATGGATCAATGCAAAAAAAGTTTTAAAAATGTCATTTTTTTCGGGAGCAGTGATTTTAATAATGCTTAAAATGAAACAATAAAAATGAAATATTCCTTTAAATATCGTGCCTGGGGGGTGTCTATAGTATGCCTGTAAAGTGGCGCATTTTTCCTGTGTTTATAACAATACCACAGCAAAATGACATTTCTAAAGGAAAAAAGTCATTTAAAACTGCTAGCGGCTGTAATGCATCGGAATTAAAATCCCAAGCGAATGGGCTCCGGGATAGATTATTAGCAAGAGGTTACACTAAGACTATATTGCGTAGTGCGTATAATAAGGCCATACGCCAGTCAAGAAACTCTACTTTTTAAGAAAAAATCCATTACCACTAACCCTCCTGTGAGATTTATCACCAAATTCTCGCAACAGCATCAACAACTTCGCGACATTCTTAGTAAACATTGGTCGATCTTCCAAGAGGACCCTACTATTAATAAATGCATTGGCCCCTCCCCCCAAATTACATTTAGACGAACTAGATCCCTGGGTGACCAACTAACCTCGAGCCACTATGTAACCACCCCCAAGTATAAACAATCGAAAGCAGGGATTTTCCAATGTGGCAAATGTTCTTTTTGCCCATGGGTTAAAGAAGGGAAAACCTTCCTATTACCAAACGGAGAAACATTCACCCCCAAATTTTATGCAGACTGCGATACAAAAGGAGTGGTGTACCTCATGCTATGCCAATGTGGCGCGTTCTACGTAGGTAAAACTATTAGACACCTACGTTGTAGAATAAAAGACCATGTCTATTATTCGGGGGAGGGTAAAATGGTGACAGCAGTAAGTAGGCATCTTGACCTCTACCACAAATTTAATGTCTCCTTAATCTCTTTTATAGTACTAGCAGTGGTTCCAACAGATCCCAGGGGTGGAGACTGGGACAAAATAGTTTGTCAAAAAGAAACTATGTAGATAGAACACCTATGTGCCACATTCTCCCCTGGCATCAATGAGGCCCAAACTTACAAACCTTTTCTCTAAATAAGTATTGTCTCACCCCCTTTTTAACCCTTTGCCCAGGTACTGTACTGTTTAGCTTTTGTATAACCATAAATCACTTAAGAACTCAATGTTATTCATTAATATATGTATATAACTTATCTCTATCCAGGTACTGTATTGCTGAGTTTTTGTCTCTTTTTTGTATATATCATTAATTATTTAATAATCCACTGTCATTCACTATTATATGCATATATTGTATTCCTGTTTCTCTGCTATCTGTCTTCCCCTGTCCTAATTGTTGTCATTAGAATTTAGCCGCTTCCCAAAACTATTACCATGTCATATGTTTTATTCAGTTGCTACCAGATTAATATACATACTTTGATGCTGCCCCTGGACCCTGAGATGTGCCCCCTGCATTGCCTAGGGATGCTTTCAGCATTGTGCGGCCGCCCAGCGCCACACCTTTGTATGAAGGTGATTGGTGCACTATGGTGTCCCTGGTTGCCGGGTCGACCGAGACGCGGCTGCTCTCCCTCCCCGCCCCACGCTGGCAATAGCTAGGCTGACGCTGAGGGCTGGGACATGCGCAGTGCGCCTCTGTGTGTGACCATGACGCGACTGCCTCCTCTCTCTCGGACGCGCCGTCAGCTGTTTAGCCAACGCCGAAGATTGAGGCATGCGCAGTAGGCGTCTTCGGCCAGCCTGAATGACGTCACATCGGCTTCGCCGATTGGTGACTACAAGCGGGGCGGATGTACAAGAGACGCTCACAGCGTCTCTCTCTGCATGATCCACACTACCAGTCGCTCTCTGTGAGATGGCTGTGTGGCTCCACGCTGCCAACCACTACTACCTACTACCTTTAATCTCAACGCAAGGTAAGCTCCTATTTACCAATGCATGACTATACATTGCTCTTCATATCAATATATATTCTTACACTCATTGCTTCTTGTCTCTCTTTATGGGCTTATCTCTATGGCACCCTCATCAGAGGTGGGGATCAGGAACAGCAATGCTCCAATCAGCAAGCCTTACATGAACTTCGGTGCTAGCCATTGCTAATTCCTGACTGATACCAGATCCCCCTCTTTCAACCATACTAAAATTTATGATGTCAGCTAATTACTAAGAGCTTCAAATATGTAGTTAAGAGGTTGCTGCCACAATTAAACACAGTCGTTAAGTCCCTGAGGGTAAGTGCAATGTACTTCAAATGTAAATATTATCATAAACATGTAATACTAGGGGGTACTCTAAAATATTATACATAAACATTTATGTCTATATAACATAATACATTGTATAATGACACCCTTACAATTAGTCTATCCCCTACATACATTAATCATTTACCTTAATTAATTAATCTTATATCTCAATGTAATATGAATAATCACACATATTTTTCCCCCTTTTTCTTCTTCCCCCCCCCTTTTGCCCCCCTCCCCCCTTCCCCATCACTGCACATAGGTATACATACTGTTTATACTATTGGTAAATTAAATCCCTAATACCTATGATATATACTCTCAAGTGATATTCTAATTTAGCAAAATCCCCCTCCCCATTCCCCCTCCCTCTCCCCCACCCTTTCCCACCCCTGTCCCTATTCCTGTGTTCTCCCTCCCTTTTTATCCCCATCCCTCCTCTCCTTAGTACATCCCTCTTCCCCCCTTCCCCTCCCCTTGCTACAACCTGCCCCCCCCCTTCCTCGCAATTTCCTCCCTCCCTCCCTCTTCCCCTTCCTCTCCCCCTCCCCTCCCTTTCCCCCCCATCTCCCCTTCCTCCCTTCCCCCCTCCCCCCCCCCTTTTTCTCCCGTCTGATCACTCAGTAGCTTTGGAGCTAAATAGACCCACTAAATATTATTTTTCTATTATGTTACATACGTCCCCACAATGCTTGATTATCACCGGGACCCTGCGGGATAGGTACATCACACTGGGCCCTACAGGCAGCTTCTCTGGTACTCATGATACTTTTATATTTTAGACCTAACTACAATTGATTATAATACACCATGATGAATCATTTATTGAAAATATGTTGTTCATTACAGTATTCAGTTCTGTGCTCTTGAAGAAGCGCATGTGGCGCGCAACATGTCGAGCCTATACAGAATTTGATTGTTACCACCGCATAGCTTCTGGTTCAACGCAATGTAACTATATTGAACAGAATTTTCAATTCTAAATATTGCTTTAACTGTTGTTTATAACCATCTAGCTATGTATGGAGTGTATAACTTGTAAAACTGTGCGATCATGAACTGAATTTCACTTGTTCCTCCTTTTTACTCTTTATTTTAAATATTTTCTAATAAACCAGAATTTTAAACACAAATTTAGTAATTATTGTGCCAAAAAAGTCTTAAGCCCATATTTGCTAATTTCTTCTAATCTAATACGATAAGACGTGGCCCCCGCAACCTATACCATATCCGCATGACCACTATGCGCTGATACGTTTAACAATTTTCATCTATTCAATCTGCATACTCACCTTTGCTGTATATCCCCTATAGGGAGTGTTGTTACCTTACTGTTGTCAGGTACCTTTCTCACTCTGGTGGGGCGACCCGGCCTGGAGCCAGGTTACTGATCCCTACTACTATAGTCATTTTCTACTACTCATCCACCTAATTAAGCCTTAGGGAGCGCCATTACCCCATTTATATACATATTCATTTTTGAAGCACCTCTGAGGTGTTTCCTTAGGGGGGGCCGCATACCTACACATTGTCCTAAGCGCAGTCATCATACTTTATTCTATTTCCACAAACTGAACCCTGAAGGAATTTTTGACGGACTTTCGACGGAGTTCCGACGCAACGGACTTGCCTACACACGATCACACCAAAGTCCGACTGATTGGAACGTGATGACGTACGACCGGACTAGAATACGGAAGTTCATAGCCAGTAGCCAATAGCTGCCCTTGCGTTGTTGTTCGTCCGTCGGACTAGCATACAGACGAGCGGATTTTTAGACCGGACTCGAGTCCGTTGGAAAGATTTGAAACATGTTCTATTTCTAAAGTCCGTCTGATTTTTCGACAGCAAAGGTCGGATGAAGCCCACACACGATGGAATTGTCCGGGGGATTCGTTCCGTCGGGCCTTTGCTGTGGAAAAGTCGGGTCGTGTGTACGCGGCATTAGTGATTCTATCACTGGAGCTTTGTCACCTAGCATGACACATCCCATAATAAGAATTCTGGCTTACGCTCTGACATTTTCACTCACTACAAACAGTCACATTTCCATTATCTAAAAACTAATCACACTTTTATCTTCAATGAAGAGTCCAAATGTGTAAAGAATGAGCCTCTTTAGTCAGGGTTTTGTTTTTGGCCATTTTGGACACATGCGTTACTTTGTAAAGTTGGGCTCCAAAACTGATTCCATTTGTTTTCTCTTCTATTGGAAATCATTAAAGTGGTTCTAAAGGCAGAAGGTTTTTATTCTTAATGCCTTGTATGCCTTAAGATAAAAAAAAACCTTCAGTGTGCAGCGGCCCCCTCAGCCCCCCTAATACTTACCTGAGCCCTATGGAGCCAGCGATGTCCATAAGTGCCTCGGCCGTTCAGGACTAAGCCTTCTGATTGGCTGAGACAAAGCAGTGGCACCATTGGCTCCCGCTGCTGTCAATCAAAGTCGGTCAGCCAATGAGGAGAGAAAGGGGGCAGGGCCAAACCATGGCTCTGTGTCTGAATAGACACACAGAGCTGCTGCTTGGTGTGGGGGCACTCGTCAGGACGGAGAGGAGAGGAGCACCGAAGATGGACCCCAGAAGAGGAGGATCGGGGCTGCTCTGTGCAAAACTACTGAACAGGGCAGGTAAGTATAACATGTTTGTTATTTTTAAAGGAAAAAAAAAACAAGACTTTAGTATCACTTTAATCTCAAATGTCAAATTTGTATTACTTTTTTTGCTAATGGAAATCTCTACAATGCAATACATACAGTAGAACAAAAACTTTATTTGGTAGAGAAGGAAATGATTAGAATTTATCAGAGATTTATTGCTACCCTGTTTCCCCGAAAATAAGACCTAGCGTGATTGTCAGTGATGGCTGCAATATAAGCCCCACCCCCCAAATAAGCCCTACCCTGTTTCCCCCAAAATAAGCCCTACCCTGAAAATAAGACCTACAAGGACTTTAACTAGGGCTTATTTGGGGGGTAGGGCTTATATTGCAGCCATCACCGACAATCACGCTAGGTCTTATTTTCGGAGGAAACAGGGTATTCACCTATAGGGGGGAGGGGAGAAACTTCCCTTCACTTACTTGGACACTAAGCGCAATAAAAACCTGACAGAGGTTACATCCATTCTCTTCTGTAACTTAAACTAAAAGAAAAATGAGTGTGGGAGTCGGTTTTAAAACTACACAACGTAGTAGCTGTTGCACACAATGCAGCTCCAACCTACATATGATGTCCTTTCAAAGCCTAATGCCGCGTACACACGGTCAGACTTTTCAGCTACAAAAGTCCGACAGACTTTCCACAGACTTTCCACAGACTTTCCACAGACTTTCCACAGACTTTCCACAGACTTTCAACAGACTTTCTAATGACCGGACTTGCCTACACACGATCACACCAAAGTCCGATGGATTCGTACGTGATGACGTACACCGGACTAAAATAAGGAAGTTGATATCCAGTAGCCAATAGCTGCCCTAGCGTTGGGTTTTTGTCCGTCGGACTAGCATACAGACGAGCGGATTTCTGGGTCCGGCGGAGTTACGACGTAAAGATTTGAAGCAAGTTCCAAATCTAAAGTCCGTCAGATTTGCGACAGGAAAAGTCCGGTGAAGGTCCGGTGAAGCCCACACACCATCGGATTGGTCCGTCGGCGTCCGTCAGACAAGTCCAGGTAGAAAAGTCCGACCGTGTGTACGCGGCATAAGTAATTGCTATAAAATACAACATAGTTAGCAAACAACAGACACACATTTCCGTATCTCACATAAAAACAAACATTCCAGGATCTGATCATCTTCAAGCCGACTGTCAGTTTTTCTCCCATCTGGAGATCCTTTTTATGATAACCACATAAAAGTGCCGACTCTCGTTTATCCAGAAGAAGACAAATGTAATATCCTCACCATCAACGTCCTTATCAATCTTTTCTCCATCAGTAAAAGAAAATGATGATGGAGTCCTAACCCCGGGCTCCATATTATGGTGTTCCTGGCACCAGTTCCCTATATTGGGCCAAGTCATTCTTCATCTTCAGTAGTGTGAACTCATGCAGACACCTCCACTCATTTACTGCTATGGGCAATGCTGGAAGACACGGAATGTGCCGGTAACTGCACAACTCATTTCCTCAGACTTTGTAATAAATCCGCCAAATAAACCTTCTGGACAAACAGAGCTGAGCTCGGAACCCAAAGATGAGGCCTTGTCAATGCTTTCACAATGGTACACAGCGCCGTTATGTACTACCGGGGGGCTAAAGTGAGCCGGGAGCCAAAAGAATTGTTCATTGTCTTCTGAAAAGCCGAATATTCAGCATCTCCGTAGTAAACTAGAAATCTGAGCGGGTTTTAGATGAAGGAGAAGTGTGGAAAAATATTGTATCCAATCTACACAGAAAAGATCATTATAAATAAAGTTTTGTGTCTTCAATAAAATATGACATGCTTAAGCTGAGCTCCGCCCAGATCGATCATCTACTCCAAATTGTGCCGTTATAAAGAAATGAAGATGAACTCCGGGACCCGGAGCAAAAACTTTCATGGAACTTTATTCCTGGAAAGCTCCAGAGAATAGAAATCCACTTTGTGCACCAAATACCTTTGTAAAGCCGGTCAATACCTTGTAAAAGAAGCCGTGATCTCCTCCCCATGCTGCACAGGTCACATGACTTCACCCCTCCCCCCCCAGCCAATAAAAGTGCTGAGAAGCCAGATGATGGAAGATGTCCGTGTCTGGTGGGGAGATCCTCCAGGACGTCACATTGCTGGAGACAAGGTCACTAGAATTCCACTTTAATGCCTTAAAGTTATCATTTCCATGCAAAGCAAGGCTAATAAACATTGATTTATACTCATTATGGATAAAACTGAACTCCGGAAATAAAATCTGCTTCTGCCATTGGCCATGTAATAATAAATGATGTGTAATGATGGGGCCGTATTACTGGCTGCTGTTGTGTTAAAGTGCTTGTAAAGCCTTCAGGTTCTTCCCCTTCATGCTTTCCATGCATTAGATAAAAAACCTTCTGTGCTGCAGCCAATCCAGAGAGCCGCCTTTACTTACCTGAGCCAATCCCATCCTCCGATGTGCACAAGTGGCTCCACCCACTGTCTCTCTCCTCATTGGACAGATTGATAGCGGTAGGAGCCATTGGCTGCAGAGGCGGCTCTAGGCTTTGTGAGGCCTTAGGCAAAACTTAAACATGAGGCCCCACGGACTGGGACGCTCCGTGATGAGGCCGCTATTCCTCAGGCTGCGGGCAGTATCTGATTTGTCCATCAGCTCCTAAGCCACAGAGTCCCAGTGGAGGTAGGCGGAGCCAGCGGCGTCAACTTCAGTGATTGAGAACAGGCAAATTAGGCGGCCGCGAGGCCCCTGTGAGTGCGAGGCCTTAGGCGACCGCCTAATTTGCCTAATTAGAGAGCCGCCTCTGATTGGCTGTCAATCAAAAGCTGTGAAACGGGAGCCGGGGGCGAGGCTTTGTCCTGCTGTCTGTGTCAATGGACGCAGCAGCGGGACTCGGGAGCGAGCCTGCACGAGCGCCCCCATGGAATGCGGCTTTCTGTGGGGGGCACCCCGAAAGAGGAGGAGAGGGGCTACTCTGTGCACAACCATTACACAGAGCAGGTAAGTATAGGCATGCTTGTTATTTATAAAAAAAATCAAACGTTGACTACCACTTTAAGTGAGACTCCTAGGCCGGCCATACAAGGTTCAACAGGAACCGGCCAAGATTAGACCTGTGTATGGGCAGGCTGAATGTACCAATCGATCGATCAGCTCGGGTACAACCAGCCTGACGGAATATCTTGTAATAATCGCTCGTGTCTCCTATAGACGCTACCAATAATCACCGGCTGCTGATTCCCCTGTCAGTGTTGATGGGAGAATCGTACAAATGTCTTTCCTGCAACCAATTCATTTCATTGATAAGAATGTCCCAAAGATTTAGGACTGGAATACTGAAGAGAAGGACTAGAACTCGGCATTCTGTCTCCCTGAGGCTCCATTCACACCTATGTATGTTGCTTTTGAGCGTTTTTGGAGTTTTTTTTTTCATGCTTGTCACATTTTTGAGCAGCGTTTTTGCCGCGTTTTGGCCGCGATTTGCGTTTTGCGTCTTTTTTTTTTTTTTACAGTTTTTTTTTACAGTCTTAAAAAAAATTAAAAAAAAAAAAAAAACAGCAAAAACGCATCAAAAACGCATCAAAAATGCTGCAAAAACACTGCACTTGCATTTTTGATGCTGGTCCATTGAATTCTATTAGGCTCCATTCACACTAGCGCGTTTTTTGATGCATTTTGCATTTTGCAGAAATGCATGGGAATTTTCTAACATGGGTTCCTATGGAACATGTTCACATCAATGCATTTTTGTACCTCTGCATTTTTGGAAAGGGTCAGGGACTTTTTTCATGCAAAATGCAGCGTTTTGCATGTAATACAATTCAATGGACAAGAACCAGAAGAAGAAGAAGATGAAGGAAGAAAGAAGAAGCATTTAAATAAAGGAATTGTCAAAAACTGTCTCTTGTCATTTTTAACATTTTTGACAGTTTTTTAGTGAAATGGTAGGGGTAAGTACCCCCTTACCATTTCACACAGGGGGGGGGGCCGGGATCTGGGGGTCCCCTTGTTAAAGGGGGCTTCCAGATTCCGATAAGCCCCCCGCCCGCAGACCCTCACAACCACCGGCCACGGTTGTGAGGATGAGGCCCTTGTCCTCATCAACATGGGGACAAGGTGTTTTGGGGGGCTACCCCAAAGCACCCTCCCAATGTTGAGGGCATGTGGCCTGGTACGGTTCAGGAGGGGGGGGGGGCGCACTCTCGTCCCCCCCTCTTTTCCTGCGGCCTGCCAGGTTGCGTGCTCGGATAAGGGTCTGGTATGGATTGTTAGGGGGACCCCACGCCGTTTTTTTGTTTTTTTTTGGCGCGGGGTTCCCCTTAAAATCCATACCAGACCTGAAGGGTCTGGTATGGAATTTAGGGGGAACCCCACGTCATTTTTTTTTTTAAATTTTGGCTGGGGTTCCCCTTAATATCCATACCAGACCTGAAGGGCCTTGTATGGAATTTAGGGGGACCCCCACATCATTTTTTTTTTTTTTTTTTTTGGTTCGGGGTTGCCCTGTGGGGAATTCCCATGCAGTTTTTATCAATGAACTTCTATGTGTATTGTCGGCAATGCAATAGCCGCGGGTAGTTTTAAATGAGTTTTTTCCTTCCAAATGTCATTTTGCTGTCAGGCTGTTCTAAACACGGGAAACATGCGCCCCTTTACAGGCATACTATAGACACCCCCCAGGTACGAAATTTAAAGGGATATTACACTTTTATTGTTTGACTTTAAGCATTAATAAAATCACTGCTCCTGAAAAAACGTCCGTTTTTAAAACTTTTTTTTGCATTGATCCATGTCCCCTGGGGCAGGACCCAGGTCCCCAAACACTTTTTATGACAATAACTTGCATATAAGCCTTTAAAATTAGCACTTTTGATTTCTCCCATAGACTTTTAAAGGGTGTTCCGCGGCATTCGAATTTGCCGCGAACACCCCAAATTGTTCGCTGTTCGGCGAACTTGCGAACAGCCAATGTTCGAGTAGAACATGAGTTCGACTCGAACTCGAAGCTCATCCCTAATCACCATTGACAAACTCCCTGACAATTGTTGCAAACACGTATTTAAGCACAACTCTGGCAATCATTGCAGGGCTCGCATCTTAGCATGACTTCTTGCAATCAGTACACATTTCCAGTGGCACACAATCAGTCACACATCATTCTTCTGTGGCACTTAATCGGCCACTTGTCTCCAGTGGCATTTCATACGAGCCACTCAACAATTTCTGTATCATTTCTCGCTTAGGTCAGTTGAGTTCAGGTTCCACCCCGCACCAGGTATCGTATTGCCACACACAGCTGGCTCCTCATAACATCATCAGGCTATACCTAGCCAACATCCAGCATTTCTTGCCCTCACAGGAACCCAGGGAGTCATCCGCGTTTACGGCTCATACAGTAGGATCCTTTCTACGTGGCGTCCAGAAGCATCAGCCCATAGCTAATGGCAAACGCTTGCCCATCACAACTGCCATCTTCAGGGACATATCAAAACCTCAGACATTCCCCAGTCTAGTCATACAAGCAGCCATCTACCTTGCCCTCTGTGGTTTTCTACGGCCTAACAAATTCACTTTTACTGGCACAGGCAGCCAGGTACTACGTAGACACAACTTGACTCGCTGGTAATACCATTATGTCCTTCAGCTTGTAGTCTCAAAAAACTCAATAATCCGGAACCGAGGTCTACAAAAACCTCCTCCGAATTAACGAATACCACGCAGGCCAGCCTCCCCCTTGACAAACGGACCCGTATCAGGTTAGTTCCCCAAGACTTCACCCAGACACAGGTGTGTACTAACAAGTAGCTGCAGTCTTTCCTAAAAATGCGGACCTATCAATGTCGGAAGGTCCCGTACTACGTGGATCGGTGTATCAATGATTATACCTTAACTCTAGGGTCTTATCACCTACGTCGCCCTTATCACCCCAGGTAGCGACAGATGCCACAGCCACCACAGGCATCGCGGCAATTTTTGGCCATCATCGGTTTACAAGTACATGGCCCCCAGAGACACTCCTAAAACCCCGGGCTTACCCGGACTTCCTCCCTCTTCAAGTTACACCCGGTCATGACAACTGCTTAACTCCAGGGTCTTATCTGGACAGGACAGGCCGTGGCTTTGCCACCGACATCCGGTCCGGGGCGAGCCTCTTGAT